>JAHXMU010000006.1:3132279-3418553 GCA_019455685.1 Philornis downsi
AGAAATTGCTTGCAAATAGGTGCTGCTATGGATGGAGCAAGCAATTTAATTTGAAATATATCGACGAACAAAAATCAAACCTTACCAAGCGCCATTCTTGGCAGTCTTGCTGTACAACTGATTGATGGTACGAGCGGATGAATATTTGCTAGAACGTAAAATAATATGATGAAATATATGAACTTATTTAAAGGGAATATCGGCTTTGTGGTAATCGTGGATTTAGATTTTTTCTGTTTTTTTCCATAAATTTCTTAGATTGTTTTTGTTTTTGCTAAGTATTCCAATTTTTTTCGGCATAAAGAAAGTCTAATAATTTGAACAGCGAGAAGTTCTTGCCGCGATAAAAGGATGATTCCACAAATTGATTAAAGAATCTCAAAATTCTAGAAAAGCATACAGCCATCTATATTCAGGATATTGTAAAGTTTAGGCCACCATTAGGAACGGTCAAATAGATAAAAACTTCACAAATGTCCTGATCTTTTTGACAAGTATTTTGAGGCAAAGTTGGATTTTGAATTTAGGTTAGGTTGGCATTTTAATTTAAAATCCAAAAACAACACGGAGTCAAATCTTGTATAAAGTTTGAGGAACTATATTAGTCAGAAAGAATAAAAATTCCTTAGTTGAAGGTACAGTCGAACTTCTCTATAACGTAGCAATTGGGGACCGTCAAATTTCTACGTTATAGAGAAAATTCTTCTTTTTTATTTTTTTTTTTAACGAGGTAAAGAATATTTATTGAGACAAAAAATTTGTTTTTCATGAACACATTCAGTTTTTTTTATATAGACATACATATGTAAAAATAAAAGAAAAATAAAAATTTTATATTCAGAGTATAAAACCATTTAAATTTTTATTAAAATGTATCAAGCCAAGTTTTTATACGGCATTAAAGAAAGATCTTATTTTCGTTTTTTTTTTTGATTTTTTTTTCTTCGTCAACAAAGTCTTCACAACGATTAAGGAGGGAAAAAATATCCCCAGGTACATTGTTTCGAGATTCAAAAAAGGTTCGTATCGTGTTAAAAGATGATTGTACTTGGGAAAGTGAAGGCAATTCTGGAACATTTTGTTCTATTTCGGATTCTTCATCGTCTGATCCTGAAAGAAATTTGGGTTTATTCATTTATTACTAATATTTCTCTTTTTTAAATAGGAACACACCTATAACTCCATAGTGACTGGATAAAACGCTCTGTAGAATATCTTCATCAGAAGGATCTTCCATGGTGACTGTGTCGCAATTAACATTTAAGTAATCTTCAACCGCTACACTTTCAATATTAATTTCGTTTGCATATTCCAACCATAATTCAGACAGATGGGCGTTATTTTCTTCCATATCTTCAGTTTCTTGAGAATTTATGGGAAATCCAGCTTTTTTAAAACAGTTAAGAATTGTTTCACTTTTAACATCTGAATTCCAAGCTCTGCTTAAATTTCGAACTGCATCAAGTAAATTTATAGCTACTGGATCTTCATCGGTGCTGTAGGTTAATATTTTCTGTAGAGGTCGTTTTCTGTAATGATGTTTTACATTTTGAATAATTCCCTGATCCATTGGTTGTAAAGACGATGTCATGTTAGGAGGGAAGTAGGCAAGATTGATGTTTTTAGCCTACTTTGGACTGACTTGGAGTGTGCTGGGCAGTTGTCAACGAAAAGAAGTATTTGCCGCTTTTGAGCAGCAAATTTTTTATCTAGGCTTATGAGCCACTTATTGTATAACTCAGTAGTCATCCATGGTTCATCCATTGTTCTGATAGCCCACTTCAAGATTTTTTAGTCCTCTAAAGCAGCGCGAATTTTTGGCTTTTCCAATAACAAGCAGCTTTAGTTTTTCTGTCCCAGTCATGTTGGAACCTACCATTACGGTGATTCTGTCCTTGCTCTTTTTTCCTCCAACACATTTTTCATTTTTAAATGCAAGAGTTCGGGAGGGTAAGCATTTATAAAACTGGCCCGTTTCGTCTGGATTAAATATATCGTTATGATCGTATTTTTCGATTATGTTCGGTAACACGTTGTTAATCCAGTCATTGTGAGTTTGAATATTTATGTCACCACTCTCTCCACAGACAACTCTTCCAGCAATGCTATGTCTTTGTTTAAATTTATCAAGCCATCCAACACTCGCAGCGAAATCGGAATGGCCCAATGACTTTGCAAATTCAATTGCCTTTTGTCGAATTATTGGCCCGGAAAGTGGAATATTTTTATGCCTTGCTGCAGTTACCCACTTAAACATTGCTTCGTCAAAATCGGCATAATCACAGTTTCGGGCTTTTCGAAATTTGGCATGTGCAATAGATGAGCTGCTAGCTTCTTTAGTCTTGTCTTTATTTTTTAAAATAGTTGAGAGAGTGGTGGGGGTAATTTTAAACTCCAAGGCAATGTCTTTCTTTTTTTTATTCCCTGCTCAGCTTCAGATATTTCATATACATACATAAAAAAAACTTCGCTATAGAGAGACTATTTTATATGAAAAAAATTTTTAAGCATTATAAATTAGTTCGCTACAGAGAGAACTTCGTTATAGAGAAGTTCGTTATAGGGAGATCAAAATGTATAAAAATACTAACAAAACTGTTGCGTTCACGAATTTTATTCGTTATAGAGAAATTTTCGCTATAGAGAAGTTCGTTATAGAGAAGTTCGACTGTATTCACTTGCTGTGCTATGGCAAAGCAGCCCTTTCCACTTTTTTTTTTGACTAATATTAATATTATATTAATTTTCATGCGCAGCACTACTTGCAGAAAAACCACCGTAAAAATTCTGTTTTACTAAAGGGCTGAAAATGTTCGATCTGAAACAAATCGGAGTATAATTTTTGGTATTTTTGTGACTTTAAAAATAAATTTGTTTCATCAATTTGAGCCTATTGTTGATATTGATGACGAAGAAGCCTAAGAAAAGATCATACTGTCTTCGGCCATAAAAACTAGTTTATTGTTTTGAATGCGATAATGATAATGAGGTTTAAAATTATGTCCCAAAGGAATTGGTTTAATAGCAAAAAATAAAGAAAATTTTGTTGACTAGATAAAGATTGACATGTGCATAATTCTTATGGATTCGTGAATCGCATTATATATCTCAAAATTTATATGATATCCAGCAAGAAGTTTAAAGTGTCAACATATTAAACTCAATAAATATTGATGTATATGTACCTCAGTTCGAAGAACTTAAAACTATCTTTTTTCTTGGTTTTTTAAGCTTTTGTCGCGAAAATTTTATGTTTTTTTCGTTATCAAGTCCTAGCAACAATGGTTGAGTCCCAAACTATTTTCTACTAGGAAGTCGATGGATAAGGTAGAAGTAAGCGATCAAAACTACGTTCGGAGGATCAGGTTTATGAGTCGCCATCAAAACTTTATGCGTTGAATTGGAGACGAAACGAAGGAACCTCCAGTTGGTAAGAGAGGAATTAGGGTTTATCTTATAAAATTGCATTAAGGTTCTTTAGAGAACACAGCTACAGTTTAATGCCTAGCACTCTCCTTCAGTCCAGATATAGACTTATTTAAAGTATATTCACAGTCATTGAGGTTATATACGCTGTATATTCGTAACCAGATTGAAATTATAGCCTCTATTCTTATATTTTTGTCAAAATTGCATGGCTTGGCCTGTCTTTCCACGTGTCCAACCTCCCACTTAATAACCTTTTCTTCATTTACAGTGGCGGTTTATATATCGTGTTTCATTTAAACGTATACTACTGCACTTTAAACATGATTTCCATCCATTATACCTGCACAAACTAGTTATTAGTTTCGTCACGTTATGACAAATCGCCCTGTTTATGCTTAAAATTGGGACCACGTTGTAACATATTTTCATATCTTCCACAAATGCTATGTGGTCATATTTTCCGTTTCTTGAGAACTTCTTTTTAATTACGTCTAAGGGACCGATGAAATGAAGGCGTTATTACCGACAGTCGTTATGTTTCCATTTGTTTCCGATGCAATTGTTTAAAATTGATGTTCATTAGTAACTTAAATTTATTAACTATGTAAATTCTGATCAAAAGACGAAAATTGTCACACAAATAATGTTGCTATAGATGGTCTAGTGAAGAAAGCAGTAAAAAGATGTCAAAAGCAACATCATAGCTCCTGTGATAAACCCATGTTATGGTAATCGATGATTACCATATTTTCACCACTCTACTTCCCTACATGCTATTTCTTTAGTGGGATACGTTGCTTAATATAACAATATCCCTTATTTTAAGTTATCGTAGATGCTGCCGTCGGTAAATAATTGTGAGTCGGCTTGATATGAAGTCGTTTAGTCAATGTCTATGCCAGTCAATTTCCGAAATTTTCCGTTGAATTTCGAGCATACATTTTCTTCAAAAAAAGAAAGAAAACAAATCGTTTGAATTTAAGGCAATAACTTATATCGTTTATTACTATAATCTCACTGCCTCTTCCCCCTTCTCTGGCATCCACAATACCGTTATGCTCTGTGTAGCTGGAACATTCATTTTCCGTCCACTGACTTAATGACTATTAGAATATTTAACACATTTATGTCCCATTAAGCTGCGGCCGCATGTGCAATGTAGAATGTTTCATATGATTGTAAATCTATTTTTAGAAATTACAATCTTGCACTTGCACGAGGGAGAGCCGCAACATTAAGCCGGTTAGCCAGCTTCATTTGACTTGGCTGCCGCTCTGGTGGATTGTGGCAGCATCGATTCCCTCTCTGCCACTAGCATCAGTTATGAATGTACCGCGATTTGAATAAGCTTTTACTTAACAGAGGTTTCGCACGCCCCCGAACAAGTCTGTTTTTATTACAATTTCTGTTTATTTATTTAGTTTTTTTTTTAATGCAGTTTTTTGTGCTTTGCTTAGAATAATGTGTGATTCTGATATTGTGAATGACTCAAACCTTCAAGTGTCGTACATTAATGAATTGAATGAATTTTTATTTTTTCTCTCCCCTGCAGTATCAACAAAATAAAAACACAAATTAATTATAATAACAACCAACAGTCATATTAATAATAACAATATTTGTCATTGGTCGAGAATAGAGCAGTGACTAGCTTTTTATACATTACAACAAAAAAGGGGGTTGGTGTTTAAATTTCAAATCCAATGGCCATCCTAAATCGATTTGCATTAATTACATATTTCATCGAGCGGCTGTTGAGATCTATTAATTTTTAAGCCTTAAGGCATTTCCTTTGTAATTTCTAATATGCGATTGGTCCAATCGCTAATTGTCTGGAGGTGATGGCACAGTGGGTTTTGGAGTCGTGTTATGAAGTAGAATTTGTAATTTTGCATATTTTCAAAAGTGCGTTTTTGAGACAAAATAGTTGGTGCAAAATACTCATAGCAGAACGAAAGGAAGGTCTTTTTTTCTTACAGGAAAGATCAGGGTTATAACATTTTTGATATGAAACGACATTTATATGAATTTACCTCATATGATTATGTTATATGAATGTTGCTTTCCAGAAGGAAATGCGAAGAATTACTTTTAGTTTTAAGAAGGACTCTAGAAACTGTTGCAAAAAATTGTGTGGAGCATATTTTCATAAGAAACATTACTCTAAAAGCGATTTAAATGACATTTGTTTTGTGTGACCCAAGAACAATATATTATAGTTTTTTTTTTTGGGAAACCTGTTCGTCGGCAAACCGAGGTGACCACCGTTCAAAGAAAGATTAAGGTTTGAACTTACGATCACACGAAGAATAGTGCTGAACAATTACTCACTTAAATGCCGACTAGAATACATGTTTCTATCATTAAATTGCTGTCCATACCCTATTACTAATTTCCAGACTAACATCACAGACAGGTTAAGTCATACACCAAAGCGGAATTATAATTGTCAACGTTCACTGAGAATCCCATGTGATTGCTCTCCCATATTGTAGTTTTTGGTCATTGTTTACAGTTTTCCTCTTAATCATTGCCAAAAGTATGTTTAACGCATCGCACTGCAGTTTGTCGCCCTGTCTTAAGCCTCAGTTGACGCAGTATTATTCTACAAAGGCACATAGTCGAGGAAATAGTGACTTGTATGGATTTCTTTTTCTTGGGATATTTTTTTGGATTTTCTGCAGTGTCAGTATCTAATCAGTTGTAGATTTACCAAATATAAAGCCGTATTAATAACATCAAATCAGGCCAAAAAAAGGGAAAATTTCCTAAATAAAACATTAATATTAATTGATTTATATTCATATTTATACAGCTTAAGGCAGAGATTTTCACATACATCAAATACACAAATTTGGCGGTATAGCCAAGTGTAGTTCGTTGGCAAAGACATTTAGGTTTGCCTTTCCCTCAAAAAATACAATCACTGAATCTACGTATGGGGCTCTATCTCTGTTAGGCTTGATGGAATTAAAATGTAACCTTTGAAATATTTTATCGCCTTGATGACTTCCTAAAAAATAAATTCCATAGATTTTAGATCGCATGATCTTGTGGCCTAAATAATGGCTGGAATGCGAAATAAAAGAAAATAAATATATAAAGAAGTAATTTACGTGTTGGCAATACTGCAACCAATTATATTGAAACCGAAGAAAATTCCTTAATCTCAATTTTCATGGTTTAGACTACATCCTTAAACTTACAAAGAATATTTGAATATTCGTTCTTCTCAAACCACAGTCCTTTGGCGTTTTCAATTTTTTTGCAATGATTGATGCACCCACGCCCCCTTCATCTCATCTCCCTTACAAATGTCATTAAAATTATAAATATTATTTTGTAACAGAGTCATAAAATTTTAATCATTAGACGAATGCAAAGTAATAACGCAAAATACAACGCTATCAATATTATTTGTATAACCACCAGGCCCTCCACCCTGTAGTATATGAATTGTAATGACATCTGCGGCAGTCAGTGTGTTAATTCCGCCGTATAACACTTTAATGCGCTTCAACACTCAGCCGTAGCACAGAAACATTTGATAACCCGCAACGTAACGGAAATGCCATTACATCTTAAAGTGGTCATCCAGGTGCTATCTCTTTCTATTGATTCGCCGTCTCGGAATTGATATGAATGTGCCACGGGACCCGGGCACGTTTCTTACAAAAAACAAAATTGTGTACACTTCAAATAACCTGACATTTTTCAATATTTGTTAATGTACTTGAAGTGAATAATAACCGAGAGACTCTCTCGAGTAAATGTTTCATTTGTTTTAATTAAACAGCACTATGAAATTATGGTTTTTCATCGGGCAAAAGCTAGTGATTAAAATCAAGAATAAACATTGAAATTATGGACCATATGATTATATAAATGATTACTGCCCCCTTCGACTTAAGGAGTTAGTAATAGATCGACACTTTTATATTTTGTATTCAGTGTTGTTGATTTTTCAGTGGTTAGCAATACCACTAATAGGTTTTGTGGAAAGTGTATTATAAAAGGCAGATGTAATTCGTCATGAAATGTCAAATCTATTGTAAATATTTTTCGTAAAAATCTATAGCTATCTAAAGTCTAGTTCACATTCCCATCGAAATTCCACGTTTCAAAATTTCACCCGTTTCGTTTCCTTCCCGAAATATATTAGATGTGTTAACGACATACATCTGAGAATAAAGGATACGGATGGCTGTATGAATGCCATGATGATGGTTAATTCTGTGAATGCAATGAAGTGGCTTATTTTTCCAGTCTCTATGAAAATTTAAATAGTTGGCAATTTACACCTGAAGTTCTTACATTCGTCCTATAAAGTGCTATTTTTGTCAGCAGACTTTTCCCTGGTTATTTAGTTGTCAGTTAGAGATTTCCAATGGGAATCTCCGTGCAACCGAACGTAGCGCGATGGTTAGTACACGCGACTATCGCTCGCACGATGAGCAGTATACGGTTCAATCCGGTATACCGCTACCTATCATTATTTGAGAGGTTGTCACCTCGATGTGTCTGACGAACACTTGGAGTAGTCGAGTAATCGGCTAGTCTGGTAGGTACATAAATACTTCTAAATACTTCTCAAATTGAGACGTTTGAAATCGTCGTTAAACAGTAGGTGCATTTCAGTGAGTCTATAAATAGAATGCGTGTAAGCTCACTGAATGTGAGAAACTCTCTCCCATATCTCATTCACGACATGCAAGGCCTTTTTCTTGCATAGCTCTGGTAATAGCGTTTGCTCGAAAATGAAGACTGAATGAATGATTCTATAATTTTTAACAAAAAAGTTATAAGAGAGGATCTAAAGACCACTGAATTACTCCCAATTCTACACTAATATTATACCAATGATTTGAGATTGGAATTTGAATAATTCGGTTTGTAAATTTATAAACTAGAAAGCGCTTTTCTAATTTCAATCTAGTTATTAAGATATATCGGAATAAGTTAAATCTGCAAATTAATGTTTATGCTGCAGAAGTACATAATAATTTGTGAATGAATTTCAAAAGGATATTTCATTAAGTAGGTGTAAAGTCTACTCAATAAATCCAATGACATTAAAGTTTAAGATTTTGACTAATTTTATAAATAATAAATAATTTTTTTAAATAATTAATTGATGAACCGATTAATTGTTTTCTGCAGCAGATCTATTTATTTATAAAATTGGTGTAGGGAGTAC
Source organism: Philornis downsi (assembly GCA_019455685.1). NCBI lineage: Eukaryota > Metazoa > Arthropoda > Insecta > Diptera > Muscidae > Philornis > Philornis downsi. Next base: position 3,140,906 of record JAHXMU010000006.1, read on the forward strand.
CGGATTGAACCGTGGTAATAATTTTCAAAACGAGAAGTGAGTGGACTTAACTATGACCTAGAGATTTGGGATCTGGTAGCTTTTCTCTAATAATCGTCATTTTGGACTGATGACCCTCACCACCAGTTCTTATAGCGAATTCTCTTTTATGTCTTCTGTCGATTGAAAATGGACGGCTTGAAGAGGTAATTTAAGTTTAGAAAAGAGAAACAACTCAAGCGGAGCCATAATACCAGGTGAATACAGTGGTTGTTCTACAATATTTTTTTGGGATTGGCCAGAAATTTGTTCACAGTGATAGCTTTGAGATAGTGTGTTATCATGGTGCAAATCTGGCCTTTTGTTGACGAATTTACTGTCTCAAACGTTGCATAACAACCAAATATTATTCTTTGTTTACCATCTGACCTTCTGCAAGAATTCCGAGTGTACAACACCACGATAATCGAAGAAAACAGTCAACTTTACCTTGACTTTCGATCGACGTTATTTGTTGAGTTCCAGCTCACCAGTTATAATGGAATTGACCCGTTCTAACATGTCTTCAACGACATTCATGCGAATGAGCTTTTGAACTTTCGGAACTAGCTGAGTGGCAAACAATCGTATAATGGTACGAACTGATTTGTGGGATATAGAATGTTTAGCGTCTATATCTCCCTCCCAAACTTAATAACAATTTTCAATCACCATTTCCTTAACATCATTCGAAGGCGTTGATGGCCGACTAGTGATGACAGTTGCTGACCGACCATCACATCTTGACCACTTTTGAATGCACAGCACCATTAATATGCACGTGTTTTTGATACAGTCGATTTAGCGTATGCCTACCGTAATATACTAAGCGGTTCAGCAAACGAAATTCCCTGTTCGATATTTTTATCCATTGGAAAAATCTCGACCGTGTTGAGGTGGACCGACCAAATCGAGTAAGTATAGAGGACGGTTGTGCAAATTACATAACAAAAAGATTTTTGCCAGTCCCTTCAAACGAGCTTTTTAAATAATCAATTAACTGTACTTTTTTTTGACACAATATAAGGTATACCGAGAACAACTGCGTCATTGAGCAGTTCGGAACGATGCTAAATCGATTATTGGTAGTTCATGATTTGCTTGAATAACCCCTTAGCACAATTTGAGAATATGTCAACAGTTGGGTGGTTAGAAATAAGCAATCTCTCTGAATCTAAAAAATTAGATATACCAGACCTTCTCACATTCAGTGATTTAAACGCATTTAATATTTAGAGTCGCTGAATGAAACCTATTGTTTAACAAAGATTCCGACCACTAGCTCGGGAAGCTATTTACTAAATTTGTTGATTATTCAACTATATGAAGTATTCGATATGCGCATCGTGGAGACTGCCCAATAGACATTCGGATGAGTATATAAAAAAAGCCTTGCCTGTTTTAAAACATGTATTTTTAAAATTAATTTTAAATTTAAAATTTTTTTGAATTAATCTGGTTTTTGTACTCGTTTGTTTGTATATATAGTATGTGGACACCGAGACATTTGCAAATTTATCATGCGTTCCCGGGAAATGTAAAATTGTAGGAAATGTAACGCTTAGCGCAATCTCATGGAAGCTTCCCTTGATCTTCTTACATATTATGGCTTAAACAACTCCTAATCTGTTATTAGCATCACGCATATATAGGTATATATATATATAGGGTGTTCAATTATGATTCATACTGTCAATAGAATATTAATTAAGATTTAAAGCCAATCCTTGGATATTTGCGTTGTTGTTGGCGTCTTTATTTGTGTTTATTTATTTAGACTTTTGTGCGCTTTCAAAACTTCTATTGAATAAAATTCAAATTTTTGTTTATTCACAACTATGAATCATGCAGTTTTTTTGTGTCTTGATTTTAAAACGAAATCGTCTAGTTTTTATTTAATAATGAAAACGAGACAAAAAATTAACAACAAGATTGAGAGTCAATCGAGAATTAACCAACACATGTCATGTTCTGAAATGTTCATCTAAGAACGTTCATTGAAATCTTAAACACTTAATTTGTTTTTCTCCATAACTAAAATCGATCAAATACATGGAGAAAAATGAACGACGGGATCTGCTACAACCGCATAATCCTACCTCATGAACGCAAGCCGAGGTTTTGGTGTTGGAATTTTAAAATCAAAATCAGGTATTCGAAGAAAGAAAGGCATGAAATCGAATGTGAATTAATAATGGAAAAAGGATTTTGATACCTTGTCCGACAATCGGAAAATTCAATAGGCGCAGCATCACCTCCGGTAATAGATTCGCAAATATTACTTCTATTGAGGCGAGGAATGGTAGTATGTGGAAACATAACTAAATAAAGATATGCGAGAAACCAGAGTGGTTGCGTGATAATGTCTGGAAAACATGCTTCAAGCTTCATGGATGCGCGTATAATCCATGGCACTTATATATTTTCAGATTACCGCCTGTTTTCAGCTAACATATCTGACACTGGTAAGCTGCATGCTACCTTTTCGTCAATATGACGCAACTATATCCTAATTTGATATTCCTGCCAACCCTATACATATACGTCTTTGTGGATTGGCACTGACTGAAGTGACATTTTAAGTAAGTGCAGACAATAATCTAACTGAGTCAGTTTACATAAACCTTTTCTTTAGACAGGACGACTATCTTAGGTTCAATTTTTTATTTTTGGAGATGATTAAGAAGAAAACTACAGTAAATACGACTTGCGCATCTTCAACAAAAGTAATATGATATTTATACATGCTGTCGATATAGAAATCATAGGTCCAAGACTAGAAGTTTAGAGCAATAGAATTGAATATCGGAAATTGACGAACAATAATCCCAGAACTCGTCAATAGCACTTGGAAAAACTGCATACAGGAAGAGATAATGGCCGAAGAGTATTTGTAATTAGTGTTGGAAATTGAGAACTTACAATAATCCCGTAATTTATACCAGCACTTCGGACAACTGCACAAGCACCTTCATAAAAATTAATATGGATGCGTCGTAATCTCGATGCTGCCAGGTGCTTGATTTGATTTTCGATCTCACAGTGGCCAGTACTGTTAAAAGTAGCAATTGTATGTAGGACTTATTCAGGTCAACACGATTGTCCGTTTATCCGAGGTTAGTCGCAAAGCGTTAAGAAAACATACTGGAGAATTGAGTAATTTGTAGTGCATTAACACCATTGACATCCAACCTAACATAAACAAGCTTACTGTATGCTAACCTTGTCCAAATTTTCGGCCGTCTGAAACTTCTTAGATGCAAGTATGCTGATGGACGTTAGACTATTTTAGTATAACCTTTGACTTCGCACACAGCAGCAAGTCATAATGGATTATTCACGATCTCGACAGTTCATCTATTTCAATCGATATCATCGCAGTCAATCGTAGAGGTCCTTCCAGTCAGATCATTTGCACTTCTCCTCGAATCCAACAGTCCGGTGTTTAGGGGAAGCTCAGTCCACCATTCCTAATTTGTACCTATTTCATTTAATTGTCGTCACGGCTGAAAATCCTTGTTGCGATAAATGATTTAAAATAAGCCGAACGATTTCCGAGTCATTTTTAACTTAATCTTTTAATGGATCGAAATTTCGGCTATAATTCTATGTCCTTGCCCAATGTTAGATTTGTTACAAAGATTTCAGTCAATGTGTCATGTTACTTAATTTCGAATAGAAACGTATGTCTCGCTAAATATTATAGAATGTCGCCTCGAACCCAGAGAAAAGATCTCACATTCGAACCCTCATAATCCATACAAAACAAGGTGTAAAATTATAATAAAAAGACAATGCCGTAGATTGACTGCGTGTGGTGAGTTCCTCTCTAATATTGAGGGAGTTTTGAATGAAAATTGGCTTTTACTACAGTTAAGTTACGAAACAATAAATTTTTATGCATCTTATGAATGGGATATGAAATAGCTGCACATCTTTTCTCAGCTTACAAGCGCTCCGTTTAGAAATTAACTAAATTGGATCCACCGCTTAATGAAAAATCCAAATGTTTTCAGTTTGAGAAATATTTAGTAACCTTGTCGTTTACTCGTCTACCCGTAATATTCGTTAGAAACATCGAGTTAAACGCTGCCTAAATCATAAAAGTTCATGTGATGGACGCGTGTGCTAACCGTTTTATTAAGGTCAACCATGCATTACTGCGTTCAGGGGAACCTGCCAATCGCCAAGTATTGCCAACTTGCGGGCTCTCGTAAATTTGGCCTCACAACTTAGACGTAGCCTTTACTGCTGTTCTAAACAAACAGTTGGTTAACTCTGTTAACCGTCTCTTCGTTTGCGGGGATCCTTAACTTAAGTTCTTATCCTATTGCGAAAATAAATAATTTCATATATGTATCTTTATATTCAAGATCATTCCGTATTTAAACAATACCAAATAACCCAGGTTATGTAGTTTTAATATCCACTAAGGTCATTAACAATAAAAGCTTAACACTGCCGCCTATTAAAGATATATTAACTCGTCTGAAACCACCTGCTTTAGATGGTTTATTTCAACACGAACTTTATTTCTTCCAGTGTTTTTTGTTTTTCGCAATAACAAGTATCAGATGTCTAACTTGGGAGTTCAGGGTTCTCTTTTGTGCTGGCTTTGACTGCTGTCTTAGAATTTGCTGGCTGGATTCGTCATTTAACATTGGAAGCAATTGGACTTTTTGTGGTTATTGTCGTCGTCGCTGCTGCCATTATTAATCCTTAGTTATTATGACTGGTGTTTGTTGCCGTCGTCTCTGCGATGGTTGAACAGTTCTTTTAATAGTCTTGTGTTATTGTCAAACGACAAGATCACGATTATTTTCAGAATTATTGACAATTCAAGTGAAATAAAGCGCACAAAAATCAACACCAAATAAAACATCAGCCGGACGACCAAGGCAATGGTTTCCAAAGGCATCAGCCACTGCTTGTCTCGGTCCGAATGACATGTGAGGTAATGTTGAATTCGTATCCCCCAAACACTTGGTGATGGTGTCGAGTATCACCCCGAAAACGGCAGCCAAAAAAGTCTCAATACTCGTCGTCTGTTTATTTGAATTGGATTCGGCAGTACCAGCCGTCTGTCCAGTCTGGCAAACAACGAACTAATACAGCAGGTCTAACAAACCAATAAAGCATCGATACACAGGTCCATAAACAAAACATTGTCCACTGGATATGACTGTCTTTGTCTCGACTATCAGCCCGCCTGCTAGGTGGACTGCAGTGTGTGTGTGTTTTCCAAACGGTGGCTGGTGCGATGGTGGAAGCACATGATCTTTGAAGAGATTTCAGTTGAGGAGCAAATGTACTCCTTCCTCTGAAGTGTTAAGCCAAGTGCTTTTCTGTTCGTTCGGCTGTATGAATTGTGGCGCATGCCAAACATCAATAGCTAATGATCGTGATATATTCGTGCAATGTGACATCATATGCCACTTTAAGACCGACGAACTATAAGAGTTGGAGACATAAGTTTTCTGCCCAGTTGAATATATGAATTTGTTCGTGGAAATTAAATGAGTTTTCGGAATGTTTTTTTCAAATACAAAGTACTGCTTCTATTTATAACCAGAAACGCGTATAAAAACTTCAGTACCAATTATTCGAGGGAACGGGCCAAGGATACGTGTTTGCTCTCTCATCAGAGACTCGTTGTCACCACTTATGAGTCGCAGGCAGTGAGAGGGCTAGTGAAGGCCGTCCTCACCACCCGTTAGTCGTGAGTGGCATTCACCAATTATAAGCATGGTTTTTCACAAATATGCAAAAATAACCACTCACAGCTCACGAGTGGTGGGTGATACGACTCATTAGTCGCGGAACTCAATCCCACCAAAAATGTCAAAGAAACTATATCGGCTTTCGGTAGAAATTCTGAAAATTCTCTCATTTAGGATCTTTAGAGATTTTGGACTACAGCTGGTTATAAAATTTGGAAAATATGTACGTAATAAGTGAAAATAAGTGAATTCTAAAATCTGGAATATTACATTTTAAGAGAAAATTTGTTACAAGGTTCACTAACTTTCAAGAGACAGCTAGTTTTTCTGCAAGCTGACTACTCTCCAAGTCTTATATATACTCGCATGTGCTAGTTTTCTATCAGTGAAAATGGATCTCAACGCATCGTAATCTTCTGTTCTTCTTCGAGGATTGCGGTTGTTTAGAATTCTTGAATTAACAAGAGGTACTCACTCCCTGGTTCCTATCAATTAGTCTTGATTTCTACATAAGGTTAAGGTTAAGATTGAAAGTTTTAAAATGTCAGTGATATCAGTTGGCGCGGCCTATGGATTGCTAACAAATTTTTAGAGTCAAGTGTCATAAGCGTTGTTGTAGCTTTTTGGATAAAGCTGAGGCGATAATCCTTTAGAACAATATTTATTTTTGGACTTTGGGTGGGCATGTAAACCGGTCTTTTCATTGTCATATCAAAGTGTGTACCCACGATTGGTATTATCCATATGATGTATGGCTTAACACTTTTTTTGTTTCTATTGGTTCAACATTGACAGAAATTTTCCATTTCCATTTTGGCCCCTGTAAATTGATGAATGAGAAGGATGGGATATGTTTAAGTAAAGAAACTGACGTTTTTTCATATTAATATTTGGGCAATGTCTCGACCAGTAAACACGCTTGTAACTTTCGTGTGCTACTGCTACTAACCTAACAAAATCCAACTTCCTATTATGCTGCTTCCGGATTCATTGCTTATCAGCTTTCGTGAAGTTTTATGCCCGCCTGAGTGGAAATAGCAGCTAGTAAATGACGCTGGTTGATCTGCATGGTTCCCATATCAAATATATTTCTGTACGATTAAAGCAGTTGGTGCATGAAGTTTGGGCAGTTGATTGGCAGCGGCATGTATCATGATATGTAGGACAAATACCACAACTATCGGTTCTTGAGAGGACACACATTTCTATTTGTTATATATTATCATTGTATTTGATACATAATATTTGCTAACTATCCAAAGAGAACCCAAGATGTGATTCTTGGTAATAAAACTGTTAGCTACCTGGATTTGTTACCTCACCATTTTGTTCTAACTCCCTTTTGAAAGAACGAGACGTTTTTTGACAGTTTTTTTTTTCTCATAAATATGCCATTTAGGATGGACTGAACCATTGTCATGCTAAAGTTGGGGAGAACCATACTCCAGAGAGCAAATAAATCGCGCCAGTACATTCTGTCACATTAGACAATTCTGCCTCTAAAACTTTGTTTCAGCGAATTTTGTTACCAAATCGGAAATTCGGAGATTATGCATTCGACGTTGAACATGTTTTCAATACCACGTAGATGCTATCCCTCGAGAAAACTATGAGATTAGTCTAGTCTGCTTCATTTTTTCTCAACTCAACTCAATTGAATATAGAAAGCTACAGTAAATTTCTACAGGGTGGCGCACCAATTGAAATACAACAAGAAATTTAAATAACTTTTTTTTAATCGATGTATGAGTATTTCATTTGTTTTGTTTTTTTTTTTGTATAGAAAATCTAATTTTAATTGGATAATTCTGAAGCAGTCACGTCAGGTGACCATGGGACCAGCGGAAAGTGGAGTTTCTGAATATTAAGTTGTCTGGGAATTTATGTTGGAACTCCGTTATAATCGGTCTGAAGCCAAATGCTGTTGAAATGGATACGTCTTCGGTGCAGTTCTGGGTAAAAAACTCCTTAAACATTTTTAAACAACAGTCCCCATTGGCAGTGGCACGATTAGTGAACCACCCTGTAATTTGTCGTTTCACAAAATTACCTCGGTGGATATAACTTAACATAACTGTGGAAACGTTTTCCATTTTTTGACGTGAAATTTTATCGGTCGACTTCATATCAAAGTTACACGACCAATGAGCTCAATGGCTATCACTGAATAAGACAGCCCATAATTGCATTGGAAAAAACAGGTATCCAATTACGACATCTATTGGTATCGTAATATAGATTAAAAGGTTGCTGTTTCGAGCACATTTCGGTCATGTCTTTGGAGGAATTTTTAAATTTTGTATAATTGATTTGCGGTAATATTTCTGAAGTTTCGAAATAAATACATTAGTTGTCGCTTTCATAATTCTGGTTGCAATATGAAGCGGTTGCCATAGTTGGAACCTATGTTATGTAAGAAACTGGAGAAAATATGCTTGAAGTCCTTGGTTATATTTTGCATATATTAAAAGGTCAAAGTTGTAAACACTCTTTTAAATAAGATACGTTTTTGAGTTGCTGATTTTCACGTGGCGGTTACTTTTTGTCCAAACTGTTGTAGCCATAGAATGTGAATGCCTGGTAGCTCTGGCAATCGCAAAAAGAATTATGACTTTTAACTGCAGGCTAAAAAAAAATCTCACAAAAATCTGAATGTGAAATCAATTTTTCTTAGTATTCCACTTCAGCATGGAGGCGTTTTTGTTTTAGTGTTGCAGCACCATCAGCGATTAGAGTGACTGCACTGTGGAAGTGGACCTAATTTGTTCGGTAATTAGTCGCGAATAATGATTTATCGCATCAAGTGTATCACACGCTGGTCATGTCACCCCCCTTAAAAAGCCTCCAGCGTTTTGGGTAATAAATGCTCAGCGCACTGGAGACACTTGGCGACGACATCAATTCATGATTCTCCACCAGCGACACCTTGGGTTCCTTTATATGCAAATGATTTGAAAACTCCTAAGGTCTTTGTAATTTTTCATTGGTAAAATTTAATTAACAATAGCTTAACAAATTTATTGGTTGGTTATTTGTTGTTGTTGTGTGATTTGTATTCTCAACTTTACAATTGATACAAATGAAAGTAAACACGCGATTATGTGTTTTGTGTGCGGCTAATCGGACTGACAAATCTATAGTAGGGGCATGCATTGAATGGATGCGTTGGGTTTGTCCTTGCTTTCCACCTTGATTACACGTCCGTCTCGTTTTCTGGGTCAGGGTAATTGCAATTTTTGTTATTAATGGCTTTCCTAAGAAATTGGTGTGTCACTTTCCAAAAAGTCGCCAAAAAAAATAACGGAATGGAAAACCACAAAAAGTCACTTAATTATTTTATTAATAACATTAAAAGTGGCTTTAAAGTCTACGCACAAAGCTCCAAGGCGCATTGCGATGAGTCCGCTACGATATGGATGACAAGTTGTTGTTGGCCTCGTTTGATTTTATTTCTGTCTTGTTCAGTAGGAGGTGCCACAAGTATATTGGATTGATGTTGCAGAATTGCCACGCAGGAATACATTAATTGGGTACTTATTCTCATGTAGTGAATTTTGCTTTCGATTATTTATTTACATTACTTAGCTGATGACTGGAACAGAAATTGTTGTCTATTATGTGTCGCAAGTACAAAATATTTCAAGCGCTTTGGCCTTCTGCGCTCCGCATCCTATTCGACCTTGTCCGTTCATTGGAATTTTGTTCGGTCTTTTCTGCCGTATCACCCATGGAGTAGACTGTCGAAGACTTTTCTTTTTTTTCTTACTGTCACCGAGTCATTAAGTAGACTTATTGCAGTGCTTTATATGCTTTACAAGAATAAAGCAAAAAGTGTCATGAAAAAGTCCATTCGTATAGAAACATTTTTCGTATAGAAAGCCACTATGGTACCACATTTCATGTAAAAAGGCGTCAGGGAAGCTATTTTTCATACAGAAAAGCATCATGTAAAATATTTTCCATATAGAAAAGTGTCATGTAGAAGTTTTAAAGTTTTAAATAGAAAAGAACGTTCAATAGAAAAGAAAGTAGTCAAGAAAGATATTTTTCGTATAGAAGACATGGGAGACACTTTTCCTATAGAAGTGTCATGGCAGACAGTTTCGCATAGAAAAGTATCGCGGAAGATACCTTTCATTCAGAAAATTTTCATGAAAGATATTTTTATATAGAAAAGTATTACGAAAAACCCTTTAAACAGAAAAGTGGTGTGAAAAATATTTCTCATATAGGAATGTGCAAAGGAAGAAGACATTACTGTTGTAGAAAAGTGTCTTTCTCTCTTCAAGACTCAAGACTCTTCCTTGTATGAAAAGCGTCTTCCAAGAGTCTTCCTCTTGTGCAAACGTTAATATCTGAGGACATTCTTCAAGTTTGTATGTTGCAAAAATTTATAAAAATATATATGCTTAGCAGGTTCATGATATATAATAAGGTAACATCGTTGGTCAAATTGTCCGATATTCTTGCAATAAATTCTATTGTATTGGGTTTGTTCAGAATATAATGTAAATCCTTGGGGTTATTATGTAGTTTGTTTCTCGTTAAAATCTTGCTGAATATTCAACAAATGATATGGCATCCTTGTTCCCAAAATTCCCTATGTACGTACAAATGCATCCACAGGAGTGTCTTAATTAAATAAATTAATTTCGTATAATTGCAAACCTACACATGTGAATAAAACAACATAATTATGTTACGGGTGTTGACCAATCCGACGGGGAACCACCCCCCAAGTTAATATTCACCTTGCCAACCAAAAATAAACATACAGCTGCGATTTCCTGTCCCTTAGCAATGTAGTGAATAACCACCACACGTCACTGTACATTTCACCATTACAATGTATAGTCACCACACACCTCTTTTAATATGACACCATCATACACTACTATATCTCGCACCAAATAATTTAACATTTACTATGTGTGCGCATTGAAACAACACGTTACTTTGCCGGCATCTTAGACATGTCTCCAATAGCCGTGATCGTCTAGTGGTTAGGACCCTACGTTGTGGCCGTAGTAACCCAGGTTCGAATCCTGGTCACGGCAATGTGCCCGAGTCGGTAGCATTGTCACGGAGGGGATTTTTTTTCCATTTATTTGATTTCATGAGAATTATATACGTATTCGTATTGTACCTATTTTGAGTGCTCTTTTCCGATTTAAAAAAAATTGTAGTTATGAAATATTTTTGTGTTGATCGTTGTTGTTATTGTTTTTGGTGGCGGGAATTCATTAGATGTTCGAAATATATAAAATTGTGATAATGACTAATTATAAAATGCACTAAATTACGTGATTATTATTAACATCCAAGCGCCGCTCATGGGAACGGATGAGTAATTCCCTAGAGACGTGCTTCCTTTTCAATTCCAGCCTCATAGTTTTATTGTTTGTTAATTGCCGAAAGCAATTAATCATTTTAGGTGATCATAATAAGTGATCGTTTCCATGGTTTAGGGGAAAATAAGGTGGTAATTAAAAAAAGAAGGTTAAAGGAATTTTTAATTTGAATAATAAAATTATTAAGCAAGTGGGCTAAATTGCGTAAGAGAACAATTGAAGGTGTACTAAGTAAATAATGAATTAATGAAATAATTGAGTGGTTAAAAAAGTAAATAATGAAAGAATTTTATAACTGATTACTTGAAAAACCGAATGTTCAATGGTTAGTGGGATGGAAGTTAATGAATTCTTTGGATAGTGGAGTAGAACAATATTTGAATAATGGAATAACTGACTAGTTCAGTACTTCAATAGCGGAATAATTGAGAAACTGAATAAATGAATAAAGATATAATTGAATAGTTGAATAATGTGTTTTTTTTTATATTCGACATTTTGATAAATTACGGCAGTTCTTTATTGATAGTTTAACTTCAGGTCAACCTTTTTTAAGGAAATAAAACTACAAGTTTGCATGTAAAAACAGGCAAGTTTGCATGTAAAGTTTTTTCCTAATAGATCTTTTAATTCTGTCTGTTCTGAACAACAGGTGGGCTAACGTGTCATATAACCAGACCTGTTGTGACACAATTACAGAGAAAACTCGCCAATAAGCTAAACTAAAGGAAACCCACATTGCAACAGGGTCTCCTGATCTCATTGCGCCTAATTTTTCTTGTAGGGTTATGGGCAAGACGTTAACAAAAAAAAAAAAAAACAAAAAAACAAAAAACAATAACCGACAAATTTGGATGATTTAATGCAATGTATCCGAACGTTAATTGAGGTAATTCCCGCTGCAATCTTCCTGGCCACGATGAATAACGTCACCAAGCGTGGAAGTCATTTAAGTTAAATTCTTTCTAAAAACCATTAAAACGACTTGATAACAATGTATTATTTTACAAATGGATAAAAACAAGGATGAAACTAATTGGAAAATGAATTTCTTAATGTAGCAATATCCATCAACCACTCTGTATATCGATTTTGCTTGTTTTTCAACTGAAAATTTCTGTCCTTCAGTCCTTATATGGGAAAGATTTTTCCGGGAGCACAGATTTTGCCCAATTTCAAAATGAGACGTTTTCATGCAAATCTGAGATTTGTAACTCCAACAGTTCGGCCTCTGTCATGCTTTCAACAGAAATGGGGGCGTTCGGTTCAGACGGACATGCTTAGTTTGACGTAAATTCGTTCGACAATCAGGATATGTACTTATACATACCTTAATGTATGCGTTTGCTTGTACAAGATGCACCCGTGGGCCGAACACTCGGCTAATTCTATAGAGCCTCAAAGGGAGTTGTTTAAGCTCGCGCGGCGAAGGTCAATTTATGAGCCGGCGCATGACCTAGCTCACAAGGATTCTTTTTCCAAAAATAACAATAAATTTTAATTGTACATTATGCCTGTGATCGCAGGACCAGAGCCCAGAGCGGGACAGTTTGCTGAAAACATTAACAATTGTCTATTTACGGCTTGTCGATGGTTAATTGGAAGTACTTTGGATTTTCCATTGGACTTGCAAATCGTATTTCTGCCTTTTTGTTCGACCATCACATATTTAACAGCCTTTTTTTAAAGTTATAACGTTCGAAATTGTACATAAATAAAACATCTATGAACGAAACCATTGAGAACAGAAACGTATGAAAGTTTTCGTCAAGCTCTTCGAAACGAAAATTTATTCGAATTATAGAAGCGAACATAAACAGTTGTTCGTTTGTTTGAGGAACGAATTGAGTAATTCTTTTTATGCAAATAGGCTATAAGTTCTTTTTACTATAAAAGTAAATTTGGAAATTCCATTGTTTATAGGCAATGCTGTGTTGCGATTTGGTCCTAACTCGGAGATTTATATGGGAAGCCCAAAAGTAATATCCCGGTTTGAGTGTGACTCTTTCATGAATATGAGTTCTACCAATCATATAATTAATGCGATTATACAAACATATGCTTTTAGTATGTAGCTGTCGTGCGCCAGCGGCAACCAACGGCAAAGATAACGAAAGGGTAACCCATCTGCTGTTGGGTATTGTATTGTATTGTATTGTAATCAGAGATAAATGCGTTAGTCGTTCTGAGGAAGATTCTAGGAAAAAATAAGATATTAGTAGCCAGTGTTTCATTGCGTCATTTTCGTCAACAAATTTTTCACATATTCATTTCAACGCCAAATTTGTCAAGCAATAACAACTCATTTTTGGGCCTATTAGGGCTGTGGATCAGATTTCTTGCGTTCAATTAATGTTCAACGGCCTTTGGCATATTATTATCATTCTAATTCGTGAAATGTTTATTATGTTTTCTAGCTTGGTACAACATTCTACTATAATATTCTGTTAATAACAGTTTTCTGTTAGATCGTTTCCAATGTTTCCGTACTCGTATTGTGTTTGTATTCAGCCATAGGCTACAATTAAAAAACACGTAAATGTTTTTTTAGTGTTTGTTTTTTTAATTTCAATTTTTTTTTTAGTTTTGTTTCCAAGACTGATTGAAATTAAATGAATCTAATTTAAATTCCGAATTTTATTGCTGTGCGTTTGTTTTAAGTTTTGCCTTTTTGTTTCACGATTTGGATATTTGGTTGGTTGATAATTTCTAAAACAGATGTTTATCCCCTCGACCTTGTCGTGAGCGCTCAAATCCAAGCCAACAGAAAAAAAATCAGCAAAAAATCCAAAATATAACGAGACGGAAAGATAGACGGACATACGAACAAATGGCGGACGTAATTTATTGCATGCGCATAATTAGTATTATTTTAATGTATTATTTTTGGAGTATTTATTTGAATTTTTGACTGTTACAGTCGCTGCTGCTATTGCGTATTTTATAATAATTTCCTCACATCAGTCTAAAGTGGCAATGCGAACTCAACTCACCTCTCCGTCCCTACTCCTATCTAGTATAATTGCAGTTGTAGTTTAACAATGAGTTTGGCGGGCGGAAAACATACTGAACTGAGTTACCATTTGTTTTGTAGCTATTTAATCACCCGCTGCTAACGAAAAACGCCAAAATTGCCATAGACCAAGAAATTCAAGACAAATTGACGCAATTAATTTAATTTTTCATTCGTTCGTTGCTTCGTTTACTTCTTTAGATATCATCAGTCTGCTTGGAAGCACTTCCCTCTCTCCATCTCTCTTTCCCGTGTTAAGATGCCCCCGAGCGAGTGACTTAGAAACTTGACTAATTCTGATATAAAGTGAAAACAAAAGAAAAATAGCCGAAAGTAGTCAAGGTCATTTCAAATGACACTCATTAAAAATCATCAAGCCATTATTAAAAGTGGGGGAAATGAATATGATCGTAATTTGCAGCTTTGCTGTTCGAAATGACTTTTCAAAAACGAAAAATGAAAATAAAAACCTACAACGGTTTCAAAAACAAAAAAAAAAAAAAAAAAAAAAAAAAAAGAAAAAATAGAAAAGTGTTTCCTCTACCACAAAATTTAATGAGATTCTTTTCATAGCCCACAATAATAATGCGACACGATTCATCATCCACACGTACAAAACCAAACAAACAACAATTGTCGTTGTTGCTGTAGTAAATAATTTCAAATGATTTTTAAATTATTCACTAAAACAACAAGAACCGAAACGCCAACATTCGGCTGCTATCCGCACTTGAAAATAATTCAAATGTTAAAGAGGTCGGCAATGCCAGAATTGGTACGACTTGCATGAACTCTGTCTGAAGAGGCACCGAATGTCGCTGTTGATAGCGTTAATTATAGGAAGTATCCTTAAAGTGACTCGAAGAGAACTTTAAGTCCGATGAGTGAACATTTGCGCATGCTGAGAGCAAATGAAATAGCGTAAACCCCAAGCAGATGACTTTAAGGAAACATCAAATTCAAAAGGGTTCATTACATATTTTCTTAGGAAATCCCTCATGGACCGCCAGCAGCCTAAAGTCTCATAAGATGTTATTAGAAGATTAGATTTTGGATGCTATTTTTCATTTCTGAAGAAGATTAAAGCGAACGATTTTTGTGTTATTCGCAAAATGGAAAAACTGGTAGTTTTGCGCATATGAAACTTTTACTGCCGAAAGTATTCGAATCCAAGTGAGATAATATTCTGGCACATTTAGCCCAGAATTTGCAAGTGTGTATAATAGGATGAATGAATTTGAAGGTGGTCGTACATCCACTCAAGGGCACCTCGTTCGAATATCCGGGGCAATGCCAAAAACATCTGTAAAATCACCGCCATCATTAAGACAGTTACTGGAATATTTCTGATCTATTTTCGTTCGTTGGATCACTTTTAAAGCGTCTAAAAGACACGTTCATTTCCTTTAACTTTATGGAAAAATCGATTTCGAAAGAGTTCATGACAATGTCTTCTTATGCGCCACTAGCAGCTCAAAGTCTCATTAGATGTTATTGGAAGATTAGATTTTGGACGGTATTTGTCATTTCTGTGCTATTCGCAAAATGGGAAAACTGGTAGTTTCACGCATATCAAACTTTTACTGCCAAAAGATATCGAGTCCGAATGAGATAATTTTCACAGCACATTTGGCCCAGGATTTGGCCCAATACTGTGACAACGCACCGAAATATTAACTTGAATTAACATTTTGTGGAGATTTTTTGGTTCATTTTTAGTAAACTTTCATTCAATTTTTAAAAATCTCTCCCATTCATTAAATATTCGATTTTAGGATACCACTCGACTTTACCGGTCTTTAATGGGTTAAATTAAATATAATTTTAAATAAGTATGTAGACAAATAAAGCTAATGTGCACCGATTCATCGATGTCTTAAACAATTACAATACGATTTTCTCGTTACTGAAGGGTATTTTTCGTGGTGCAACCTTGTTGAACATGTGAACGGTGTAGCTTTCAGCAATGTCCTTAAGCTTAGTTCTTGATTTGTGCGGATTTATTTGTAATGTTGGTTTTCAAGGTTTTATTGCAATTAAATATTGGTTGTTCAAAACTTATTTACAAATTTATATACAAAAAAAAAAAAAAAAAAACAATTATTTTAATCTACTATATAATCTGCCCCTTCCTTAATAACTTCTCCCCACCTCTCTGGGAGCTTTTTAATTTTTCTCTCATAAAACTCGCGTGGTTTTTCCAAAAAGGCGTTCAATTCGATTTTTCCTCGTTGTTATGGAAATTCAAATTCTTCAAGTGGTTGCTCAGACTGCGAAATAGCTGATAGTCGGACGGGGAGAGGTCTGGGGAGTATGGTGGGTGAGGTAAAACGTCCCATTCAAGCTCTGACGGGTCCGCAAGGCAGTGTGACGGCGGGCGTTGTCATGATGGAAGATGACGTCTCCCCGATTGATGAGCCTCGGCCGTTTTTCTTCCAATGCCGCCTTTAATTTATCTATTTGTGCGATATAGTAGTCCGCATTAACTGTTTGATTTGTTGGGGAAGCTCCAAGAAGACTACTCCTTTGACGTCCCACCTTCCTGGGGTGAAGGGCCGCTTTAGAGGTGGATTGAGGGAGTTCATTTGGTTTCCCCCATGATGTTTTTCGCGTTACATTATTCTAGACTATCCATTTTTCATCCCTTGTGATGAGGTTCTTCAGAAATGGTGTCTTGTTATTTCTTATCCTTAGATTATCGCAGACGTCAATGCTATTCAGGCGGTGAGAGAGTGAGGTACCCACACATCGAGGTTGCTCACAAATCCGAGCTCTTTTATAACCCCGTGAACGGTTGATACTAATTTTTTTTTTATTACTCCAGCTATTTCTCTAACTGTTGCACGGGGATTAAAAATAACTAAATCTCTCACCTCCTCGGAAACAATTTCTTTTGATCGTCCTGATCTGGGAGCATCCGTTACTGAGAAATCTCCCGTAGAAAATCTTAAAACATTTCTTGCAAGTTCTTCTTTTATTTTTTTACTGGCTTTAGCAGCCATTTTTTCTTTCCGAAAATAGTACAGCATAATGTGCCTAAAATGTCCTTTTTCGCTCATTTTTTTCCACTTTTTAAAACATTTCTTTAAAACGCTATAACCCACTCACGACTAGAACGAGAACACATGTAAACAATAGTAAACTGTTTAGACAAGAAGTGGGAGGAAGTTATGATAGCGTTTGAAGGAACTCTATGTCATGAGAAGTGTCGCATGAACTAACGAATTAACCGAACGAACTTTCCGAACAATGCGGTACATTAAGGACCATGTCGAACAAGCATTACTGATGTTAAAGGGTTAATTACATACAGAAATCAATGCGAGCGAACGAAAATACCTCTCCAATGACTTCCTAAAATTGATTGGTTGATGGATCCAATTATACTCTAAAAATAAGATTAAAAATATGCGGAACATTCAAATTTCATGAAACATATCTTAAAAATCTACAGGAAAATCTTAAATTCTCAAGCGTAAACATTAGTTTTTAGGTGAAGGCCTTGAACAGCTAATGCAGTGATGTATTTCTATTAATCGGCCTATTTATTGCAGCACAAGTAGAGTGTAAAATATTCTACTTAAAGCGAACCGGATTTTTGGAACAGCAAACAAAGTGGTTGCCTAAGGTGGAAATATTTTGGGAACCGCTCAATATTTATCTTTGGTATGGGTCCATTTATATTCTATTTTGGGTCCGTTCAAGTCGTACTCTAATGGATGGTAATTTCAATTATACAAATCTAAAATATTTCTTAATCTCATCGAGACCGAGACCAGGTGATGATTTTACAACAATGGTTGATGAAATGTTAATTTAACACGTCAGAATTTCAATATCGATCCATTATTGGGGAGGAAAAATTGATTATTTATTATAAAACTAAGACGAAGGAAGGGCAAAAACAATGGCGAACAACTCCGAAGAAGGTAACATCGTGAAACCAGCCCGAAAGGATGTGATTGATGATTTTTGGAATGCATGAATATCTTTCGCCTAGTCAAACGGAAATTGAGGATTACCACAAATACCTACAATTGACATCTTCAACGATATTTTAACAGAAAAACTTTCTCATTTAATGAGAAAGGAAATGTCCATGCACGAGTTTGCTAATTCCGATACAAATGACTGTTTTTCTGTAAGGACAATGAAGAACATCATCTAATCACGTATACACAAAGTCAAGGTAACAGTTCTCCAATTTTTTTTGTTCCGGACGCAATGCAAATGAAGAAATCACGCCTATTATCAGCTGATGATAATGAGCAAGATGACTACATTGGAACTAGATGTATCCCTTGCTTGTATGGTTTTGTCGGGTGTGAGGAGATCTGGTAAATCAGTAACTGATTGTTCGTACTACGACAAAGTTTGAAGAGATCCCAAGAAAAACCGATCTATGTACACATATCAACCATTTCGTCAAGCATAAAGCTTCGAATAAACCGATACAGCAAAAATTGTTTAACGTCTGATATTTTGTGTAGGAATAACACTGACTGACGCGAAGTCAATGGAAGTCTGCAGTGAAGATAGGTACAAATATGAGCCAATATTACATCAAGTGATCATTTAGACATGGTGACACTGTCGTTTAAGCAATTTTATAAATTTTCCAGACAGAAGTATTGATGTTATGCTTCAAAGTGAAGGATTTCCTGTACTTTTTTGATTGAATCCAGCAAGAAGGAAGTAAACGAAATTTTCTATGAAATAAATTGGTTTCTGTAAGCTGTCATATAGAGAAGACTCAAAGAAGAACATGTAACTTTTTTAACGAATATGTATGCTTATTTTCTTGAAGAAGAGATACAATTTTTATGAAAGAAATATAATAGGATTCTGTACAGTATATTGAACTTTTTCCAAGAAATGATCATTAGGAAATTATTGAACATTTCCATAGAAAAATATCGAGTTTTTCACAATTAATACCTACAGTTTTTTTATTGCATAAGTGTTGAAATTTGCTTGATTGAAAATGAAATTCGTTCAAAGGGAAAAATGGCAATTGCGCTGTAGACAAGATGAAACGTTCCCAGTGACAAAATTAAATTTTACAATATAGTAAATTTACAATATAGTAATATTCAATTTTGCTGACTCTTTGCAAAGCACTTGAAGTCTCTAAATGGTATCTTGTCTCTTTTAGACAAAGCTTGAGGCTTGAAGTCTCTAAATGGTATCCTGTCTCTTTTGGAAAACCCAGATTTTAATTGACAATTCTCTGTGATATAATTTTTAGATTCTGATTTCCTTTTCCATATAATTTTTAGAAGAAGCCTGTCAATTTAGTTGCCTACTTTAGTGTTTGGAAATAGCAATGAATAAAAGAAAAATTTATTTAAAGGAAATGTTAACATCTTTTTTTATGAATTATAAAAAAAGCTACTCATAAGTTGAACTCTTGGATAAACTTTTCTAAGGAAACTTTCAAACTTCGTAAAGGCAAATATAGAGTTTTCTCAAATAACAGTTTTAGCTTTCTCGAACACAAAATTAAAGCTCCCAGATGGGACTCAAACGTTTCCCAAGAATAAAATGAAACTTTGGCTGAACCGGATATTTTGGAAGAAAAATGGTTCAATAAATGTAAAGGAAAATACTTGAATTTCATTTTTATTTTAGGCGAAAAACACAATTTTCTTGAGGGTATTTTGCAACTTTTCCCAAGCTATCTTGTCTAGTGAAAAACGTTTCGATTTATCAGGGGAAGTATACATCTTTGCCAGAAAACCTGCCAAAATAAGAAATTAATAAAATGAAACTTTGACTGAACCAGACATCTTGCAAGCAAAATGGTTGAATAAATGTGCAGAAAAGTACTTAATTTTCACTTGGGAAATGACTACGGCAATGACTAATTTTTCTTTTATGCGAAAAACACAATTTTCAACTTCTCTTACACTTTTAAGCTTCCAATTAGGTTTCTTAAAGATCTTTTAAAATAAATTCAAAGAAAGTAGTGTTAAAATGTGTAATTGTGTATTGTCCCCTTCTAGCCGTCTTTACAAACAGTCTTTATTCGGTAGGGTATCATCTAAATATCATTGACTGCCTCCTATAATTTTCTAAAATAGTTTTTAATATAGTATATTAAACCATAATTATTTAGTTTAAACAAGTGTAAATAATGACACAATTGCAAACATTAATGACTACCACGTTTTAAAATGCCAACACAATGAAATGCTAATTTGTTTTTAGTAAAAGAAGAAGAAGAAAAAAAAAAAACAGTGAGAAAAAGCGCTAAAAAATTCATAAAAACTTGTTTGAAACGCTGTCCAAAATGCCAGCCAAGCGCAACAACGGGTTAAGCCTTCAAAACAAAGTGTAAAAATAAATAAGGGTATGATAATTATGCGGGAGCTGCCGCTGAACAGAAGTTGTGGGACAGGAAATAATAAAACTTTGTTTAAACATAAACTTTACTAGTGGGATTTAAACTTGGTTTTTTAACAATTAAAACAGAACACATTCGCGAAGTGGGCAAAGATGGTCATTTCAATTAGAAAGTTAAAAATAAATGTTGTGAAGATAGAAGATTAATTCGACTGAAGGGGGGCGAAAGGCAAATAAGAGGCGAAACAATTGTCTCATTACGGTGGGTTTGAACCCAACAGCACAGTTATCTCGGAAAGAAGTATCTGCTTTTTGTTTATCCATTTCCAGATAATGGTTAGGCGTGTCTTCCTTGTAGTAATAAACTTTAACCGTAGCTGAGTTCCATTCTTCCAGTCTATACACTTCACCATATACCGGTAACAGATAATAGTTCTGTATTCTTATACGTTCTGTCAAGGAAAAACTCGCTTAAAGGAATTGTCAGAACCCTTTTTGTGGTTAAGTTGGCATAATTGGCCCCTATACTACTTACAAGTAGTTTCGGCGCGAACTGTCATTTAGTTTGTTTACACATTTTTTTTGTCTGTCCTTTTCAAGATTTTTACAATGGATAAAAATATGGAATGAAGAATTTGTCTCAAATCTCGCGAGCCGAATTTGTGAAAATAAAGGGTGATTTTTTAATTGTAGTTTTTTTAAAAATCGAATAAAACCCTCAAATTTGCATCATATAAAATTTTGTATTGGAATAGATAAATTAGCCTTTGCCATTTAATTTTTAAAGATAATTTCATATTAATGTTGTCCGCGGCTACGTCTCAAAATGTCCATTCGGAAGGTCCAATTTTTCGTCACTTTCTAGAGCATTTTTTCCTGTATTCTACGAATAACGCGTGTTATGTTATCCTGTAAGGCTTCAATAGTGTTCGGCCTGTCCACATACACCAACGACTGGTCGCTACGACTGCAATATTTTCTTCGGTACGCACTCTACGCATGCGAGTGCGAAATTTGGAGATAACAGCACGAATTGTTGATTCAGCAGGTCGTTTATGACGACCATAAAATGGTCGTATCCAACGTTGCACATTTGTCACAGAGCACGAATTTTGATAATAAATTTCAACGATTTGCAATCGTTGCTCGTTTGTTAGTCTTTCCATGATGAAATGGCAGAGTATACTGTATGCTTTTCACTTTGGCAGATGACGTTTGGACGCCATTACCAACCAGTGCTGCCAACCTTAAAAACTTAAACCTTAAAAAGTCACCCTGTACGAACAAATAATTCAATCATAAAAATATTTTTGAAATTTCATTATTATTTGTTGAGTTGTTGGCTAAAAATTCGTTGGCAGTGATAGTCTTTAGAGATGCTGCGTTATTGTGGTGCAAAATTTATGAGTTTTCTTTTCACAAATTTTCTGTCTCAAACGCGGTTTGATACGCAGATAATATTCTTTATTTACCGTCTGATCTTTTGGCTAGAATTCCGAGCGCACAAGACTGCGTCAATGTTATCTTGATTTTTGGTCCACTTTGACATGATTTTTTCGGTTTTGACTCAATTGAAGGGCGCCACTCCGAAGATTTTGACTGGCTTGCATGCCAAACTAGTAAACCTATGTACGAGTATGTTAACATATCACGTGTGTCTTCACCAGTTATGATGACACCGGAAATGACTCGTTCTGGCACGTGTCCATCAACTTTTACACGATTTAGTATATGAAGAGAATTCAGGTCTTATGGAATGAAGTACGATTCGTCAAATGGTCATAAGTAAATAGAACCATTCTTCCAATTTAATTTCTTCGCGATATAGATATACGATACTTTCCAACATTCAAAACCCCATCAATCGGTAGCCAATATTTATATATTATATATATATATATATATATATATTCATTTTTTTTTTTTTTTGATGAGATTTTAATGGATATTTTAATTAAATTTTTATTTAAATGCATGTAAAGGATTTTTGTAATTTTTTCTAAATAAATTTGAAGTTATTCAATAAATATGCCAAATGTAAATATTCTTATGTATCAAAAGAATAACACATATATTTAGGGACAGTTTTTAAGCGATCATAATAATTTAGCACAAAAATTGCTTCTTCTTTAAAAAAAAAATCTAAATACTATATTGCATTTTTCCCAAGTACTCAGAAAACCTGTAAACCGAACAATATTGAAGAACTAAAAACTCCACCTTGAGAGTCACTAAGCCATTTGAATGAGAACAACATTATGTATTTACTGTTTTTTTAATAATTGTTAATTTGTTTCTTTTTTATTATTTTTTTTCATACCATACATTTAATAATTAATTTGTGTTTTAATTTCTTATAGAATTTTTATGTCCAAAAAACACTCATACATCTCTTCCTTCTAGTTGCATACAAGTTTTTTTGTAATCTTTTCCCTTTTTTATACTTTAGGCGATTTTTGATTTAAACGAGTTCTGTAGTTGGGTTTTCTTCACAAATTTACATAAAAATCTACACATCAATTTCGCTTTTTTCGGCATAGTAATGAATTAATTTCGCTTTGTTGTTTTTGAAATAGATATTTTATTATTATTTTTGCTTAAATTTTGTTGTCCAATTCAGATTGTAATTGTTTGTTGGATTTTGTTTTATAGATTTTTTTTTAATTTTTTATACAAATATATTGCTTAAATATCTAAATAAAGATTACAGTATGTGTTGTGTTGTGGTATTGTATTTTTATTTATTTTTTTTTTATTTATAAAAAATAATTAAAAAGAATTTTACAAAAAATTAATTAAAAATTAGAAAAACATAATATTAATAATAATAGGCATAATAAATAATGTACAGTTAGTAACTAATTAATAATTAGTTTAAATTATGTTTTTTTTATGAAAATAATTAATAATTCTGTGGGTGTGTGTGGGTTGGGTAAATTGTTTGGTCTGTTTACTTTGTCCGCAAGGTGTCTTAAATGTGCTTTTCTGTTTATTTGTTTTCGGGAGAAAACAAATTATTCGTTATATTTATAAAACATGGTTAAACAATAATAGTTTTAATTAATTAAAAAACGCTGGGCAAAAAACAAAGGAAACATAACAAAGTTAAAAAAAAACAACTCAACAAACTTAAAATATCGCAACAGTTCAAAGTGAATGAAATTTAAATTAAACTTGTAAAAAGAAAAATAATTACAAATTATAAAAACTAAAAAATATTAATAATATATTTTTGCTCTAGTCAAAAATATCATAATACTTAAAAATTATATTTACTGTTCCATTACACAAAATCGATATAGAGAAACCTTTAGGTGTTAATTAATAATATACCAGGGCGGGGAGGGGATTTATCTTTAAATCACTAACCATAAAACTGTAAACAAGAACGGAATTCAAAAACAAGTCTGACATTCAGATTCTTCCAAACAGCAATGAAATTATAAAAATTAAGATTTTTTTCTTTCTCCGGTTACAGGTACACTGGTAGCGCCAAGAAAAGGTAGTAAGTTAACCTTTTTTATAATGAATCTTAAAATGTTATCTTATTAACTATAGTTTAAATCTCAAAGGCAAATATGACATGTGGCCTAAACAACGAACTAAGTGCGCCACTTAATTACAAATGGAAATACTTTGTGAAACATAAACAAGGAAAAAATGTGGGAATAACCAATAAAAATTTGCTGAAAATGTTTACTGAAAACTTAACGCAATGTAATAAAAACCGTCGGTGATGAAGAGGTGCTAGAATGAAACAATATCAATGTCTGCCTATTATTTTTACAATTTCCGAGGAAAGATGTGAGAAAAAAATATTTTGGCTACATTTGAAATAAGAGCTGTTTCCGCAGAACAGCTGTTTACTTTGAAAGTAGCGTAAATCAGTTGTTTCTTAGTATCAGCAGTTATTTTGGGAACAACGAATGTCTTGAAAAATAAACCGCTTACATTGAAAGTTGTGTCCACGTACGTCAGAGAAGGCTACTTATTATTTTCTCTCTCCAGAAAAAAATAAAATACTCTCCAGAAAAAAATAATGTCGAAGTCAGTCAAAGATCAAAATCAATACATTATTTTCTTGTCATATTAGTAAGGAAATTATCTCAGACCATTCAAATAATCCCAAGCAGTATACAACTACTTTGAAGTCAATGAACTTGAACTTGAAGGTTTTTCCTCCGAAAAAAGATTCTGGTTACTTTCAAAATGAAGCTAATTAGCAGTTTCTTAAGAACACTTCATAAACTTTAAAGTTAGGTAACTCAGTTGTTTCATAACATCGTAGCTCGGGTGACCTGTGAAACACTCGATGATTAAGAGGGTTCAAAAAATATAGCCAATTTTTTCATTTAAATTTAACTGCAGCCAATACTATATTTACTTTATATATTTCAACGAAATAAAATAAAGTAACTCAGCAGTGAAATTCAAGTCCATTCAACTGTTGATTTCCCATATGGTAATGAGCTGTTAAATAAGTGTAAATCAGAAAACAAATGAAATTAACTAATTTCGCTTTTAGTTTGCTTATCATTTAAATAACATTTGTTGATTTGATGATCTTGGCGCCATCCGTCGCATATTTTGCTTTTGTTACATGGGAAAAGCGGAATATCTAAAGGAGGCTTTATGATGCAGACCTATCCTATTGTGTTAAATTAAAAGTAAAAGAATTCAGCAAAACTATGAATTTTGAAAAGAAATTATATGCATTAAGATTACATTTTCCGTTGGAGCAATTCTGTATGTCATTCTGGTACATCTTGTTTACCGATAAATCCGGCAAATTCATTGTTATTTGCGTACATTGACAATTATATCTGCCAAATCTATCTGATGGTGTGACTTTAGGTATGATCTGGAACGTTACTTGTTAAATTTTGTTTAAAGTTTTATGTTTAGAGTTTTAAGATAATACAGGACTTTTTCTAGTTTTGTTTGTTTTTCTTTTCTCGTATAATTAAATTCTTTAGTTAATTAAATGTTTTACAATAACATCATATACTGGCTTACTTTTGCTTGCTTGTTTACTTCGTTAGTTAACATGAACATTTTCATTTATTTATTTTTTTTTTTTGTTTAAATACATTTAATTAATGTTTAACAATTGTAATGTGTTTATACTTAGAATCTGTTTTTGTTTTTGGATTTGTTTATAATGAGGTAATTTGATGCTTTGATTTGATTTCAATTTAATTTTTTTTTGTTTGTTGTTTAATTAATTTATGCGTTACTTTGTTGCAATTACTTAAATATTTATGTAGACTTGTTTGTGTGTGTGTGTGTATGCAGAGTAAACCTATTCTCTCACAAATAGGAAGGCATTTATATTTCTCTGGTTTTTCTCTTCTTGATTGTTTCAGATGGAGACGGATATAAATATATTCGGCACATTTTGTGGTTAACGGAAATGTAGCAGGGAAAGCTAAAAATGTGGGTAGAGTAGCTGGCATTAGTACAGTTTTGATAACCGATGAGTAGATTTTCGACAACGACTTGGAGTTTGCCGGGGATTGAGAAAACGGCCGTTTTTTTTTTTTTTTTTTAAATTAAATTAGCAATGAGTGCATGGCATTATAAAACCAAGTTCACATTGCTAACGCCAGTGTCAGCCTTTTTTTCATATAAACATCAGCTGTTTCGTTGAACGAAACCGTGAGGCTCAAATTGTGTCACTCTAAATTCCCTATGAAAATTTCATCACTCCCTGTACGATTTGCAAATGGAAGGATTCTGAAAGCATGCAATGGTGTCCGCTTTTTTTTATGAAATCAGAGTGGGGAAAATTAGACTTTTTTCTTTATATTCTAACAAATTCTTGTAATCTCTAAATTAATTTCCAACCTAACCGGCCAAACTAAAACATATGCATTGCACAAAATTGGAACTTATTAATTTATTTATGATTTTCTCCAAATTAATATCAAACCACCTAAGCTACAAATAATATGCTGCAGGTTGTCAGTTTGTGAAATAAATTTGACCGTCTAAGGCAGCGCTTAATCAATATATCCTCCTAATTGCAGTCAGAAACTTGGCCAACCAACAAGATCTGATTACCTTAACGTACTAACTATAAAAATGTAGTCATGCACACTGTTTTAATTCTAAATCTGTTATCTTTACTCTACTCTTGTCGAATCAACAGTTCTTTTAAATTCCCTTACATGGTAATCCACAAGATATTGCCATATCCACAAAATCTGCCGAATATATTTTATTTTTGGTTGTGGTTATACAACACATACCATAAATTTTTACATTTATTTCTATATAAAAAAAAATCGTTGCAAAGAAATCTCTTAAACTGCTGCAATACAAAAAATATTTGTTATAATTCCTTAATTTTCAAAACATTTATATCTTTTCGTTTTTGTTTAAGTTTTTTTTTTCTCATTTGTATAAAGCACTTAAGTTCTTTGTAGTTGACCCTTAAATTTAATGTAAAAAGACACAAAAAATATGTAAAAAATTCTATTTTAAAGCACTTGTTTGTATGTTTGTTTGTTTTCAACTATTAATGTGTAAAGCATTTTGGAACAAAAAATGTTTGATTTTATAAAAAGTTTTTTAACGAAAACATTGTATAAGGCTTCTTTAGTTAATCTGGCATTGGGATATTTAAGATGAAGACAAGTTTGCTTAAGAAAATCTTAAAATGAGTTTTTAGTTTTTACATTCCTAACATTAGAATATCCGTTTTGTTTTCCTTTTTTTTTGTTTTGTGTTTAATTTCCTTATTATATAACACACCTAGAAAAGATAATATCGTTTTGTTTAAATTTTACATGTAGATTTCCATTTTGTTGTTTTTTCTTTCTTCAATAAAAATAAGAGCACATTTAGTAGTTGTGTGAGTTTTATATAAATTTCAACATTTAAGGCATTATTATTATTTTTTTTTTGTTTTGTTTTATTTAAATTGTTAGTTTGTTGTAATTAATAATAATTTGTGTAATTTTTTAGGCTTTCATTATATCACTTACCGTAATGAAATATCAATATAATTAAAATGTTTGCACTAAACATAAAGTTGAAGCCGAAATATATATATTATTCTATATTGTTTTCGCGCCGTGAAATTCAGGGGATTTTTAGATTTTAGATGTTTTTTCCTTTAAATTTATTCTTTTACATTTAATCTCGAGTTTTAAACTAAAGTTAGCAGTAGATAATTTTGCACAAAACTAAAAATAATAATTACTGTTGTAGGTTTAAACATTTGATTTTGTTGCTTTCTTGTTATTCGTATTCTCTTCTATTTTGTTGGCTTTACAAATAAATTAAAAATTTTTTTATGGAATGCATGAAATTGTTTAAACAATTTTCTTGTTTTCGTTTTCTAAACAAACTGAGGTAGTTTGGCCTTCGCAGAAATCCCAGACAAAATACTCGCGCTGACTCTAAGTTTATTCGGTTGGTAAAGAAATTAAGCAGCTATGAAGAAATTAATTAAGTGACGCCACGCCACGCCACGCCAGGCGCTATCGTCACATTGTTTAATCTCTAAAACCGTTTAGCAGAGCTGCCGCTTAGTGTTTGTAAATAAAATTATATTCGAGGCAGGAGAAGAGGTGGTTACCTCACGTTTCAGCACACATCACTACATAGCCGTCAATACCACAAAAGGCGGGGAGGAAAATCGAGACAAAGAGGACACAAAACCTGACCGAAAGATAGGATTTACACAAAAAAGTGAAGGAAATTGCAAACTAAACAGCAAATTTTAAAATTTTGTTTAAATTTTTCAATTTTTTTTTGGATCATAAATATATTTGTCAAAAAAAAAAAAAATTACAAATTAGCATATTTGAGGATAGTGTGGCTAAATTTTCGTACTAAACCACTGACAATTTTCTTAAAAATGGTTAAACCTGCCAAACCAATTGATTGTCAATAATAATTTCAATAACTTTCAATAAAATTGTTGTATAAGGAATATAGTGAATCATGTGCAAACAATTTTGAAAAAACATTGAATTCATCACGGACAGATCAGTGCGATTTTATAATTTTCGGTTTATAAAAAAATTATAGTTTTTCATTCAATTTATATTGTTTTCAAACTACACAATTGAACCTTGCAATTTTACTCAAATGCCTGTGATTTATCTCATAAAAATAGAGTTTTATATCATATTTCTATCCATTAAACATTTGCACGCATGTTATGGTTTCATAGCAACTTAAGCGAAATACTCATTATTAGTTAATTCTAACAGATTTAACAATTTGTCGAAAACTTTATCAAATATCCTCTGCTTTACATGAACTTACATATTATAATTTTGAAAGTGTAGTTGCCTCTATGATATATTCTCAAACTTCTGTATAGACGATAAAGGTATGTGGGAACTCCCTTTAAGGGAGCATTTACCAATTTTCGCAACTAGGTTTGAATTTGATTAAAGGTGTCAAGTTTACCGGAATGTGTGTCATTCATTGCAAACAGTTCTGTGCTTTGAAAAAGCGGTATTGCCTGATTTTGTTTTGATTGAAAGGTTTTCCGCTGTTTTTGTAAGCAAGGATTCTTCCAATACCAAAATATGCTGAGTATTCCCAAAAATTTACTGTGAACTTTGAGTGTTTCCATATTAGTGAACATTTAGTGATATGCATATTTATGAACGATATTTTCGATTTGGGAACTTAATTATGTGAGCTTTTTTTTACAGGATATGTGGTTTCAACTTGCATTATTATCAAATTTTACATCAATTAGAGTTTCTTGCCGATGTTTGTCGAGTTTATAAATTTTGCACCTCCACGAAATTGAATTATTTGGTTTTCAAACACTAACAAATTAGTGAATTCTCATTACCTTATAAATCGCTTTTGTTTATGAAAATCTTCAAAAGTGTGGAAGTTAATCCTGCATACGAAAATATATTTAAAATTCATAAAGACAGACGAAAAATGAACGGGAAGGAAATTAAGATTTTATTTGAAAGGCAACGAATCTAAGCTCAGTCAGACATCAACGGTATAATCTCGTTGCGTTTAAAAATGGCTTCATTTCATTTTAACATCCATATCCACTTGCCTTTAATTATTCCAAAATACAACTCTGTCCATTTATAAGGGAAGTGAAAATCAATATTTGTGCCTTTAAGAGGACATATTACTATTACACAGTTTCACACACATATATACACATAGCAACAGACACACACGAGCAAAACTAGTGAGGTGGGTCGGTTTATTGGATCTTCGGGGTAAAAATTCTTGTAGAAACAAAAACAAAACAAACTAACATGATGTGAATGACACTACACAATGGAAGACAAAAAGTCGCATGTATTCATTAAATTAAGAGGGGGAATGTTGGTTGGACCGAGGCGTAATAACCAGCAGAAAGATGTGGATATGTGCGATGTAGGAGCGTGTGCGGTTTGCGTGGTAACACTCGTTTTTTCTTGTTGTTGTTGAGGAAATCTAATATACGCTAGCAATTATTACACAGGAGAGAAGGGAGAGTATTATTACAAACGGAATACCAAATAACCAAATCTCAAAAAGCTCGAGTATTTAGGGAATTCTCAAGGCCTTGTAGCGGTATTTGCGATCTTTCTTATCTCTCTCCACACTTTTAGCAGCTGTAGCCACTTATGCCATCCCCTTGTCGTCTTACATTTAGATCCATTTTTATCTCACATTTGACCAGCAAAGTTACAGAAAAAATTGAAATGTTACGACTTAAACGAATACCAAATGCACAAACTTAAGCCAAACAGCCTCCATTGGCCATAAAAGCTGCTGCTACACCAGAGTCCAGGTCAACAAAATCGGCCGCCTCTCCCGCCAGTTCGGCCAGCAGTTCGGCTTCCTGTAAGTAGTCATGCTTGATGGATATTTGATCGTGAAACGAAACGATGCTCGAGCCGTTGCCTCCCATTAGGTTGGAGGTGAAGTCGAGTAGATTGGAGCTGCCGTTGGTGTTCTGCAGAAGAGTGGGTCCGCCATGATTATGGTTCACTGCCTGATGGACATTGACGGCATGCTTAGTGTCTACGAAACTATCACAATTGCTCTCGAAAAGAAACCGTTCGGCCGATTGAGCAGTTGTGTATGGACTCTGCGAGTCGACCAGTTCATTCTTGACGAACTCGGTGGCGGTGGTGGGCGTGGACACACAAGACATGGGGCTGGCTACACTGGCCAAGAGAGCGCTGCTGTCGCCCCCGTTGCTGCAGATGGAAGTGTTGCAGGAGGTGGGTGTGTGCGCTAGGGTCAGGCCCAGTCCCGAGTCACAGCTTGGAATGTAATCGACCAGCGGGTGGCCGACAAGGCTGGAAGCTACTGAGTTTGTAAGGGCGGTCTGGTGGGCGGTGGATGTGTTGGTGGTAGAGAGATGGATCTGCGACTGCAGGGCGGCTATGCACAGATTGCTATCCTGTGACGGTGAGTTTAAGTAGCCAAGTTCTTGTGGTGTCGGCGAGGGTTTGCAATAACCATTGGGCAGCTGGGTTGCCGAATGGTGATGGATTGGCGAACTCTGCGTTAGGCCTGGAAGTTGAGACACAATTGAAACGGTATTGGTAAGAGCTGCCGATGCGGCTGCGGCCGCCTTGAAACCATTGCTACGTGAAAACTTAATAGTAGACATCGGTGGGATAACGGTGCGTGGTGGCGTGGGTTGCGAATTGCTGTTGGACGTTATTGAAGCGTCAGTAATGGAGGTGCCAACTGAAGTGCTAACGCAAATGATATCCTCTAAATTCAAGTCAGCCAAGTACTTGTGAGCTGGCGATTGTAATAGTTTTGGGGGCAGATTTAAGCCATCATGGTGTACGCACGCCGGCTCATGAGCCTGCAACATGTCTAACAATTTGCGTCGCTCCGTTTCCAAAGTGCGAACTTGATTTTTCAAGTCAATGTTTTGATTGTCCAGCTGTTCAGCTTCCTTTATAAGATTTTGGGTCCGTTCACGCTTCTTCATACGGCACTTGGTGGCGGCGATCTTATTGCGTTCCCGGCGGCGACGTCGTCTGTCCTCGTCCTCAAGTGTCAAACCCTTGGGTAGTTGAGTTTTCAGATCGCTCTCTTCATCGGTGGAATCCTCATAATCCTCGTTGGGTCGTGAGCACTTAGAGAGAGGCTGCTCGGAACCAGAGCTGGAGTCACAGGTGGATAGCTTACGTTTGCTTTGAATGGACAGTTTGAGACCGGCTTTGATGAGTTGTGAACAGGTCTGGAAGTAAAAGAAGTAGAGATCAAAAGGGATAAATACGAGTAGAAAGACTACAAATACGATAAATAGTTCATAAATTCGATTCAAATCAAAGTAAATTAGCTAATTTGTGTTCGCCAGGTTTGTAGATTTATGGAATATGATAACTTGGTGCAGTTTGCTGGCCTGCTCATTATAAAGATTTAAATTTCAAATTTAAGAAGTCCTCCCATTATTTATGAAGTTGCGGTCCGAAGAGATAATTGTTTTTTTTTTGCGTTTTTTTTTCATAACCACGACCCTGAACAGAATCTTTTTTTTTTTTTTTTGGGTTGCCCAACGATTGATTGAGCATTTGTTGCGTATTTTGTTAAACCTCTCAAAAAATATTGTTTAAAGCTTAACTACGTTTTAAATCTGACATGTCTCCGAAACGAAAACCCGTCTGTCACCAATAACCAAATCCGTAGAAGCACAAGATTTTGTTGTTATTGTCAATGGCTAAAAACAAAAATCGAATCGAGAATTAAACGGAGTCAGGCAGACAGCAGACAGACATACAAACGAAAAGGCGAACGAATGAGTTCGTCTGTTGGTCTGTCTTCTAAAAGATGGATCACAGTGATTTGGAAAAAGTTAGCGATTGTATATTTTTGGGTTATGGTTTGGGCTAAAGTAATAAAGGAGTAATTACGAAGAAAAGATGTTGATTTTGATAACCTCTGGGGCTATCGAGCAACTGCAATTTGCTACCCATCGACTAAGCGTTCTGGTTGGGAAACATAGACTGCTATTGTTTTGCGAAATACTTGATTACTTCCAAGAACATGGAAGCTGTTGAAGCTGTTAAAAACCTTGCAATAGGCAAAGTTTCCTTGGATGTTTGCATGATGTTTTCTATAAATGTATGACTCAGATCGGATAGTTTGATATGTTCAACAATCCATTTGAATTAGAAATTTTCAGTGAATTGCTGGATGTAGGAACGTTTTGGAATTTAAATAAATTTAATTTTAGCTTTGAGTTATCAAAAATCAAAAATGGGGAATTTGGTTGGCTTTAAGATACGATCATGTACGTGATCGTACGAGTATCTTCTAATCCGCGATGCAACCATCTATCTTTTTTAGATTTGAGTAGGAAAGAAGTCTAGTAAAAGCTTTTCAAACGGAGGTTCGGAATCATTAAAGCCAGTAAACTATGTTTCCCTCTATGATTCTCCATGTCAATTTGAATGTGAGATCCTGGAAAATCCTTGTAAATCAATGGAGTCGTAATGATTATGACCAGATTACTTGAAACAGGGAAATCGCTCCTAAACCCTCAATCTAAGGTTTAGATTAATAATAATCAAATTATTTCCCACGAAAATTCGACTTCTGGGGTTGGCTTCTACAATCTACCTATACAATCTACTTGAAAATTTTAGGTTTTCATCTCATTTATATTTGTAGGAAGTACACACGAGCCCAGATTGTAGTAGATTCAGGAGTTTGGTACTATTAGTGTTTCGAAATTCAATCTAAACTTCTATCTTAGGTTTGCATTGATTTTAATCAGGCTATTTCCCAGCCTACAAATTACTTGATAGGTTGAAGTCTCCTATCTGGTTTGACTCCGTGGCAAGTATGTTCGAGGCAGATTGTAGCGGATTCGAGAGTCTGGCGGTTGGTTACTAACATATCAATTTAATCCATTGGTTCATAGATTTGAATTAATCAAACGGTTTGGATTGTAAGGAGAAGGTTGGGAGATTTCAAGAAGATTTGAAGTAGATTTCAAGTTTTTCATCTCTATTGTAACCGACTGTGGCGTGATGACCGGTACACGTGGCTCTCTTACATAAGATAGTGTCATCAACACTTTCCGGAAGACAGATCCGAGGTTATCTGATTTCTTTCTGATTTCTGGTCTGAAATACTTTCTTAGGATTCCGATGTTATTTCAATGAGGTGGTAGACATTGAGAAATTGAATTTAAAGTGTACTTAGAGAACTTTCATTGGCTTTATGAACCTGAATAACAGAGTCTCAACACTTGAGTTCCGAGTGTGGTCACAGCCTTTCATTTCTGTTCATTACGTAAAAGATTGATACGTGGATTTCCTGTATCGTTTAAGGTTGGAACTAAAAATCTGAAGGCATTCCAATGGGATTTCTCGCCGAAAAACAAACTGAAATTGCATTTCAAGACTCCAAGAGCGGTTTTAATGACCTTGTGAACTTACGACGTAATTTGTATGATAGCGTGAAATATTTACGCAATATTTAATTGAGTGAAACATGAATAAATCGAATTTGTGGGTAGGTGGAAATTGCATTTCAAGACCCCTAAGAGCGGTTTCACTGGCCTTATGAATTTATCAAGTATGATAACGTGAAGTATTCATGCACATCACGGGATTGTGCAGGGAGTTCATTGCGTGAAACATAAACAAATCGAAACTGTGCGTATTAAAGAGGATCATTTACGACTTAACTTATATGGGAGCGAAGAAGATTCATGTAAAACGTTGGCTCTCAACAAATGAAAACTGCAAATACCGCGGATGGCAATGTAAAGAATTTACTAATGTTTGCGGTCCTTTAAAAATAGATCAATTCAATTTAAACCAATGAACTTAAATTCGAGTTAATGTTAGAAAAGTCTGTTAAATTCATGGAAAGTTGACTTTAATGACCTGCAAATCAATTGAGAGAATTGAAGGCGTTTGAAACCCCTTTTTCCGACTTCTAAGGATTTCAGGTTTTATTCTAGGTTATCATTTTCCACATAATAACTGCTGTAAAATTGCCTTCCATCTAATTTACTGAACCACTGTGCGTTATTTGAGTGAATAAAAAGGAAAAAGCAAACTCACGGACAGACAGACGAATATTTTAGTAATCACATCTATAGTTTAGTTTGCGATTGGCAGACTGACGAACAATTTTATGCAAGCAATCAGCCATATATTTAAGCAAACTCTTGGGGGTACCTGAGCCTGTGCCAGTGCCTGATTTTTTCATTTTCTGTTTAGCCAAAAATGGCAACTTGTCCATTTTGGAGTTTATATAATTTGGTAGGATCACACGTTGGGTTTTTCTCTGACACACGAAAATGTTGTTGCCCGAGTATTTCATACCCAAATTGCTAAAATGGTCATATTCTTTAAATGTCAAAAATGTACAATATGAAAGCCATGAATGATAATCTTGATAATTCTCACGATTTAATCACGTTAATAACTTTGTTTGCCAACACGTATTACGTGCGAATGGTGGTGCCAGATTTTGGTCGCAGAAAAAAAAGAAACTTCATTAAAGTTTCGACTACTATTTAAACTGTTTCCCGGCGATATCGTTTCAACACCGAAAAAAAAAGAAGAAAAACGACAAGATTTCGTATCTGTGCGAAAAGACACTCCCTAAATATGACATTAATTCCGCACCACCACACAACGAAGACGAAAACCCTTTTGCGGTAGATTTCGGTGTCACCTGATGTATGAAATGCGATAAATTCTGCCTTAAAGTGAGCTACACAAGAGAGTAGGACCGCCGGACGGACAATGGTCGTGCGCACTTTTGGTGCGGTATAGCACACTCGAATCGTTGTGGTTGACGACGATTCCAATACCAAAAAAAATGTTGCCAATTTGGCAACCTACAAATGTTTCTACGCCGGCAATAACAAAATTCCTATCGAAAATATTTTTGAACATCCATTTATACCTTGTACTCGTAGAAATCACCACAAATCATACAAAAAAATAAAAAAAAATCGAAAAAAAAACCTGCAAAAAATGTTGTTAAATCATTTCATTTCAATCTTGATCACGCATCACATTCAGTTCGCTGGAAATGTAAACAATTCCATAAAGTAACTTAACGTAACGTTAACATGACGCAGCGTCAACAGCGGCAGCCGCATACTTGCGTTGTCAAGTGTGACCTACATTTAGTGCAACCGACGATGTCCGTCTGTCACTCACTTGCTCAGGCCACGCACGCTTCCCTATGATTTAGTTACTGGATGTCGTCGTAGCCGCCGCCGTTGCCGCAATCGAGGTCCTCTGTATGTTGTGGCGGTGGGTGGAAGTTGTTGCGGTCTCCTAAAGTTTATGCAGTCGTAAAGTGAGAGTGAGCGCAATAAGTTTTCAGCCATATACGGAAATGTCTTCTGATGTGATGAGGACTGACTTGACGGGCATGGACGGCAGCAGGCGTATAAGGGGCAACAACAGCAATAACAATAACTCCATTGTTCCGAACTGCAAGTCAAGAGTCAGTCAGCCAAGCAGGCAGGCCACAATCCGGCAGGCGTTGTGAAGATTTATGCATTTTATTGAAAATATTGAAAGTATGCAGCGAAGCGATGTGATGCGATTCGATTCAGTTCGAGGCGACCATATGGTTTTGAAAATTGATTATGGGTTTTCATTTCTCCCCCATAAAACGACACAAAATAAATAAAACGGCCATAAAACAAAACACAACTGTGAATCAATGCTATTCATATATTGTAGTTATATGAAAGATAAAAGACCGTCTCCGTACGTGTAACCAGTAGTGACATCCATCGCTGCCAACTCATTTGGGCCATCACTTTCAATGCAAAGGTTTATAAATAACAATAGCAACAACAGAAATGGTTAATTGTCTTGACGAAAATGCAACAAATCATCCAGTTATGTGGCACAAATCATCGATTGGGCTGGCAGACAACAAGACGGCTGCAGTAGCATGAACGCGTAAATTTGGTTAAAGTTTTGTTAAAGTTGTTGATTGCACGTCCAGAGCAAGTGATTGTTTATTGAATTGACCTTTTTCGATAATATAGAAATTGACACTCTCTTTTTTTGCATTCTGCTTCTTTACTTTTGGATAATTGATTTTGGCCATTCATCACTAAAATAACTGAATTTAAAATATTTTCACCATATGGTCGGAAAAAGTCTCGAAATTGTTGGTCACTTATCTGTCGAACATAACGTAAGTGGATTGTTTTCAATGCCGTGGAGAAATTTTGCAAAAAAGAGCAAAATATTAAAAAAGGAAACACTAACAGATCTCTGTCCCTGTGTTAAGTTAAGCGAAATGCAAGGAAAAACTAGCTGCATCCTTGAACCAGGCAGGGCCAGGACCCTTTCGCGGTGAACACTCAAGTTTTACTTTCAGTGGTTTTAATCTAACCCGTCAGAGTTCTGTTTTCAATATTTAATCAATCACCGAAGCTTCTGGGGCATCAGTCCGAAAAAAAAGAAGACTTACTGTTAGATTTTCTGGAAGTTGTTTGCAACAAAACTCGAAAATAACTAAGAAAGATCAGATATTGTTAATTTTGTTACTGCTTTAGTTTCAAGTTAACAGAATTAATTAACATTCCACTGTTAAACTAACGACATAATATTATCATAAATCATCGTATCATAGACAAGAAGATTTAATATGAAAAGAAGTTATGAATACGCCCGCCCACATCCAAAATAAGAAACGAACTGATTTTAAAAATGATTTTCTTGCGCTCTCCCCTGTTCTGAACTTCTTCATTTAGATGTGGAGCAGCTTCTCAAATTTGGTAAGTTTACTTTGCAAGCATTTCAATTTCTAGACTTACCTTTTGTTTAATGATGGTTTCGAACGGTGACCTACTTTCTCTTAGTTTTAGATGCCGATTACTCGACTATTCGAATGTTTGTCCGGAAAATATGGATAATCGTATCGGATTTCGAACTTACGATAGTCATGAACACTGATTTTTAATCGTATTTTTTTTAATCGAATAAAACCCTCAAATTTGCATCATATCTTAAAATTTTTTATTGGAATCGATAAATTGGTCTTTGCCATTGAATTTTAAAGATAATTTCATGTAAATGTTGGTCGCGGCTCCGTCCATTCGGAGGGTCCAATTTTTCGTTAGTTTTTCGAGCATTTCGGTCTGTATTCCACGAATAACGCGTGTTATGATATCCTATAAGGCTTTAAAAGTGTTCGTCTTGTCCACATAGACTAACAAGTTGACATAACCCCACAAGAAATAATCAAGAGGCGGTAAATCGTAAGATCTTGATGGCTAACTCACAGGACCAAATCTAAAGATAAGCTGCTCACCAAATTCACCCTATATAATGTCATGTGGGTGGTCTGGGATTTGGAAGTAAATGAGTACAAAGCCAAGTTGCTGGCTTCAACCAGCCAGCTGTCGAAAATTCAGCAACACGTAAGCATTCACAGATGTAACTTTATGTAGTATTCATGGTGAATCTGACAATTTCAGTAGAGTAGAGAAATTCGAATTTAGCAAATACTTTAGAAACAAAGTCTTTTCACGTCTAACCAAAACCCAATTATTAGAAAGCTCAATCTTGCTTGTCTTTCTATATGTTACAGAATTGTAGATATTTTCGCAATCATAAACTGGTTCAACAATGTATTTTTCGTTTTGATTCTTTAACACCAAAGATTTTAAATTCTGATCCATAAAATAATACGCTAGAATAGTCAATTACTATTAATCTTTGCCGTTATGATCGCGAATTTTCACTTTCAGTGAGCGGCAATAATATCGAAGTGTTGACTAACTCTTACTTCGAGTAGTAGGGTAATCGGGAAGTTTGTAAAAGCTAATGGAACTGATGTTCAGAATCGTCATTAATAGAATAGAAAGCGGGTCAGATCACTGAAGAATGTGTTTGGTCCCCCATGTTCTTTCTGTAGGATGCAAGATAATTTGATTTTTAATAGAAACAAGCATTTAATTACCAGTTATATACAGAACAGAAAGTTATCGATTAGTTATCGAAAGTTGATCGATTATTACTCTTCATCTAACCAATACACCTATGTTAGTAACATTCCATTCATCGAATATTTTGCGTAGCTAAAAAATCAATTCTCCTGTAGAACTTTGTCTTTTAATGTCTGTCGTTCGTAAATATTTATCTTTATTATTTTGTAAATTGATTTTTTGTTCTGTTTATGTTGCCGATATTTTGCTAACATACATTTGTACACATTTCTCCTTAAACCAAACATTTCACACGGAGTTTCAAATACGAAATGAACATTTCCGCACTACACAAAGTCAATATTTGAATGGATAATTAACACTGTGTTATTGGTAAGAAAACAACTCTGTAGCCAAAATGTTGTTGACTGCTGTTGTTACTGCTGTTACTGTTGCTGCCGTTTTAGATGCAAAATTTCGAATGTGAGTGCATACCAGCAACAAAAACTTCAGTTTATTTTTTCACGTCCAAAAAAAATCACAATAATATTTTCGCTGTCAAAATGTTTTTAGCACCCATACGAGTATAACAAAAAATTGAAAAAAAAGAAAGAAAGAAAGACATTTCGAACTTTAAGAACGCAACGAATTGGAATTAATAAAAAAATAAATATGAAAATATAAGAAGAAAAATAAATACCACAAAAGTTCATACCCCTTAACAATTTGTATGGGTCTCTATGAAGCTGATGATCCGGCGATGATTAATAAGATTCCAATAGATTTTATGCCCCCCACCAACCCATCCAAAATGGATTTCTGTTGTAAAACCAATGAATCATCCTACAACATTTAAACAAATTGTAAGAAAACAAATTACAAACAATCACCCACTCACTAAGCAGTGGAAGTGTCACTTTTTTAATAATGAAAAATTATACACATGTTAAACAGGTTTCTATCGGAGCCATAACTATTGCTTCAGATACAGTTAAGCATCAACGAATTTTGACTATAATTTATAAGTTTGCTTATTTCAATAAGACAATTAACTGCTCGTATTCAAGTTTAGGCCAAAAAATTTAACAAAAAAACCTATTACTTTTGCATGATATCGAAGGCTGCAGTTAGAATGATCCGATTTAGGTTAAATATGCCCCGATAACTCGTTGTCATTTGCAACTAATTTCATTAGCCCTCTTTCATAAAAACCGTCATAACTATTGGCAGAAAACTGGGACTGAGTCGGTTTTTACAAGCTTTTCTTGAGGGGAATTTTTCGCCAGCAAAGTCGTTCGTCACAGACAGGAGTAGGTGGTATCAACCTGATGCCAAGTCCGGTGGATGCATAAGAACCTTCCAACCAAGTTCTGGAAGATTCTCGCGAATCACTATTGATGTGTGTGTGGTCTGGCGTTGTCCTCATGGGACACAATAAATCTCTTTTTGGTCAGAATAGACAGCCCTTTAATACAGATCCGAATTAAGAGTTTGATGGTGGGTATGACAGTCATCGGCATCGACAATTGGTCTTTCTACAATATTATTTATATTTTCATGCGATTGACTTTCGTTTTTGCCTTTATCGTAGGAAAACTGTGTGGCGTATTCTTGTTAGCTGATGTCCATTTTTGACGTGCTCTTAAACAATGTCGGGTCAAGCAATCACAAAACTGTCTGTGTAGTTTTTTTAAGTACGAGATCTTATTTTTCTCACATCACCTAGTGCAAGCCGCCATCGATATGAAAAAATAATGAATTTATATTTTTAGATTTGATATTGGTTGCGTTTTTTTTTTGGCATCTTATACCCGTTTCGCCATACAAGTGCTATCTGGTATACGCTAACGGGAAAAATGTTGTACGCTCAACTAAACGGGAATAAGTTGTTTAAAAAAGTAGTAGAAAAGTATGGAAAATAACAATGCGACCAAGTTCTACTACGCAAAAGTAAACAAAGAAGTTCGATTGTACTTCAAAAGTCTAGTTCTTCCATCGAAATTTTGGCCTTCTTCTGCACTCCCATCGATTTCGCGCTTAGAATATGCGGTTATAACAAAATCTTTTCTTTCTAACGGGAAATATCAAAAATAACACCAAAAGATCATCTTCATAATAATTTCTTATGATTTTTCTATTTTGACAGATTTAGCCATTATAAACTTATACCATTTACTCTCGCAATCATATTTTGACCAAATCAATTCCATAGAAGGTCTTAATTTAATGCTTTTAACTAAATACTTGTTTTATTATATTGTCCCTGGTTATTTTAGAGGGGATGTGATATATCTATCTGTTTTCTCATTGTAAACGTTTTTCTATCCGTTGGCAAGATGTTAAGTTCTGTTACCTCAACAGTATTTAAGTTAGGAGCGGTTAATTATACCTTTAATTACGGCGCTAATTATATTTTACTTAATAGAATAACACACGCGCTTTGTTATATTTCTAAACTTTCTTGCCATTTTCTATACATGTATATATACATATACATATACATATATATATATATATATACATATACTCATATATTTCTCTAGTAATTTGTTGTAAATAATCCCATGTATTATTGTAATTATATGTATGTAAATTTCAATTTATAGCGATAATTTTGCGCTAAATTGCCGCTGCAATAGAAACAACACACACCGCTAGATGTAATAGTTGCGAAATTTGCATTTTACTTCAAAAATCAATAATAATTAAAATCATTTATTTATGACATTTAATAATTTATCATCGTATTCTACACCAGAGATTATTGGCATCTTGTGGCTGCTTGCAAACAAATGAGGACGCGTCCGCTTAACAGGAAGCAGGGGGCGCCTGTCCGTTTCCCCTATGACGCACACTTGAACGTGAGTGTTTGTTGGACGAACAAATTCTATGACTTCTCTAGTCGAGAGTTATGAAAATTATTAGCGAAAAGAAAAAAGTGTGATATGCCACACCAGTATAGAAACTGGCAGGCAACAGCATCATTAAGGCCAATGTCGATGTATTTAAATTTCGTTGTTATTGTAGCTTTGCTATATTATTTTTTTTTTGTTTAACTGCCAACATCAAATAGCTTTTTTGCGGTTTGTTGTCGCTTTTTTTTTTGCATGATGCACGCATTTAACTGTCAGTTTTATGCCATTTTACATTTTCAATTTGTTCGCTTTTCTTTAGCAGCAGTCAAGAGTAGAGCGCGCTTGTTGCGGCGAGAAAAATCAGGCGAACAAACAAATAAATTTAAAGAATTTATTCCAATTTTTAAATAAATACAGAGAAGTCCCTTAAAATGTGGAGGGGATCAAAAAAGGAACAATCAACAACCAAGGTTGTAAACAGAGAAGTGAAATTCTTATAAACTTATGTTGTTTTCGGTTTTAGTAGGAAGTATACAATGTTGTATCCCACTTGTAAACGAAATATGCATTTTTGTGTTAATTTCTGCAAAAAATGCAACCTTGTGACTGGGCTTTGCCCAAAAATATTACACGTTTTGCCGTCTATTTGAACCCCGGGCAAAAAATTGCTTTGAAAAATAGCTGGCATTTTATCCTTATTTCCACAGGGAGAAATGTTATTGTAGAGCAGAGAGGTGCAAAATAGGATAAGATAAACTAAACTGAAAAGTGAAGTTTATAAAAGTTATTTTTATTTGTATTTTGGTCATATTTTACAAATCATACAAGTCCTATACCAAAGAAATACCAGAATATTAATGCCATTTCGGAGCGACGGAAAATGTCTGCGATATTCATTTCAAACAGCTCTGTATTAGCTTTAAAATGTTGAATTTTCCGTTTGAAGGGAGATGTAAGCTGCTTTCTGCTTTGAGTGCGTTCCGTTCGAGGTCAATACTAGCTTCTAGCTATGCGACAAGTTGATTTCTTATCAAACAGAAACCTTGTTTTGGTAAATTTTATCCTTATTTCTTCAGAGAGAAATGCCATTGTAGAGCAGTGAGGAGCAAGATAGGTTTCCTATCCTAAACTAAACAGAAAAGTGACGTTCATTGAAGTTTATTTTGTTTTGTTATTATTTTACAAATCATAAAATTCTTATACCAAAGAAATGCCAGAATATTAATGCCGTTTCGGGGCGAGGGAAAATGTCTCTAATGTTTATCTCAAACAACTCTGTATTAGCCTCAAAATGTCAAATTTTCCGTTTAAACGGAAATGGTGGCATAACAGTTGTGTAAAATGATTTCTGCTTTGAATGCATTATGTTCGAGGTCAATACTAACTTTTAGCTATGCGACAAGTTGATTTTTTATCTTTCGAGTGTTGCCATATCATTGTTATGATCAAAGGTAATCAATCGATGAAAATGAAACGAAGAAGAAAAAGAAAATAACAAAAGTACAACAAATCAAAAAGGGAAAAAATGGGGAAGGTTTCCATGGATGCTTTATTTTATCAAAAGCAATGTGTCAGGAATATTTAAAATCACAATAAGTTAAGAAGTCACGCCAGTTATGGGCGGTGGCATAGACTGATCACCACTGAGCCTAAACGGCGTCAAAACTGCAGTATTACGACTTAAGGCCAACACAGCTGCGGCTGCTGATGGCCCACGAACAGAGCTTTTGAATAAGTCATTTGATATTCTAGCATTTTCCTATTTCACGTTTTCCAAGACTGCTCTGTTTTCACAAAGCAAATCGCCTTTACGCCTTCAACTTTTCTTGTCGAACGAAGAAACAACTCAAAAAAAAAAAAATCGCCAAGCGCAGTCAGATCAAGCGTGGGCGCATTTGGCAAGCGTCTCCAATTAAATGGCATCATTTCGTTTTTGTGAATGAATAAAAACGTTCTTTTTTTCGCTGTGTGCGTCCGTTTAGTTAACATGCCCGCTCGTACAATGAATGAGTAATGTGACTGGTGGCCTAGTAGTTTATAGGTAGGTTGGCGGGGAAGATCTGGTGAATGTAACAACAACAAACAAACAAACTAACCTGTTGTACACTGGGTGTAGTATTTGTGGCAGCAGGTGAATCCAAGGGAGTTGACGAGCTGCTGGAATGGCAGCTGTCCTGGGAGGTGTTCTAGAAAAAAAAACAAAAGCAAAAATAAATAAAATTTAGACAAATTGCAAAATTTTTCCTCTTGCCAACTAGAGAATTGCAAATTACATTTTGAAAATAACCCACCTGGGCATTTGCATTGAAGCTTCGCACTGTCACCGAACCTGGTGTTGAGGCTGCCGAGTGGTTGTTGGTGCTGGCAGGAAAATTAAAATTATCCAGGGGATTTGTCATGGCAATTAGAGAATTTAGAATTTCGGGTGTATTGGGCTTGGAGCAAAGGCCGCCAGAGCCTTCCACACCCAGCAATGATGAGGGAGGTATATTTAAATTAAACATTTTCACACGTTTGTTTTAAAATATTTGTTTACGAATACAATGAGAAGAAGAATAAGTAGTGAGTGGTACAACTAATTTTTAAATTTGATTATCTGCTAATTTATTTTGTTGCTTTTTTTTTTGTTTGTTTGAAACACTTATTAATTAAAATCACAGTTTAAGGCCGTCGTTACTGGTGAGGGGGTTTTTGAAAAAGTTTCAACTTTTTCCGCTATATAGATTTTCCGTTCCAATTTTAACGATAACTGTTCAAGTCACTCATTTATATAGAAAATTTGTTAGATTTTGTTTAATAGTTATTCTTAAGAATCGTTGATATTCCATTACATTTCACCGACATAGAGCGTAGAGCTGGAAAGAGAGGAAAAATAAAGTTAAATTAATAAATTGGAAAAAAAAAATACACAACAGGAAAATATTTTGTAACAAAAAGGGATATTTGTTCATGTTAAACTACTTTTTTTTTTTTGTAATAACTGTAGGCGGGAAGATATTTTGTAATACATTCCATCAAAAAATCACCGAAAATTGATCATTTAAATAGCTCGCATAGAGGAATGGTCAAAATTATTTTTGTTGCTAAGTTAGCACACCTATTTTCTATGCTGACGGAAAATTTGAGCGCGATCTGCCATTCAGTTTGTTTGCAATGCCCGATTTTGCCAGTTCATCTTAAGTGGGCTTTGCGGCTTCTACAATCAATAAAAATACGGAGCAAAGAATTTGTATCAAATTTTGTATTGTGAATGTAATTTCGTTTGCCGAATGGTTGAAAATATTACAGGCCTTCGACTTTTTCAGATATATATAGATGGTAAAATTCCATCTAAGCTGAAAATGAAAAATTTAGTTTTCTTTAATTATCGCGGTGTTTTGCACTCGGAGCACTTGCCAAAATCCCAGACAATAAATAAAGAACAATATCTGGGGGTTACGCAACGTTTGAAAGAGCAGAGTTATCAAAGAAGTCTCATAGACTATGACTGTGAATAAATTCCTGGCGAAAAACTCAAACAATATCAAACATTGTATTTACCTAATATGGCACCGGCTTCCTTCTCTTTCCAACACTCAAATTACCACCTTGAGGCATTCTTTTTTCAGCCTATAGAAGACACAAAGAGAATTCGCAGCGAGAACTGAAGCCTTTTTTGAAAAATGAATTTGAAAAACGTTTTGACGGTTGGATTATTTGTTGGCATAAGTGTGTTATATCGGAACGAACC
The DNA here is from genome assembly GCA_019455685.1 of Philornis downsi. Taxonomy (NCBI): domain Eukaryota; kingdom Metazoa; phylum Arthropoda; class Insecta; order Diptera; family Muscidae; genus Philornis; species Philornis downsi. The sequence goes on from JAHXMU010000006.1 coordinate 3,185,822, forward strand.
TACTTTAAAGGTGATGCAATATGTTTGATGGAATATAAAAATAGTTTATTAATACTGTTTCTAGTTTTATTATTATTTTTTCATAATGAGTCGTTATGAAAATTTCTGTGCTTATATTCCATAAAATTATCGACAGTTAAACCTTGTCCAGAAAACGAGGTTCAATGAGAAAGCTATTGGATTTATCTTAGAGTTGAGCGATCATGTTCTACGGCTCGCTCTTACAGATATGTTCCTCTTTCGAAATCAAAAGTTTTTCATATCACATTTTACAAGTTAACCAGTTAATTACTGGCCGTTGATTGCTTAAATTACGAAATATTTTTTAGGAATGCTCATAATTTTGCTGTTTGTAAATTTCGTTTACTGCTCACAATTTGGGCTGTTTAATCAATGTTGTTTTGTGCAACCAACGACTGATCTTGAAATGTAATTGAGATTAATGTGTTGCAGAGTGGTCCCATTAATTACGCGCCAGAATATTTAATCAATTCAATTAAACAATTAATGACAAGAATATTTAGAACGTCTTTAAAATTTAACAGCTAAAAGTAACTATAAACAAGTGTTTTTTTTTTTCTACATTAGCTAAAGCTAATGGAAGTCTTGGTATGGCGGGTTAAAAATAATTTAATTTGTCTGTCTTTTTCACAGATAGTCCGTCTGTCCAGCAGTCAGTTCCCCACATAGGCCCCTCTGACCGTGTTGCTCTATCTTTTTAGCTGTGTACAAGGTGTGGTTTTTTTCGGTGTTTGAATACTTTGTCAGTATATTCGTTTGTGTTTTTATTTTGTTTTCGGTTAAAGGCAATGCGATTTTGGGGGATAATGGGAAATGTTATATATCATATATAAAGAAAAACAAAAAAAAAACACAAACGAATATACTGACAAAGTATTCAAACACATGTCGAGAGCAACCACTGCGAGTAGAGTCGTGGCAAAAGACATGGAATTCCTCCGCATTTGAAAGAAACTTAACATGTTCAAGTAGTTCCATACGGGAACAATAAAAAGTCATAAATCATAATTTTTTTTTTTGTGTTTTGTTCTCCTTCCTCGTTTTAGTGTTTTTGTGTGCGGTTACATTGCGTCTTTCTGGAGATCTGCTTCCAATCCATACAGACAAGGAAAATTAAAGAACTTAACTTTAAATGGAACACTAAAAAGCAAAAATGCTTAAGTAATATAATTCACAAACAACAAACAACTAAAAAATCTGAAACAAGACAAACGATTTTAATAGATTTAGAAATGTGCTCACAGACAATGCCAGTAGATAATATGAGGAAACCACGATCACTAATGGAAGACGTGGTCATGTTAAAACCATATGGAACTAAGTGAGATGGACTCGAGACATGTGAATGCCACAAAATGTGCTTGCTTATTGTTTTCGACCGCCACAATTCTAGGCATTGTTTTGAAGATGTTCTCAAAAATATGAAAAGCAACAAAAAAAAAAAAATTTGCAACACATTAAAAGACTCATTTGTTCAAGTTAAAATTTTAACTGATTAAGCAGCGTTCACAAATGTGGCGACACTTTCAACAGGCCATCGTAATGCTAGCAATAGATTTGTTTGAAAGCATTGGATAAGAAAGCTGACATTATCTGAAATATGGAAGCGATACTTCCCATATTTCGGATTAGAATGACCACAGATGTGGGTCACTTATTTTCATTTATCCTTTTTCCACGACATGGTAGCACTAATATGGGGCATAATCGGGGTCAAAATTAAATATATTAAAACTAAAATTTCAAAAATATGAAAGTTGGCCTTCTCACAGTTGGAGAAGGCTGCATTAGCGTAGCGTAGTAAAGTTTAAGATTCTTTGTATAAATCTTAAACCTTACTGCGTTATGTTAATGCAGCCTTCTCCAACTTTGAGAAACAGTCAGCGAATGTGGAAAATGCTGTACTACTTACTTACCTATCTTGTTATCTATCTAAATCAACAGCCTACTCGTTTGGAAGACTGGGTGAATGTTGACAACTCTAACTTTGGAGTGTTTTTATGTGCTTAACATGCGATTTAATGGCAAATGCTTCTCTCGATAAATATAAATTCGGTTGCACTGGCTACTAACCCTGATTGTCAGCGTGTTTTCGAAGGAACATTTTTCCGTAATATACATGTTAGATCGTTATTAACGGACAGCATCGGTGTCGTTTGAATTATGAGCTACACGAGTTCTATAGTGACATTAAAGTTATCAAGCGCGTGAAAATACAGCGATTGCACTGGCAGGAAAAGTGTTCGACAACGAAATCGATAGGAGGACCACAAATTCTTCCAACCGACATCTAAAGAAGCAATTATAATATAAATACATTAAAAATTAGCATTTGTTTATATTAAAAATCACTAAAATTTTTCTCTAATGAGAAGGTTTCAAAATTGCAACGATTTATTCCAAGTTCTTCAAGTCCTCCAAAAGCACTTCGTAATAGGTCTCTTTTTATGTTATTCATTTAACCTTTGTAGTAAAGGTGCCACCTGGGATTAAGCTTTGGAAGCTACTATAAAAAATGATTTACTTCTGTGTCCCAAAAGAAAGAAAATAAATTTTGCCCCAAGAATCTTCTTCATCTTCATTTATTTCGTCGCGTTTAAATTTTTTTTCGGCAAATCATGTCAGATAGTTACATAATAAGCTAATACAGCACATTATTCGAAACCCATTTAAGCAATATGGTAACGTAAGTAATTTCACACTGGGCTTAATAATATAACATACTATTGTTGTGGTTTATATAGCTTATTTTGCTTAGAAAGCTCTTTGTATAACAACTTAAAGAATAGTGTAGAATGGAGTAACAAAGGTAAGGAGGGGAAAACTGTTGACTGTCTGTCGAACAATTCAAAAATTCTAAAGACTGCTAAAAAGTGAATCATCTCTACCGCAATGACAACATCCGGCTTTTCAGATTCATTGAGGATCGGCTGCAGGCGCCATATTTTACAATATGCGGTTTCTGATATCGAAACGAAAATAATGTTCTGTCTATAGTTTTTGTGGTTAATTTCCCAGACACGCCTTTTAGTAATCAAAGTTTTGAATCACTCATTGAGCCTCTAAGTGACTCATTGAAACTAATCACAAGTATGGGCCGACAATTTGTAATTCGCGGTTTCTTATTATTTACCCAATAGTTTCAACTATCGCTATTTGTTAAGAAAAAAATAGCAATTTAAAAGAAGTTTATTTTAAGATGAGCAAAATGGAAAACATTCAATTAGTTTACGCGATGTGACGTAATTCGGAAGAATTGTTGGAAATTCAACATGCTTTTGTGCCGTCTCGAATGTTTGTGTTTGCGAAATATGTTATTCGATTCAGAATTGTTATTTTTAAATTTTAAATAATCGCCTTTTTGAGTTTACGGTTTGAGAAGTGAATTTTGTCGGTTGTTTAGACAAAGTGGGCAGATTTTTGTGTATTTACATGCTAAAATCTATTTGATAAATTGTTATCAAGTTTCTTGTCACTTTTACAACCGCAACCATTAAGCTGGTCCAAGTTGAGGGCATATACTAAATGGAAATATTTATCAGAGATCATATCATGTATGTACGATATGTTATTGATCATAATAAAAGCTATCACGATTTAATCATGCCCTATCGGCCGTCTACCTTTTTGTTGGAATTTTGGACAAATATATACCAAGCTAAATTCGACATTCCGCAAAATCTATGCAGTTGAAATAAAATAACCACAGTTTTACCATTAATTCATTAACAACAACCTAAGCGGTGCTTATATAGGGGAAAGAACCTTCCCAATTCATGTACGTACATTTTATGGGCCCGCCATAATTGTAGATGTGGTTATTGAAAAATATTTTCATATGAAAAAATGGTTTTAACACGCCAGTGGTATCTGACGATGATTCAGTATATAATTCATTTCAATTGTTGCGAGTGGCAAAATTGATCTCGTATTCAACGCACTTTTTGAAAAATGTACAATTTCGTTGTTTTCACGAACTTTGCGCCAGTTCACTTGGTAAGAATATTTTTTTAACTACGTATATATGTGTATGTGTGTTATGTGTGGACTCCTATATCATAGATGCATTTGTGGAATAAATTTGGCAAGTCGAATCCAAGATGTATGTGATAGTTTCTATAGGTAGTGTGGTCCAATATGATTTTTATTATCATACCAAAGGTTTGCAAGTAATATCTGTGTTATGTTATATCATTATCATATCGGCTGTCGGCAGAATATAAAAGCCTAAAAACGTAGTAGTCGCCCGATACGGTTAGGGTCTCTAAACTTTGAGATGTGCATGGTATTCATCGATTAACTTAAGAAAGGAAGAGCAGTGAATGGCGAATATTACGTTTTGGATTATTTAAAGGAAGATGTTAAGGAAAAACTGCCCCTCAGTTGTGGTACTTGAATCAATTATAATGCAAGTATTTTTTCCACTCAGAAAATACTACTGGTTCAGATTTCCATCCAAAATTCTTAAAAATAGTACCTTTTTTCAACTTTGTAATTTGAATCACCTAAATTGGAGGCAACTTAGAAAAACGTTCCTTGTTTAAAGATCTGCATAATCGATCTAATGAAATTTTTAACTCAAACCCGGATTTCCTACGTAATCCATCCCTTCTTTTGATTACTTGAAGTTTTCTTGGAAATTCACTTTTATTTACCCGTTTAGAGGCCATAACTTTTTTTGATTCAATCATTAGTTTGCGTTTGCGTTATCTTTAACTTAATTTTTCTTAAGAATTTTGGTTTATATGTTCTTTTTTCTCTCCCAGATATTTTAACATAATTTTTACACATTTTTGTAAAAAAAAACAAAAACACAAAAACACATGAAAAGACAGCGTTAAACCGTTCACAAAATGTTTACAACTTCCCTGGGACGTGAGCAATTTTTACAAAATGCTCACGCATAAAGTCATAAAAACCGAAGAAGACCAAAATAAATGGCCCATAACAAAGCATTGGTTACTACGGCCATATACGGCCATGTGTCGTGAGCGGCTAACAGCACTATCGAAGCCACCATCAGCGCTGCCACCACCAGGACATTTTTGGCAAAATTTGTAATTTAATAAAGAAAGTTGCAACTTTTGAATTTTATTATTAACACAACAACATAAAACTTTAATGCTATTATGGGAAATTTATGGGATTTGTCCGTCCCACACATTAAACTCGACTCAGCGCAGTCCACTTACACTCTGATGCGAATGCGATGCCTCGAATACTAATGATTGACGTCGAAAGGGGGCAACGGAATCGAAATTAGAAAATTGAAATTGGAGACAAAAAGTTTTTTTTATGGCCTGAAAAGAAATGAAGAAAATAATTATGGGTCTTTAAGTGAGTTACGAATAAGAAAAAAATCGATAAAGTTTTTCCCCTTCCCACTTTGGCATTTCGAGGGGTTCACGATGAAAAAATTCTTTATTGATGAATCGTAAGAAACAAATAAACAGCAGGAATGATGTACCGGCATCAGACCTCGAACCACCGTCATCGTCACCATCATCACCATCACCGCCACCATCCTCATTCTCGCCATCGTATTTCTCATTATCTCTGGCTGTTCTCGTTACAGTGAAACTTTAATTAAAGTGTAAAAAAGTATCTAAACGGAAAGCAAACAACCGTCGATGAATGAATGAATAACTAACTCAGCCATACCAAACGAGCTGAAAAGTATTGAACTGCTATTGTAGTTGTTGTTGTTGTTGTTGTTGCAGCCACTCACTTCATTAACTATAAAGTCATATGGCAATCTTGGGCTTGCTGGCTGACTTCCACCATGCTGAGGAGTAAACTATGCGAGATTATTGTAGGTTGGTCCAACGTTAAAAGGGTGAGAAAGAACACCGAGGCACGAGGAGGAAAGAGGCAAAAGTATGGTGGTGGGTTTGCTAGAAATCCAAATAGACTTTATGCTTCTCCTCGCTACGGTTATGCGCTATCAATGACATTAATTAGAAAATCATAAGAAAATTAATAGCAAAACAAAGCAGCAGAGGAGCAGAAGAGGATGACAACGACGACGACGACGACGACGAGGAGGAAAAGGAGGGGGAAAGGAGCATTCTGAGGAATTGCCGATAACAATCAGTGTGATTTAGTAGAGTTGTTGGCATCAGTGGAAGAAGGAGCTGCTTTGATAATGGATTTTTAATTAAAATTTTGAATGCTTAATAAAAATAAACCAAATGGCGGAACGGAACTCGCTGTGATGATGAAATTGGAAATGCGCTGATAATGAAATGTATTTAGTTCACAGCGAAAATGTTACCACACAAAATTCTAAACTACGTAGATTCTTTTGATATGGCGGTTATCATATACGGACTAACGAAGTCTACTTCCTTACTGAAAAAAGGAAGATCGTAATAGAATCAGATAGTTAGTATAGTCCAAATTTCAATTATTTCTTTTCTTTGGGGGAAACTTGATATCGCACACACTTGAAATGACAAAATCAAGCGCTGTAGACAAACTGAATGACAGATTGCGCTCAAACTCCTTGAAGGTATTGGGATCAGTTGTGCCAACTTAGTGACAGAAAGAGTTTAGACAAATTATTTTTGGAATGATGAAAGACCCGCAATCTTTTAACAGAATATGCATTGTTGGAGTATACTAGTAATTCTGCAAAGTGGTCTATTTTAAGTTCGATATTATATAATAAAATTAATAGTCTTTTACATTTTATTATTTATTATTCATTTATTTGGTTTGTAAGTTAAAGCCTTCCGCCCAATTATATGTTAATTACAATATGCAACAATTCAGGTAATTTAATCTTCTCAATATAAATAAATAAATATAAATACATAAATAAATATAACTTTATAAAAATAATAAATAAATAAATACAAATACATATATAAATAAATATAAATTTATAAAAATAATAAATAAATAAATATAAATATATAAATAAACATAAATTTATAAAAGTATAATATGATTTTAAATATAATATGATTATTAGATACGAAAAAATATGAAAACAAAAATTAATTGGAAGTTAATCGGTATATAAATTTTAATTGAAAGTCTGAAAATGCTGTCAAATTTTGGTAAAATTCAATTGAATTTGGTCCATTTGAATCCATATGAAATTAATTGATTCCAAAAAAATGATTGCTTGATTGTCTCATTATAAAATAAAGCTGGTTTTAAACGCTTTCGCTGTAAATTTAGCAGTTTCTAAGGAAAAGTGCAATAAAATCATGAGGACCGACCGAAAAATTGCCACAACAAACATAGTTTATAATAAGAGTCTGTTCTTTATAAATGTTTACCCGTGTTGTTATGCTGTATTGTTCTGATTTTGCTGTAATCATTAGAGTTTAGCTCAATTTATCTATGCCCTGGATTTGATTTACCGAACTTCCCCAGAATTTCAGTAGTTCTAAATATGTTTAACTCTTTCGCTAATTCCCATCGTTTTTTGTTTAACTAAAACTTTTTCCCCCAATCTTTAATTTATTTACTACAGTTAATTTAGTTTATAACAATAAGTTTATTTATACTATTTTTGATTTCACATTCCTCCCCTCGCACACAAATGACACAATTAGAATTTATTGTTTGTCATTTGTAGGAGATAATAAGGCAAGGACGTAGCAGTTTACGACAGAGTATTATACGGACTACTTGTACGTTCTTACGATCGATAATGTTCTCTTTGAAATTGTATGTTTTTTTAAATGCTGAGATTCTGCTGGTCATATCAGCTACGAAAATTAAACTAAATATTATATAATTTAGTAAATCTTAAAATACTTAAACTTTTGCTTATCATTGAGTTACCAATACCGATATCGTATAAAACCTCCTCCCCCCACCTATGCTAACTGCTTAAGCAAAAAAAAGCGAATAGTAATACATCACGTACTGCGCCCGAGCTGGCTGGCAGAAGCGTATAATTTTTAGTGTTTACAACTCCAAACGCCTTTAATTCACAAGACGTTTTTGGTCGAGTCAAAAAAAAAAAAAGTAATTAATTACATTTTTAATTCATTTCTGACACTCGAAATGATTACAAAGCTCAATTTCAAACAGTCGGACAGACGGTTGGACGGTCGAACGATCATCACATTGAATTGTTAAATAATCTCAGGGAGTTTTCGTTAGGTATTAAAGTGGATATAAAACATAAACAAAAATACGCAATAAAAATTAAATAAAACAGCGAAAAATAACAAAGGAAATAAAAAATTCTCGGCACAGAAAACAATTACAACTCTACACCCTTTGTGGCAAGCATTTTAAAATAATAACAAGTCAAGAGGGTTGTCCACAAAGAAGAAAAAAAAAACACATCCACATTAAGTAACTTTTCACAACTTCCTTAAGAGAAAATTACTTGTCTGCATTATGGATTTCAATGATAAACGCGTGTCAATGTTATAGCTCGTTGTAAAGTCATAAAAAATCACCCCTGCCACGCTGTTAACTTCCCCATCCCTCCCCCTCATCTTTAGGTTGCTATCGCGATGGCTCTTTGTGGAATGTGAGAAATGCGTATAATTCTGCTCTACATATATATGAATGAATGAAATCCCTTTTGTTTTATGCACTTAGATCCGTGGCAGTGCCACTCGTGCTCATAACTCGCACCCTCTGGAAAAAAAATATTGTATTGCCACAGAATGTTGAATGAATGCTCACTTTGCAGTGTGTTGTACGGACATGTCAGCGATGTTATGCTCGAAATGTTGCCAGCAGACGTTCTGTCTGTGACCCATATTTGGAGCCCTGCCTGACAACGTGTGAGAAATATTCCAATGACTTGCTGCTGGCTGCTGGAGTGAGAACAATAGTGGCGGAGAGGGCAGAGGTTTGTTTAAACGTTAAAATTAAAAATGCTGAATTATTTATAAATACGGCGGTCGGTCGCCTTAAAGATATAACGAGCTTGGATTACTTGAGAAATAAAACGAAAATCTACTCTAAAACTTTTAATTATTATGAAATTCATGGTTTTGTAAATCTCGGAAAAGTATGTTTCTAGTACTCTATAGAAAAGTTTCAAAATTTTCTGACAGATTAGGAATACTTTTATCACCTTTTTCTGTTTTTTTCTGCAACAAATTAAGATGGAAGAGGACGCCTTGCTATAAACACTTAATATACTATCGTATAATGCAGAAAGTTTTCCGTGGGAAAGAAATATATTTTGTGAAAAATATTTTTGATTCTTCTCGTAATTTTTATTCAATTATTGTCAATGAGTTGCCTTAAGCTTTTTTTTTTATTTATACTTAAAATATTTTGTAATATTCAGTGGTCGCAAGGAAAAACGACTTCATTGGAATTAAGACAAAGCCGAGTTTATGCGTATATACGTCCAATACTATTTCACAAATTGTTGCGATTTTTCAAAATGGCGATTTTTCAAAATTAACATAGTGTTTCTAAATATTGATATAAGCGGAAATATGTTTTTTTTCTATTATTGGTTATGTCCTTAAAACGTGTATTGTTATCTAAGCGTGATTTCAAAATTCCGCATATTGGGGAAGTTATGACAAATTTTTATTATACCGATTTTTTTTATAAAAACGTGTAATATTTCTTAACAGTAAGTTCAAAGTAAGGTAGTTTTTCCTTGTAGGTATAGATATAAGGATTGTTTCCTTGGGCTGGATCCGTTATGTAATTCACATAATATGTGCTTAAAGGAAAATTCTTTATTAATTTATTGTTTTGATGTTAAGCGATTTTTAAAAATCACTATCATCTCTATCATTTTCGCAATATATATAATTTTGAAATCGCAAATGTGTTTTAAGGCCTGTAAACAATAACAACAAATAAAAAAAACATATTCTTATTGATATTAATATTTGTAGACATTACGTAATTTTCCGAAATTCTCTCATACACCGTTAGCGGGTACGGAGAATTATTTCGTCTCACTTAATGGAACATTTAATTGGGGTTTCATTTAGAACCCTTTAATGAAAAAAATAAACAAATTTGGTAAATATCTGGAAATTTTGGTGTTCAAAATTCAGGGAAAAGAAATTTGAAGCATTTTAATCTTTCACTATTTGGCTGCAGACAGTTTTCTGCCAAAAATCAAACACTTTAGCAGGTTTCAATTCTGACTTAAATTAAGGAAAGAAACTACACAGCTTCGATGGGGCTCTTCGAATCATAATATTTATTGAATTAGGGTTTGATAGAGAATCTAAACCATTGTAAGTTTCTGATTTCAAGTAACAAACGAATCGAAGCATAAGATAAATGTTTATTTCGCATATAATTCAGAATCCAACCACTGATATACCTGTAAATAAAACTACAAAACGAACCTTTGTGAAGCCGCCCAGCTAAAAAGAAAAGAAGAAAGTTGCTGCAACCCTAACAAATATCGAAATATCATCGATTCGTCATTTAATTACGTTAAAATCTGGTAAATTTCTATAACATGTTTGTAAATATGCGTTTATGATGATTAAAAGCTGAAAGTTTTACTTTATTTCCCCTTTTTGTTCTTTTCTATACATCAATTTCAGATACAAAATTGAGGTCGACAACGATTTCAAGATTATATCTAAAGGATAGAAGAAAAATCCTGAGAAAGACTAGGATGTTTCTGGTTTGGTTTCAAATAACAAATGAATCGAAGCATGACGTAAATGTTTATTTCGAATATAAATCAGAATCCAGCTTCTGATGTACCTTCAAATAAAAACCGAATGAAAACTGAATTTTTGTGAAGGCGCCCAGCTAAAAAGAAGTGTTAACAAATATCGGAATATCATTGATTCTCCATTTAATTATGTTAAAACTTGGAAAATTTGTATAACATGTTTGTAAATATGCGTTTATGATGGTTGAAAGCTAAAAGTTTTACTTTATTTATCTTTTTTGGCCTCTCCTATAAATCAATTTCAAATACAAAATGAGGTCGACAGCGATTCCAAGAGTATTTCTAAAGAAATACTAGAAGAAAAATCCTGGGGAAGACTAGAAAATTGTGTCTCTTAAAGAAGGCATGACCCTAAATAGTCCTCTGATCATGTTAACTTCTGAGCCGAATAACAATTTTCGCCATTCAATTCTAAAAATTCTTACTTTTCTCTCAGACTTTTCCTGTACACCAGCCATAATTGATATGGATTTTTGTCATTCTCTCTCTTAAGAAATATACTCGTTCTTACTGCTTCTTTAAGAATACAGCTCTCCTCATATTGGCCTCCAAACAAGAGCCTTCTCATGACCGTAACCGCTGTCCAGCCACATTTTCTACATGGTTGTGTAATATTTACAATATTGTAGGTGATAATTTCATAATAATTTCTGAGTTATTTTTAAAAACCACACAGCTTTCTATAAACGTCCCTTGTTTTCTTTCTGTGTAAATGGTTTTTTAGTTGCACTTTCAAGCTTCGGTCGCAGTGTTTTCTCACAACTCTTCTCGCTGTAATTTATGGCAAATTTTATTTGCATTTTTTATTATTACGTAAAATCAGAATCCAATATTTGTTTCAAGTATTTCATTTCATTAGTAAGTAGCAATATTTTTTTCGCCTGATTGTTTTTTTTTTGGTTCGTTTTGGTATGGATGGCTATAAAAACGTGTTTGCTTAAACATTTTCGGGTTTTGGCTGTTTGCAAAACTCATTACGTTTAATTGCCAAAAAATTAAGCACGTTTTTTTCTTGTGTTTTTTTTTTTTTTTTGTGGAATGTGTGTATGATACGATATTTCTACCATATTTCTTTCTACGCTACATGTTGTTAAAGTCAAAGAAAAAAATTAAAAATATTTTTTTAGCATTTTGCCGATGTTCAAAATTTGGTGTGCTTTAACGCCTTAACGTTTCATGGCTGTTTCATTTCATTGAGGCGAAACATCTTCGCCGAAAATGAAACGAAAATCGTTCATAATAAGCTCCGCTGAATGAATCATCTGTTTTGTCTCTTGTATTTAAATAACAAATAATGGAAAAATTATTGAAAACCACACATTTTTGTGTGTTTTTCTTCTTGACGTGCCAAAAAGAGCTCATATATCAAAAATGGTGCTAATAATTTCTTTTTAAAAAATTTCATCTTTTTTTTTTTTTTTTTTAATTTAAGTCAACAGAAAATGAGAAAGAAATTGTCAATATCGACATATTTCAGGTTTTTTTTTAAGAACTTCAATTTTCAGCTCTTATGCACTTAAGAATTATTGAAAAAAAAAACATATACGATTAGCCCTCTATAGCTAGTAAATATATCTGCATAATCTTAGAAGGTTATTTGTACGTGTTAAAATCTTCTAAATGCTGACATTTTGTTTGACTAGCTAGCTGTTCGATGGGCGTTTAGTATTTCAATAATACAAAAATTTCAAATTCCGAACGGATACAAATTTCCGGTCTTCTTTATTTCAACGTTTCAGTCAGAATGAAAAATTTTTAAATAATTCATAACTGATTATTAAAACATAACTGATTATTATAGAATAATAGTACAGTAAAATGTAGTCGCCACAACTACCCTCTTCCCAATAAATTTCTTCAAAATTAAAAAATATCTGAATATGCTGGCTTTATTCGATCTATTGAAATGTTATCTTCATTGTTGCTGTCTTTTAATCGCGTCGGGATCAACAATTAATTGTAGTATTTCAATAATACACAAATTTTAAAATTCCGAACGGATACAAATTTCAGGTCTTCTATATTTCAACATTTCAATCAGAATATGACCGATTATCATAGAATAATAATACAGTGAAATGTAGTCGTCACAGATGCAAATCAAATGATAAATCCGATCTTTGGACTTTGAACTAAGCTTATGTGCCAAATTTTATAATAATAATAAATTTCTTCAATAACAAAACGATTTCTTCTATACCACGAAAAAGAAAATTTGGAAAAATTACCATTTTTTAGGTACTTTTCTATAATTTTAAATTTAATTTTTTTTAAATTTTATCAACAAATCTTGTTTTAGTGAGTAAAAAACATCGTCCAAACTCAGCAATGGCATAAAAAGTGTTCTGGAGGCTCGAAAACAATTATCCGTCGACGATTAGCTGATTTTAGATGAGGTTGTACATAAAGTAAAGCTGCGGTATATAGATGACAACCAAAATATAGCTGACATTCACAATTTTGCATAAAAATGTGGGCATGAGAAATGTGCTTTAGAAATGCTCAAAGCTTTATGGGTTCGGAGAAATACCTGGAGCAGTTTAAACATAATAAGAAGGCGTTTTTCATGCGGTATGATATGGAAGCTATATCAATTTAAGCATATCTCATCGCCATCCGCATGTCTTCTAAAAGCGCTAAATAGGCTGAAACACTTAAGCCAGGAGATTGACATTTTTTAAGAAAAGATTTCGTTGCTCTTATTTCATTTTCATTATATATAACTAAGATAACTTTGTGTTTAATAAAGCTCAGAACCAGTCTAGTTTTTTTGCCAAACTTGATTGACGAAGAATGATATTGTCATAGCGTCAACCTGTTTGCTTGTGTAGCTATTTCGAATCGAGCCACAAATTTTCATCAGCTGATTTGGTATAATAGCTGTGAACAGTTTATCAAATCTTTTTTTTAAATAGAACTAAGATAACTTTGTTTTTATGTTTAATCAAGGTAAAAACCAGTTTAACTTTCTGCAAAACTTGGTTGGCGAAAAGAAGTTTTGACAGAGTGATATTCTCATAACGCCAGGCTGTTTGTATAGCTGTTTCGCACCCAGCCACCGACTCTCATCAGCTGACGTGGTATCACAAGGATTCACTTATGAGAAACATTCATCATCAAGCTTGCTTGGACTTTAATGAACATAAAAATAAAGTAGTCTTAACTCTATTTAATAAAAATGAAATAGAAGCAACGAGATCTTCTCTTAAAAAATTTCAACCTCCTGACTTAAGTTATAATCTATTCTATTACACTGACCGAACTAAACATGAAGAAATGAACAACTGAAATATACGTTATATTTTTAAAAATAATCTTCTTTTAATTTCTAAGTTGACATCATTTATTTTATTTACGTTGTCAACGTTAAAAATTATAGTTGTCTACGTCCATGTAGCGTCCTAAACGAGTAAGCTTATTTTTTTGGCCCAAACAAACAATTTGGTTTTGTCCTCTTTATCTTCTCAATGCTTGAGAAGGCTGCAATTACATCGTATTTAGCAACTGATTTATGGTCGTTGTCATCGGTATTTCATAGCTCTGACCAGCATACCATTATTAATTGAAGTTTTATCTATCTTAGTTTGTAATAACTTTGTCTAAGCTTTCCTATCGCTTAGACGATAGATAGCAACGTTATCTATAATTGTTATGATTTCTGTACTTATGCTGCCGTCTGGAAAAGTATGGCAGCACTTTTCAAATGCGCAATATTTCCACCCTGTGTTAGGAGTATCAAAATTAAAGGCTTTTTGTAGTACTATTTGAGAGAGAAAAATAAGGAAAAATTGTGTCCCGAATAGGGCTGAACCCGATACCAGGACTGAATTCACCTTTGAATAATTGGTAATTTTTAAATGTTTTTTTTTTCTAACATTTTTATTGTTTATTCGTTAATTAGAGGCAATGGCGATGGCGGTGTTTGGATATTGACGTTTCAATTTATATATTTTTAAGGGACTGCACACAACTGGGCGTGGTCGCAATAACTATAATATTCAATAATTAAATTTTTACTAAAAACAACAAGACAAGATTATCACGAATTTATTCCTTGAAAAATTTAACTTTTTTAATATTTGCGCAGACTTTTTAAAATGACCTCGTCAATTTGAAGCAAAATGCGTCTAGAAATTTAAAGATGTGGGGAAGTGTCATCCAAATTTAAACGCATTGTAAGGGTTTACAGGCTTAGTTACTCAAGAATTCTACAAAACATGTTCTTATGTAAATTTTGTTGGAAAATCCAACATGGCGGTATGTTATAGACCTGAACCACCGTTTTAACCATGCGCGCCTTTCTTGTGGGCGGTGATTAGGGACGCTCTCATAGTATATATGTGGGGGTATTTTGTGAAATAAATTGTAGGCATCACACTTTTAGTTAATAATTCATTTATTCACAAAGTTACAAATAAAATAACGGTTGTTGTAGAATTCACTTATATCGATTTAGTTAATTATAAAGGCTTGTAATTGATAGCCTGTGCTGGTCTTCTGTCAATACTTCTTTAGAGTTTTCATATGCGTCTTTTCTCCAGCAACTCTTAAGTTGATTAACTTTTCGTTCGTTATTGTTCGTTTTTCTCCCTACTCCTTCGTTCTATGTCGCGTTTAGTCGCCTGTGCTGTGTCAATGAATTGTAGGGTTACCAATCCCACATATATGGTTTTTGGAAGTCTCTTTGAAGGTAATAAAGTCGAGTAATCGGCAAGTCTAGTTAAACTTTCCCAAGACACTGATGTTTGGAATCACCAGAGTAGTTCCTATTCAGTTCATCTAAAAATATAATGTGCTAATCTCTTCCATATCTCATTCATTGAATGGAAGGGAATTTGTTCACCTGTATTACGATTCACTATACTACGAACAACAATCCATGACCGAACTTTAGGCACTTATGCGGTGTAACGCCCCCGCCTCCCTCTCGTCCGCTGGTTAGCATATTAATTGGAATATTCTCCGAAATTATTGAAATTACCATAACTTAGATATTTTATATAAAAATTCCTATTAACACTTGAAAATTGACTAACACTTTGTAATTATTAACACTTAAGTTTATGCATTATGTATTAAGCGAGTAGATAGATAAAAAGCAGAGTAACATAAATCAAACACAAAGCTAAAAGCTTCATTAACAGCGGCAATTAAGTTATTTAATAATTAATTAACCACATTGTTAATAAGCGACGAAAATGAGGTTTTGTGATGTTGGGAAGAAAGAGTTTTAGGGGCAACCGTGAACGTAAACGAGCGCGAGGAGAGATCAGGAAGGAAATAGAGGTTCCTCCGAAAACAGATATCATGTCTGGATAAAATTAATTTTTTAATTAACTAAAACTAAATGAAAAATGGAAAATATGCTAACTGCAACTACCCAGGCTTTGTGGAAACGTCATGAATTTGTATTTAAACCCCAAGTTATGGGAGATTCCTAGCTTTTTTTTTAGGAATCAAAAGAGAAAACGGGAAATGGAATACAGGTCATCTCAACAACGTTGCTAACCACTTTAGTAGTTATCGATTAAATAAAGCCGTCTGCAATATCTAAAGATTGCTCATAAATCTCCCGCACGGATTAAGGTGAAGGCCTGTAATCACAAGTGTGACTGTTCGGTCATTATCTCTGCGTCTCTGCTCAACTGTCAGAATTTCGAATTTGTTTTATGGCGTCTAAATATTTTGCTTGTTTAAGAGTGACTTTCTGGCTGTACGCATAGAAAAAGTGCGTAGCACCTAAACGACGACTTTACATTTTGAGGTCACGGAAAAAATTGTACTCCAACGATTGCAACGCAGAAAACGTAACAAAATAAATAGCAAACTGCTCCCCAGCTGGCGTTGTATTACGGCTACCGACTGTGCCTGAGAAGCTGCTGCATTGCTCCGTCCATTTGCCAGGCAAGGCATATCGACAGCCAGCTAGCTAAAGCGTTCAACACTCATTGAGATATCTAAGAAAACTTACTTAGTTTATCGTCAATATTTACACATGAATTGTGCAACATTGCACGTTATGGATTGCGAACAGTCAGTCCAGTCACCCAGTCTTAGCACCTCACCACATGGTGTTCATTCGAACCGAACCAATCCGATCCGTCGCGATGCGATCATTAGTAATGACACTTTCCATGATTGTTTAAGCTTGGAATTGTTATTAACAAATACATTTAAGGCTGTTGACATTATCGAGTGATTTCAATATCTTTGATATTTAATCAAGTAGTTGGTTGCCATCGACTTCATTTGAATCAACAATAATGGAATCTCTTCATAGAATTGCAATTAATAATAACGAAATGATTTTGTTTTTTTTTTTTTTAAATATTTAAGGTCATCATCAAGAGAATGTGATTAAAGATAAAGAAATATTGAAATCTTTTATTACTTATTATCGGAAAATGTTACGGTTCTGGCAGAAGTATAAATAACAGCCATTGTTTATGTTAAGTTATGTTGCAATAAAGTAACGTAACATTAACCGGATTTTAGCTAAAAAGTCTGTAAATACAACAACATTTAAAGTTAACCTTAAGATGTCAGCAAAATAATAGTGAATAGCAATGAAATAGAGACAAAGTAATATTGCAACTACTAAGAAATATCGCCAAACTAATATGATGGATCTAACAATAACAGACAATGTGGACATAAAATGGTAACCTTATAATAGTACCAGAAGCAATGATTCGATGAAATGTAAAGTAGAATCTAAAGGATAGCCATTAGTCACAATGTTACTTATTATTACTATTTATTATCACTGTAAATAATTTAAGTAGGATGTTCCAATAACCTGATGTTAACAGAGTTTTGCCGAAAAGAAATGTAAATGATTGTGGCTTGGAGCTCCAAGAAATTCATACAGTATCCTTTGAGCGGCGATTACCTCGGACTAGTCGAATAATCGACAAGTCTGATGATGAATTTCCTTTAAATGCCAATTCCTTCTCGAGTAATTGGTCGAAAAGTTAAATTTTTATTCAAAATTAAATTTTTTTAGAACTTGGCCAGTTGCTTCTGAAAACTTCAGACAAAAAAAGACTGTGGGACGGTGTCTCCCTACAGTGAGGGTTAAATGTTTGCAAATGCCTGTTGTTAACAGAGCTTCATTGTTAACAGTATGATCTTATGTATGTTAACTATCATATCATGAACTGCCTCTTCATTAACATGTTATAATTTATGTTACGAAATCTGCAGTGTAAAAGCTTTGTTGTACAATAGATCTGTTCTGCTCTGCAAGATAGGACATAGGCATTAATTTAATTTAATTTATTTATTCAGTGTTGTAATTTTAAGCGTTAAGGCCGATTTGATTAAATTACAATATTACAACATATCTTCTCCATAATTTAATAATAAATGCATTATACAACTTTACAATACTAATGTTATAAAGAAGTTTGTGTATCTTAATAGCAGAAAAATATGATTTACTACTACTTCACTTATTAGAATTTTTCATTCATAAAATACGGAATTTTAACTTTAATTGGAATTTACAGCAACTCTCTCCCGTTATATCTAATATTTAATCTCCCGTAATATCACTAAGCCAGTTTTGAAGTGTTTCTTGTGGTCTTGTGGATTTTAAAATTTTGGAAATTTTTGTCAGAATATATTTGATTTTAATTCTAGTGTTATTTCCGTTTATGTGCCATTAGATTTATAGATGTTTTTGTTTCACTTTCACAATATGAAAAATTGCAATTTCTTGCCTTGCTGTTTTTCCCCTGCTGTTGCTGTTGTTGTCGTCGTCGTTTCTGTGCCGTTTTGAAATTGGAGGCTGGGTGAAAGTTTTATTGGTAGTTTTCGCGTGTTTTCCATAAAAGTGTTGGAATAAATATTAATCGCAGTCGTATGAAATTTATTACCCTCTTGCTGTCCTTGTCCCTCTTCGCTGAATGGAATGGAAATTTACCATATGGCCAATGAGAGTTTTGCCATAAAATAACGAAAATAAAGAAAATAATTAAAATCTCTAACAAACTATATGAGCGTGTGGTGAGTATCTCAAATCTTCTATATGCCAGACTCCCCCGCCTATGCGCTAACACAGCGGGCCACAGTCCCACGTATGCGTAAATTGGCACTCGCGAATTTTTTCTTGTTTTGTATTTTGTTTTTGCGTTAATGAAATTAGGCAACAACGCTTTTTAGAACCAAATTCGACGACCGGCACCAGCGAAATCTATTAACCCACGAACAGCTGAACACAGATACTGCAAAAAAGCGACAGCCCATAATTTAAATGTTTATCTAAAGCTTTCGCAGGAGGCCGCAGAGGTGATGGGGAAGGCACCAAAGTAAATGTAGACGCGGGAACACACCCGGAATTATAATTATACGGGAAATAGAGAGGCGCACAAACATTTATCCACATTTGTCCACCGCACAGAAATGCGAAATACTCGTACGCTTAGATATCGCGAAAACAAATAAATTATCAACACTTTGGCTACTAAGGGAGTGCTAGAGAGTATCATTCTCCAAAGTAGACCTTAAGTCCTCTAATGCCAGGGTGTGTTTGCAGCTGGACAATGGTGAGACTTTGCATGCTGGCGTGCTTTAAGGTCCTTAGAGATTACGCAAAATGATATTCATCCGGGGTCGACAGAGGAAGTGAATATATTCGGTTCGTTACGAGTTTTCAATTTCACTCCACTCCACCGCGCTTTGTGATGACTTTAAATATTGTTTGAAGCAACCTTGACACATTTACCCCGCCTGCGTTTCAATCACTTGCTAGGGACGTGTGTGATGTTGGCCATTTGGTCGTTTTTCGAGTTTTGGCTTTTAAAATTATTTATTTTGCGTTTGACTCGACAATTTTTTCTCAGTTGATTTGAATTAACCCAGTTTTGAAATGAAACTGCTATCACAAAGAGAAAAGAAGAGCGATAAAGAGAAAGAGAGAGAGGGAGAAATAGTAAGAGAACGGGTGAGAGATGGAGGGGAACATGGTCATTCGTCGTTTGCTTGGCTTCATTTTACTTTCCAAGGAACTTTTTGGCTTCATACATCCATTTCTTTTCACATTTTTTCTTCTACATAAAGGGAGTTCAGGGCACTTTTGTTATTGTTTGTTTTTTTTTTTTTTTTTTTTAGTTTTTATTTCTTTTCATGTCCTTGCTACCTACGTGTGTTTGTGTGCATGTCCTTATGATGACTTTGTTGATTTCGAAAATTCGCTTGTGCTGCTTTCAGGTTTCTGGGTAAATTATGGTAACCTGACACTAATGCTATTTATTTAGCAGCTTTCACTAAGTATTTACTTTCGTAAAGGAAATTAAGACCACGAGAGGAGCAAAAAAAAAAAAACAAAACTGAAGAACGTTAAGGACTCCAAAGCTTACAGCAAATGCCACAGCGAAATAAAAACATAGAAATGCCATTAATTTTGACATTAGCGCAACAATAAATTGACTTAAAGCTAAGGAAACTGATATCATATTGCTAGTAAAATTAGAATGTTAGCTTAAATTTATTTGACTTATACAATATTTGTTATATTAGGAGACCAGCGAAATGTAAGTTTTGAGGAATACAACGGTCCAAAATAAAGACAAAAACAAAGAATTACAACTTTATACTATACTATTGTTTGTTTGTCAATAATATTGATTATAATTCTAGATGTTGATTTGAATATTGGTTTTAAATACTCGTATCTCACTCGCTTGGGAGCTGATATCTTCTAAACACTGGATTTTGGAAGAACAAATTAAGTTGGGATATTGGTTTGATTTATTATTTTCAATGCTCCTCTAAGTTCGTAATTTCAAACAATTTAAACTTGCCCAAAATATGCGAGAAAACCTGTTATTTGGAAACTTTGGGAAATTAGCCACGAAGCCAGGAGTGGTCAAGGCGACATCACTGAAGTGCTCTCTCCTCTTCAGTAATGAAATTCGTCCGATGAAGCTGTCAAGGTTCATCCCTCTCTAAGACAAAAAGTCAGGTTATTATGACGAAATTTTAACAGAATCACATTACTATTTGCGCTCACGTACATAAATATAAGATTTGTAAACTTAATATTGTCTCGTTACGGTCAACGAAAGGCCATAACGTATATATGTGTAAAGCTCAGGATCTGTATTTGTCTTGACCGTAAAATTGCACGACTGTCTATAATAGTAGTCGGCTTTATAAAAACTTCTAAGCCATGGCTTGAAGGACCACACTGATGTGCAAGAAATGAGCGCGTGGAAAGAATTCAACAAAAAGCCAAACTCTTATGAATAATTTTTGCATACAAAATATCACAGCATGTCGGACGAGTGTATAAATATGAGAGAAAATTTTGAGCAATGTCGACAGTAAAATTGAAGGTAAACAGCTAATTTGTTATTGTTAAGATTAATATTTTCTTTTTCTTTTTATTTCTTAAGAAATGAAGCAAGTTCTAAAGCCAAATTGAAAAAGTAGAAGTGTTTCAAGCAACATTTCCTGCATTTTGAACAGAAATTTTTGCACGGATTTATTATTTTTTATAATTGAAAATTTCCAAACAAGCAAGACGTTTCGCAAACTTCACCAGAACCCAAATTGTTCATATTTCCGTTTCGGGTGTATGAATCAAACTCAAAATTATTTGTAATTTCGTTCCAGACGTATGAATCAGAATCTGAATATAATAAATTTTTGTTTCGATAGTTAGAAACAGAAATAAAATTGTGTACTGTTTAGATTAGCATAACAGAAACTGAAACAAATAAAAATTATTTTTCAGTTTGGTTGCGATTAGGAAATTATCATAAATTTTTTGCTAATGAAAGAAAAACGTTACTGTTTATGAATAACTTTTATTTAGATCTTTAAATTTTTCCTGTTAAGTTCTTAAATATCGGCCAATTGTCTGCAGCAGTCGTTACTTGCAATAGGTCGATTACTTTAGCTCCACCTGAATAAAAATGTCTTTCTTGGTCAAAAATGTTGTATGCTTTTGTGATTTTTTTTATTTATTAAGTACAAATTTGTAAAGGAAAATATGTTCGATGTTATTTTTTTAGTAGAAGTTTTGCGCTAGACAAGTCTTCCTAAAGAACGGCTCAACTTGGGGGTTTTTTTTCATACAAAAATAACTTTATTGAAAAATTTGTTAAAAAGTTTACATTTTCCTACAAAGTTCAGTTTGAAGAAAGAACATTTCGGCAAATGTTAAAAATGTATTTAGCTACGAAAAAAGTTTTGTAAAGATAAATTTTACTTTGGAGAAGTTTTAATTTCATTTATTTATTTAATTTAGGTCCCTATATTTGCTTTTTTATGTATTTTTTTTTTTGTTCATATTTTTTTGTTTTCGATTATAATATTTTTTGCGATAAATATAGGGTGATTTTTTAATCGTTGTTTTTTTAAAAATCGAATAAAACACTCATATTAAATTTTTTAATGCAATCGATAAATTGGCCTTTGCCATTCAATTTTTAAAGATCATTTCATGTAAATGTTGTCCGCGGCTCCGTCTCAAAATATTCATTCGGTAGGTTCAATTTTTCGTCATTTTTTCGAGCATTTCGGCCTGTATAGCACGAATAACGCGTGTTATGTTATCCTGCAAGGCTTCAATAGTGTTCGGCTTATTCACATAGACTAACGACTTGACGTAACCCCACAAGAAATAATCAAGAGACGTTAAATCGCAAGATCTTGGGGGCTAACTCACAGGGCCGCCAAATCGAGAGATAAGCTGCTTACCAAATTCATTTCCCAACATATCCATTGTTTCACGAGCAATGTGGTAATCAGTCAATTAGGGCGAAAAAAAAATCGCTTATCATGGCTCGATATCGTTTGCCGTTGACGGTAACGTTTCTTTCACGGTCGTCTTTGAAGAAAAATGGACCGAAGATGCCACCAGCCCATAAACCACACCAGACTGTCGTTTATTCGGGATGCATCGGTAATTCATGTATGGCATGTGGCTGTTCATCACTCCAGATGCGACAGTTTTGCTTCAGCCTCATCGCTGAACACAATTTTTCGATAAAGGCCCATTCACCACAAATTAGACGTTGTGGTAGGTCATTCTTCATTCTGTGATGAAATGGCAGACTGTACTGTACACTTTTCACATTGACAGATGACGTTTGGACGCCATTACCAACCAGTTTGGCAGCACGGAAAAACTTAAATCTTAAAAAATCACCCTATATTTGTAGACACATTGAATACAATCCATTTTCATGAAAACTACGGCAAGTTGTTGCTCACGTATCTGGTATGTTGTATAGAGTAGTGTGAATAATGTACGAAAGATGGTGCGAGAATTGTTTTAATAAATGCGCTTTGCTCTATAAGCAATTCGAATTATAAAGATTGTAAAAACAAAAACCCGAACAAGTATAAAATATATGGAAATTACTGAGCATAAAAAAACCTAGCAAATATTCTTATAGAATATAATGAAACTGTTACAAATATTTATAATTCATACGTAAATCACATTTTATGAAGTTTTTCGCGATCCACTAATTGTATGTTCAGTGTGCTATTTGGGAAATATGACGTCGGGATAATGTTCGAGTACACTTTCACGTCGCAATATGTTCGATAATACATTTATAAACTTGAAAAGAAAGACGTAGCTTAATAATTATACAAATATCTTATTATCAAATATATTGTGACATAAAAACATCAACTGTTACGATTTCAGTGTTGGAAATCAAATCAAGAAAAACTATCAATGCCGCTTAACTTTTTCATGAGGAAACAATGTCTCATTGAAATTTTTAGTCGTGGAAGGAATATATACATAGGTAGTACCCAGCTTAAGCTGAAACTTTTCAAAAAAATTTGAATTGCGAATATGTGCTAAAAGGAAATATTACCTTAGACAAATTCAAAATTATTGTTATTGTATATTTTTTTTATATAAATTTGGCCTTTTTTGTTAGACATATTTTAACCTTTACTTGGATGCGTAGTATTAGCTGAATTTCTTTAAAATTATCCCAGTCGCTTTCTTTCGCTCTTCGGTGTTAATTTATTATGTATATCACAATATGCGTGTATCCCAACACCCCTCCTCCCACAAGTGTGAGTGAATTTTTATTGTATGTAAGCACAAAGTTTGTAGTGGTGGGGGTTGTACAGACAATAGGACGCCGCTTTAAGCGTGTAGTCAAAGGAAAAAACGACTTCCTTGTTTGGCTCAAAATGTCCCTTCTACGCAGACACTCAAACAACGTGTAAGCTGCGAGCGTAAGTGTTTGTGTATTTTGTTGTGTATAACGAAATTCATTATAATAAAATAATTCCCCAGAAATGTAAAAAGTATTCCGAGTATGTATTTCACTACAAACATTTCCACATTCATGTACAATTATTAAGTATTTTTCACACTTATTGTTCTGAGGCGTTTACTTGGAATGGTCACGTAGTTTGATTTTCATTTCAGAAAATTTCTCAGGCGATTTACGGCCATCAGAGGAGCTAAGACGTATGGGAGAGTGTCGTCGGTATGTAATGTTCTGTTCTGTTCAGTTGTGTATGTATGTACGTACGCAGTTTAAATGTAATTATGATAAACGTCATATTAATGTTCTGAAAACTGAAAATGTTTTGCAAACATGCGTCAGTCGTTTTTCGTTTCCAGTTGCCATTGCTGTTGCGTTGGCCGCCGCCGTGAACCGCAGAAGTCTAATGTCGAAATGATAATGGTGGCGCCATAATTTCCGTTTCATTTAGACACCGATTTATAGTTTTTTTTTTTTGCTACATTTGTGGAGGTTGTAGTAAAGTTTAAAAAAAAAGTGCGCCGCACAATTGTAATCCCTTTTATCGCAATGATTTGAAGTGGAAAATGTCAGGCGGATATAGTTTATTAAGGCCAATACATTTAATTCAAGAGGTTTTCGCCAGCAAAGTTCATGGTGAGGTATTTTTTGCTAGACAAAAAGGTGAGTTAATAGTTGCCTAAATTATTAGCTAGTTTTAAAATCACATTTTATATTGTTTTATTTTAAAACAAAATTCTCTTAGCCAAATTTTGTTTTATATAAAATACCCTCTCTTAGTATAATTTTATGAGAAAAAATTTATATAGACAACCATTCCACGGAACATTGCTTTGCTAGTAGAAACTTCTTCTTACAACACAATTGATTAAGCTAAGTTTTGTGTGCAGAAAACTTTCTCTATGGAAAATTTCCTAACTAAACTTTTTTTATGACCAAAGACGTTTTAAGGCAAGCTAATCTTTTAAGGAAATCTCATAGTTGTATATTTCTTTCAGAAAATGTTTTATACCAGACTTTTTGTACAAGAAAACAATTTCCATCTGAATGTTTAGGAGTAAAGAAGATAAGATTTTATGCTTTTATTGCTCCTTGTATATTCAGTGCAGAATTTTTGATTCTCTACATGTACCAAAGCCAAACATATTCAGCGTTGCCATTTCTTTATTGAAAGATTTAGACTTGACCTTTTGGATAACAATTTAATAATAAAAATTATAGTTCTTTTAGATAGAATATATAAATATATAAAATATTTTGGCTGAGTTTTCTATTGGAAAAGGTCCATTAGGCTAATATCTATATGTACCGGCTTTTACCAGTTTCTTTTGGCAAATTTTATAGGCTGTGTATGCAATTTTCTCTTTTGTATAATTTTCCATAATATCGAACTAACTTTTACATAAGGAAATTATTGAAAAAAGTATACATGTATACATTTTTACTTAAAAGAAATATTCTTATGGAATGAAATGGCTTAAGAAAGATTTAGTGCAAAAGAAACAGTTCTTTTTGGAAAAATTTCAATGATAGTTATGAAAATTGTTTCCCTTTGGCAAATTCTTCATGTTTTTAATATTAGACCAGTTATTGCATAAAGAAATTTTTTAAATAAATAGATAAATTTTATAATATATGTAAATATTTTTTTTGTAAATATTTACTTTTATGGAGTGCAAAAAAATTGTTTTTTTTTCTCCTTGTAATAAACAATTCTCTCTATGCGTTTTGTTCTCTATACCAACGCTTCCGTTCCAACTTTTTTCATAGTTAACTTCATATGTCTGCTCATTTTTGTCCACAACTGTATGTGTGCTTGGTTCATTTCCTATTGCTTGGTTGTTTTTGCCATATAAATGTAAATGATGGAAATACTACGCACTAGCAAGTGTAAGCCAAAATAAAATTTAGATCTGGAGACGAGAAGTACATAGATAAATATACGAATGTACACAAATATTTGCGAAATATAGTTAATATATAAGGATATATTTAGTTAAATATTTGGTTTCGTTGCCACCATGAAGGCCATTTTAATGCCGATTCATTGTGAATGAACATTTCGGGGGAGTAAAGAAAGGAATACATTTCTGGAATTTTTTCCTTAATTTTCCACTTTTTTTTTCTTCCTTTTGCTCGGTTGGCTGGTTGCTCTTCCACAAAAAAAAAACAGTCGACTGACTGGCTGATGGATGAATTGACGCACTTCCATTTCCATGGAGGAATTGAGTCATCGCCGCCATCGTAATGTTCTCCAACATAAAGGGGTTCTTCTTGAATTGCGGCAGAAGTTTTATTTGCGTTTTGTGTTTGTGATTTATGTGAAATTTTTCTTGTTTTTTGTTTTTTTTTTTGTACAGATTTTGTTTAAGCGTGTCTGTTGTGGTGGTTTTTATTAATTGATGGCGTGTTGTAAATTGATTTTGATTGATTGAACGTTACATCTGTGGGTCAATAGGCAAAATGATTTAATAAGATTATGCTTAATGGAACAATTAAGATGGACAAACGCAGCAACGAATGGACGGATTTATTAAACAAGCAGCTTGTAAAGCGGCAAAGAGACGTATGATTGATACGTATGATGAATATCATTCAAACGTGTGATTGATATTAATTATAATATTAGTAAAGATTTCCTACACACAAAATAAAACTCTCAACTAATTTTTATAATTCATTGAAAACTAACCATAATTAAATAATAATTTTTGGGCTGAAAAAAAAAAAAAAAAAAGGAAGAAAACAATGTTAGCTAATTATTAATGTATTAAAATATCAATTTTTTTGTTTTGCTTAGTCTAAAAAAATTCATATAAATAATTTCCGTGTGATGTATGTGTGAAAAAAATATAAACAATCTATTCAAATATTAAAATCTCATTAGAGGTAAGACAGCAAAACTTTAATTTCTAACTCAAATAACAACTGTTAAAGCGTTTCCTTTCAGTTTACATGGTTGCTATTTTTGGGTAGCTAAATAAAAATTTAGACTTTGAAGCCTCAAGTGTTCAGAATATTAATAACAAATATAAACTAAGTCCATTTGTTTGAGCAGTCATATAAGGTTTTCAACAAACAACCAATTAATAAATTATTAAACGACTGCATGTCTAAATTAAAGTTATGTACCGAATAATTATTATTGTTGATAAGACATTTCATGTATTTTTTTGGTTTTCTACTGAACACTCACGTTCGCACAAGTGGCCCGTAAGAGTGTGGGGTATGTTCACTCATGCCGTGAATCATTAATAGAATGTTCAACAAGAAAGAACAACAAAAACAAAAGGCAGCAGTGGAAAATTGGCAAATGAATGTTAAAAACAAGATAATAAACAAAAGAAACAATAACAAAAAAAAAAAAAAAAAACAAGAAGAAAATTAACGGCTTTTATTAATTAAAAAATGTGTTGATTAGTCAAAAGTAACAACAATCAAAGGCATAACGAAAATACAATATATTTTCTTCAAATATCAGCAATAAAAATCATAGTTATTTGTAACAAATGCAAAAAGAAATAACAATTTTCAATTATGAGGTCAATTTTCAAATTGTCGCTATAGACAGGAAGTATAAATTGAAGTTATGTTACAAATTGTAGAAGAATTTGTGTATAAAAAAAGTATTAGAAAAATGTACGAAATAAGGTACATTCCATCGCTTTGAAAAACCAAAGGAGAGCGTCTCGCATTAATCAATTTTTATACTTATTATTCAATCATATTTAACATCATACCAGCTCATTGCACTCATCTAATATCATTTACAAACACAATAGTTAGTTTGTAGTTAAGTTATACGATACATAAGAAGAAGTTTATACGATACATAAGAAGAAACCTTTGTAAAGTAGGAAAATAAACCTACTATAGACGGCGCGCTACTCAGGCCGATTAGAACGATTTTCGTATAAGTTACAAACAACTCTACAATGTCAATTATACGTTTCAGAAAACGTTTATAATACCTGCAAAACGTTTATAATACCTAAACTTTCTTAAGAATTCTTTATTATTAGAAAAAGGTATGGCCGAGTGACTGACTACAAAAGTTTTTAATATCTTTAGTATCTTTAAGTATCTTTAAATATCTTTAGTATAAATATTCTGCAGAAATGTTTGCCGATAGTTAAATCTTCTATGAAGTTGTTTGTCGACGGTTGAGTTTTCTATGAAAACGTTTGTCAATAATTAAATTTTATGTACTCGTACACATGTTTGTCAATAATTAATTTTCTATGAATGTATTTGTCGGCGATTAAAATCTGTATATAAATGTTTGTCGACTGTTAAATTTTCTATGAAAATGTTTGTCGACTATGAAATTTTCCATAACATTTGGCGATTACCAAATTTTTTTTTTCAAAATATTTGCAGACTACCAAATTTTATATTAACACATTTTACGACGGTAAAACTATCTATGAAAATATTTGTCGATGACGAAGATTTGTCTATTCATATTTTTTAAGAAAACGTTTGTCGACGAAAATTTTTCTATAAAAATATTTATCGAGGAAAAATTTTCTATAAAAATATTTATCGAGGAAAAGTTTTCTATAAAAATATTTATCGACGAAAAGTTTTCTATAAAAATATTTATCGACGAAAAATTTTTTATAAAAATATTTATCGACGAAAAATTTTCTGTAATGATATTTATCGACTACAAATTTTCTATAAAACTATTTATCGACGAAAACTTTTCTATAAAAATATTTATCGATAAAATTTACCTATATATATATATATATATATATATATATATATATTATATATATTTGTCGACTTTTAAATTTTCTATAAATGTATGTGTCGACGGTACAATTTTCTGTAAACATGGTTGTCAAATTCTGAATTGGTTAATTTGCGTTTAATCTTTAGATCTAAGCTTAATGTTCACAATGTTTGACAGAATTCAGGGCAGTTCGAAAGGAGATGTGAATATAGAAATAAATGAGTCATTTGATCACTTACGAGTATATGGAAGGCACCAGAAAAAGTATAATTAATCGGTTGATTTCTTTCACATTCTTTCACAAACATTTAGATCACTAAGGCCAATTGAGAATTGTAGAGGAAATGTTGGTTTTCGGTAATATTCGGTAGTTTTGTATGGGAAGTACCATAAGCGGCGGATCAACGATTCAGACAGACGGATAAAGTTTAATCAGCATAAAGGAAAGAAGCAAGGCAGGAAGGTGTAAGAATATTTTGTCGATTACTTGATATTCTATAAAAATATTTCTATACCCAAATCAAATAAATAGATGAATTTTTGTCCACACTTTTCACAAAAACTATTTCGGGGACCACATTACCATATAAATACTTGTTGTCAACCCAATGTTCCACACATTTCTTACGATTCAATTTTGTGGATGATAAAAATAATTTAGCATTTATGACCATTAAATTTTAAGAATCACTGCCAAATCAAATTTTGAGAAAGAAATAAACGCTATTGTGTGAAAATAGAAATAATTCAATAAATAATAAGAGGACTAACTTTTGTCATTGTTTACTTAATTCAATTACTTAAGTGGATTACACTTCATCATTATCAATTATTTTGTATAATATCCATTTTTATGGCGCTTATTATGCCATCTACGGAACATTAATTATAATATTATTTTAAATCATCTTTGCAAGAGAAACAACAAAATTGTCTAGCAGTGGAATCTACGCTGTGGGAATCTGTGTAAAACACAAAAAAACATGCCTTGATTTTTATATAAATACGCATTATAAATACTTTAAAATATTTGCTGTTTTCTTAAACGTTGAAGATTGTATTATATTTTTACCATTATATATGTGCTTGTGTATTTTATCAATACTAATTACTTAATGAGATTATTATTGTTGGTTTTTTTTATAAAAATTAATTTAGTTATATAATGTTCTCGAGATGCTGGCGAATGTTTTCCTATTGAATCTATATATACAACATATATACAATATTTTGAAGAGAAGTTTTTAATTAATGATATCTTTTTTGTGTTATGGATTTTGCTTATTTGCTTTTTTCGATAAATTAATTTAGCTAATTGTTTTAGCTAATTTATAAAGATTTCTTAATTCTGGTTGGCACAATGAATGATAAATGAATGAATGCAGGTTTTGATAATGGAAGTTTTAATTTGAAATAATTGGAATAAATACAGAAACTAATGGCCTTTGAACGCAGGCTGGCCTTGCAAGGTGTTAGAGACCCCAGAAGTAATCCTACAAGGAGTGTCATTGAGTTATAGCGTTTCCGAGGTTTTATCACCTGCATATCAGATGATTTATGAAAATCAATTTCGAAAAGCGAAATTACGTTTATACTCGTAGATTGGATGTTCATTTTAGACAATCTGTTTTGGGCTATCAGGTAATCGCAGTTTGTTTTTAAATAATTAATTAAACATTTAGCAGCAAAGAGACAATATGACTGATAGCATTCCACTTTTTTATGTTTCTTTCATTAGAATCTAAACAATTTGATAAGTTAACAAAGCTTTTAAACTCCTAGGAAGCTGATTTTAGATTCAGCGATTAATTTTTTAAAATTATCCATTGGATTTATTAAGCAAAGCAATTAATTTTGGCATAATGCATCATAATTGTGAAATTTGACTTAAAAAATGATGAATGGCTGCGAGTTATGCGGTTTTCAAAATCGATTTTAATTTTGAAATTGTTAAAACAATTACAAAATTAATGATCTGAGAAGGAGCGACCTTAAATGAAATTAGAGACGTAGTTTTTATTCATAAACCAAATCTAGTTTTTAGGTGATTTCTAATAAATTGTGATTTCCTATGACAAACAAATTTTTAATCAAACATCATGCTCAATTTTGAAATACACTTCAAAGCCATTGTGAACAGTTGGCTTGTTGAATATAAGCGTGGTGGTATTACCATTATTGAGGTAGTTCAAAATAACTGTCGTTTAAAATAGATTTGTTGAATTAAAGCTGTGTTTAGAACATGTTAAGGCTGCGTTGCTGGCGATGATCATTGAAGGATAATTGTAGCATATATACTCGTATAGGGTGGCGCATAAGTAACGTTAACGGCGACTAGAATGCATTCAATTCTTGTGCATCATTTGGTTTTCCTCGTGAGCCAATTGCATCTTATATGGGAAAAGATGTAACATATGTAAATTTCTTTGCAAAGACCGCCTAGATATCGCTGTTTCGGGGTTTTCCTTAATACTTGCTTGCATTCGAGCAATGGCCACTTCATTTCGAATTGTACGAGGTCTTCCAGCACGCAGAAGATCACAGGCAGTCCCTTGTTGCCCAAAACGCTGAACCAATCGCTAATTTGTTGGAGCGCTAGGAACATTTCGAACATGAGAGAAATTTCGATATGATCTGAATAATCGAATGCTGACTTCCAAAGTAAAATTGAACAATTTTGGTTCTTTGTTCTGTGCTGAGCCTTTCCATCATAAATTTCTCAAGTATTATTTAGTTAATTGTGTAAAGAGACAAAAAAAAGTCTCAAACAAAAAATGTATTCACTGATCAAATCTTAACGTTCCTTATGTTTGTCATACGTAGAAATTTTCGCTAATATGTTAATAATAAAATTTGTTATCTGCAAATATTTTAAGAGACATGTTGCCGTCTGCAAGTTTTTTTAAGGAAAATTATGTAGTTTGTAGCAATCTTGGTATACAATTTTTGTGCGCAAATATTTGTATAGAAAATTTTGCCAATCACTAATATTTCTGTAGAAAAAGAATGGTTACCCGAAAAAATATTTCGATATTTGGTCATTTGCAAATATATTCGCAGAAAATATATTCGTAGGAATATTGCAAAACAGTTTTTTTTTTAAGTTTTGTCTTTCGCAAATATTTTTGATAGGAGATTTTATCACACGCAAATGTTTTTTTTTAAGAATCTTTCATTGACTATTAACTTCACATAAAATATTGTTGCAAATAAAGAACATTTTAAATTTGACGAATATTTTAATGACTGTAATATCAAACGTTTCTTTTATTAACCTTTAACAACTCTGTTTTAAGAAGAAGACTAGCAATTAGATCGAAGACATAGAAAGATCACCAAGTTTCTAGATTAACTTAACGCTATGTTCATGACTTACATAAAAGTGTCAATCGCTTTTTGGATAGAACGGGATGTAATGATTCGATGCATTCAATTACGTTCTGTAGTCCTTTCAAAAGTATGAACAAAACCTCCTTATCTATCTGTGGCAGTTGTGGTGTTGAAATATCCTCGATAGCATTTGGAATCATTCAACACAAAATTATGTATCAAAGTCCACCGAGCTGAATGAAAATTTGGCATCAGGTTTTAAGGAAGCAAATGAACTTTGGACTTTTGTGAAAATGCCAATGGCTTGTTTTGACTTTTCAACCAATCTACTGCCAATTTAGTCAATTGACTATTTTATACAGAAGAATTTCTGGGGGTTCCTTTGATAGAAATTAAATGGATAAAATAACAACAAATTTAATTCATTCATCATTTCTAAATGTTTGCGAATGCTCACATCGCTAACCACATACCATGCACTTGGGGGAGAGAGTGAGAGGAACGAAAGGCAGGGTGATTATAATACGAGAGACATTCCGAATTTTGGTCTTCCTTATAGTATACGAGTATGTATAATACATTTTGTTGTTGCTGTGCTTGCGTTCCTCTTCATTTAAATCTCATTCATCATCCATTGAATGAATTAAATGTAGTAACTCTTAAGCGCCACAACGAATACCGTTTTTTTTGTCGTACAAATTCTGTGCCTCACACAAGTGTGCCACACACTTTATGGGCCAACTACTACAGCACAGCAAAGAATGAACTTGCCTCTCCCCCTGTCCCGGGGGGTCTCTTTTTGCCACTTTTCATGAGTTTGAAAAGAATTGACTCAATAACACAATTTTGTTTTTGGTTTCATTATTTTATTTTGTATGAAATTTCTAATGGCTGACTGTTTTAAAGCAAAAGCATGCCACTTATGCATGCTAAATCTGTAGTAAGCTATACATGAATTTGGTACTTGTAAATGCAACTCTGTGTGCCAATGTTTATACATATTAACAACACTGAACTTTGAATTGGAATGCAAAGCCAATATGAATTTCATCGCTTAAACGAAAATAGACAAACCAACTGACAGACGCTTGCTTGTACAGCTCGTTGTACAATTGTTGTGTTTGAATGAATCGTAAATGAGGGGCAACGACAATTTGAGTAGCTTTCATTTGGCATAGATTCAACTGACAGCCACGGCGAAAAAAGGTTAGTTAATGGGTCAAATATTTGTCATGAATTCTGTGATGTTTCTGCTGGTCTTTAACACTTTGTGAGAGATCACATCAGAAGGCGGCGACAACCACGAGAGAAGCGAATAATATTTCTTAAGAACTCTATTTGCTTACACTTTCAATGAAAAGAAAAAAAAAAAATACTTGCAGTCAAGGAATTTTCATTTCATTTAAGAGAAGGTAAAGGAAGAAAACTAGTTTTCGCCCAAGTTAATCGCAGGCTATTAACAGTTCCACACGTAATCGCCATACATTTAAACATCATTATCATTCAATGGACAGAAAATCGCTTTGCAACTTTGTTTTTACATTTTTATGATAGCTGAGTTGATTGTCGAACATGTCGGTCATGCATCCATCCATTTATCTATCTATCTTTCTAACCATCATTGATTTTATGGCCGCTCCGTTGAGAAAATATATGCCTCAACCCAGTTGATGTTGCCATTGCTGGCTTTTTATTACATTTTATTTTCACTAATTGCAAAAAATGCAAACTTTTTTATATAGCCTTGTGTTTTATACGACATTTTGGTCATAAATTGCAACACTGTATGTGGCAAGTGGCGAGAGTTTTCAAGGTTAAAGGCTGCATAAAAGTTGTTTGTATGTATAGTTTTTGCCGCAAGTGTTCGGTTTAATGACGGTCGGTGATGAAAGTCATTTATATATCAAATTAAAAATGCAATTTGTTGTGAACAATGTAACAATTTTATAGAAAACATGTAATGCAAATAAGTTTCTAAGATTTCTCAAGTAAAGTTGGCTGATATTAATAGGAGTTATTTATTAGTTTCGTTTGTTCTGAAGTAAATTTAATGTTTCCCAGGGAATTACGGCTTCATTCACATTTTTTTTTTTATTTTTGAAGATAGTCCAATTTATCACAAACTCATGACAGAATCACATTTTAATTAGCACTAAAAAAGAGAAACGAAAAGCGCACCTAATATGTTAAATTCATAGTTTCTGGCCCAAATTTCGGTTACTTCTTTTACGTCCACTTCGGAAGCAATAAAAAGATGTTCAAAGAAATTCCCTACTTACATTTTTGTTTCTGCTGTGGAAATTAAATTTTGTCCTTATTAGTTACTGAAATGTCATCCCTTAGAAGTCTTAACAATTTTTCAAAATCGGTTTTAAACTGCTAAAGGTGATCAAATTCCATCTTAGGTGGCGACTGGAATAGACATCCTTATCTATTATACGCCTCCCGTAGAAAAAAAATCCAAGCGCTTCGATCTTTTGCGCTTCTCCTTCAATTCGTCACATAAACTTTCGATAGTATTTCAAAAGCCAGGTCCTTTCAACGGAGTTTGGTGAAATTTCTAATTTGGGCTCTCTGATTGTTATTCACTTGGAAATAACTAGACTCTCTGCAGAATTTCCCAAGCAGCTCACGACTTCTGACCTTCGGGCAAGTATTCCCTGGTAATGCCGTCAGACATCCGTTTGATGGTAACTAAAGTGAGGAGGCGATTAGTTGAGAAACCTAAATGGGATGCTAACACCGAGAATAATGTATGTCCCTGATAAAAGAAACAACAGCTCTCAAAAATTCGGGTCACTGTTTCCAGAAGTGGAAGAACAAGAAGCCCAGTCAGACGGCTGTGTACGTGCCTATTCTGAAAGCAGTATTCATTTTTCTATATTGGTTTGTGATTCTGTTTTGACGAATTTAATAGCCATTCTTGAAATTACATCGAAAATGTTAGATAAAGTACCGAAGTGTGGAAGTTTTACAACAGGCGATGAGGGAACTTTGTGTCAAGTAGAATAGGAAATAGTTGAAATGAGAATATTAACAGGTAGTTTGTTGAAGAATGTTCTATACAACATTTTCAATTGAATTGATAATAAACTGGCCTCATACTATTTGTTCAATAACTTGATTTCCAGTAAAAAAGTCTATATAGTTTTAATGTGGACCTTGGTTTTTCGAATAAGGGAAATCAGGTCTAGTTTTATGTAACCTTTTGAACTTTACGGGTTATATTTTGACGTTCTTGGCAAAATTTAGAATATTTGGAGGTGTAAAGATTAGGGACTCTTAGAAACCTCCAAAAAAAATGAAGGCAATTTGGTGCTGGTGCTGGGATCCTCAGTTTGTGAGATATGGCGCCTTTTCTAATTTGTGCACATATTTTGAGTTTTTATTAGGCTAAAACATTTTGTAGATACACTCATTATAAAGAAAAAATAAGATTATTCATTTGCATATTTTGGTGAATTAACTCAATTATTGACTTATACACAAATATGCGTTTTTGTCAATTTTATTTGTTTTGAATGTCACCATCTTGTCGAATTCCCTGAGAATCCCCCCAAAATGCAGCGTTTTTGTATTTGTATGCTCGGTTTCCGAGATATGACGTATTTCCTCTATTCTGGAATTTCACCACCCGGAAATGTCGATACAAAATATTGCTGGGATTTTGTTTACACATAGGATTTTCTATCGGATTAGGGAAATACATATACATATACACATATGTGCATCCAAACACGATTTTGCAGTAGTCTTGTGGTCGGAGCTTCACGGCTTTACGGGTTGCCAGATTATAAACAAATTTGTCATTTGTTCATTTTTTGTTTGTTAATATTTATTTTATTTTGTTAATATTCTTTTAATATTTACGTTGTTGTTTCTAATTCTATGATTATTTCATTTTGTGTTTTTGTATAGGACTTTCTTGTGATCTTGCTGTTGTTATTTTTCCACCTAAAAATTGCGGAAGTGTTGGAAGTATACAAAATTTATAGCATTTTACCATAATTAACACCTAGACTTTAACCATAAATAAAATTCAAGACATGTTCACAAACTTATTCTTCTGGACAGAGGTATGACAAAAGCAATCTTTTAGGGGAAAACTGTAAGTTTCAAAAATGTACTCGTATGTGTCAAATTCCGCTAAATATTGCTATTATTATTCAATTTTTATTGTTTCTGAGGTTTTAAATACTTTTGTGGTGGTTATTATTATTTTTATAATCTAAGCAGAGTGACAAACAAGGTGGTAACCAGTTTCACATCTTAAGTGATGCTCAATTTTGAGGGAATGCAGAGGGGGGATTAGCAGAGGCGGTGGGTTTGAATTATGGCAATTTGTATTATAGGTTCTTGGCTTGCTAAGAAGACTGCTGATATTTGTGTTGTTCTCTTTCGTTTTATAAGAACAAAATCTAAAATAAAACAGCCTTAATAAATGCTTTGATTTATGGGCAATTTAAAAAGACGTAAAGCTAAATGTTGTTTTTTTTGATAGAAACAATATAATACTTATAAATTTATTAAAAAGATATCAACAATATAATTTTTTTTGTTTTCTTTTCGATTTCCCTGAGTAGCAGGCAAAATTTCCTGTTTTTTAATTGGCGCTGTCACTAACGACCATTTTTTCAGCATAAAATCTGTATTGTTTAAGAGGTGTTGTTGGGTGACGAAAGGGGAAAACGGGAGAGGACTTATTTGATTTAACACTTTGTTAACATAGGCATAAATTAGCTATTGTGACTTACGATCGCTTCCAGCTATTTGGTTACATATTGTTGACACTTTGCAGAGGCGGTTAAGTTTTGAAGCTAAGAAAAATAATTATTTTTAAAAACAAACCAACGAGAAAAAGTTATTTTGTTGTGTTATTGCCTGAGTTCTTTTGTAAATTATAAAATTTATAATAAATCTTCTTCAAGCAGGAAGTTTTGATGTTTTCCGTCGTTCCGACTTAATTAATTTTAGTTTTAATATTTTATGATATTTTAATTTAACACCTATTCTCGTGTTTTGTTTTTGTATACTTCTTTCCAAACAAAAAAAAAAAAAAAAAAACAATAAACTCATTATGAACATTTGTGTTTTTTTTTCGTTTGGTGTTTTTATTTACGTATGTATTTTAATCAGCTTTAGAAATATGTTAATTTCGGCTCTTTGGGCCTTTGATAGATGTCTTGTTTTTCTCACACTCACAGCGTATTGTAGTATATTTAAATATTTATGCAAAGCTGTTGAAGCGAAACATCTCCGCTCCTTCTCTCCCAGTCTCAATTCCTAACAAAGTTATATATGTGTCTGCAATAAATCTTTCAGATAAAACGGGAAATTGCGTGAAACAAAATTTAATACAGGTTTCTATTTCGTTAGCTAAAGTTAATCTTCACTAAAGAGGGCCTGAAACTGAACAAGTGAAGTTTCGTTTTGTTTTCGATTTCCTCTTAATGTGCCAATTGCTGGGATGTTGCCATAAAATGAAAACTTTCATTCAGAACTAAACAAGCTTTAAGATGTGAAAAAAAGAAGATTAAAAAACTTAACCAACGCATTACTTAAACTACAACCCACGTTAGCAATAAAACAAAAAAAAAAGTTAACTAAACTAAAACAAGCTAAAGTTTACACTCAACGTTGTTGTAGACTTTCAGACCACCTCCTCAGTTTAATGGCTTAAAAAAGTTACCGTTGAATTTAGTACTATGGTAACTAAACGCTCTTAAATTGCCTAAACTCTCTAACTGTATTACAACCCTCTCTCTTTACACTTGCGCTGTTAATTCAGCATAAATCTCTCTCACTAAATCTCTTTACTGCCATTTACTCTATGCGATTTATAATTCATAATTTATGTATTATTGTTTAATATTTATTATTAAATATTTTAATAACATTTTAAAAGCAAAGCAAAAAGAAAAAAAACTAGCAAGAAACTTATATGCAAAATGGGTATAAAGAAACGTGATGACAGCAATCAACAACACGAACGTTAAGTTAACAGTCAGTCTATGGAGAGGCAAATACGGTGGGCCAGTTGTCTGCTCTACACAGGGTTATGTCTTAGTTTCGCATGAAATTAACACAAATTTAACACAAATTCCTAAGATAAAGTCGTAGCCCAGGTTATTTACCTAGCTAAATAACAAATAGTAGAAAAAATTAAAAATAAATAAATTAAACTTAACTTAATGATGCCAAAAATAACATATTGTATTCAAAATAATGTTATAAAATTTCTGCGAATCAATTTAAAATAGAAACTATGAAAATTTCAGTTCTTAAGATTAACTAAAAGTTTTAAATACGTCACATTTACATACAATACATTCCCGTGATCAAAACAAAAGCCTACTGAAATTTTCAAATGAAATTTTCAATGCTCCTAAAGAACGCTTGTGTATAATGATTTTCTACAACGTGAATTTTAGACCGATTTTCATGATCATAAAAATGGACTTTGGGAATGCTGTTACGGAGATGTTAATGCCACAGAAAGCTTCTGTTTTTTCTTTTAGTTTTCACGAAAATTGATG
The DNA here is from genome assembly GCA_019455685.1 of Philornis downsi. NCBI lineage: Eukaryota > Metazoa > Arthropoda > Insecta > Diptera > Muscidae > Philornis > Philornis downsi. The sequence goes on from JAHXMU010000006.1 coordinate 3,224,354, forward strand.
ATTTTCTCACTATTAGACATACAAATTTGTATAGTTTTAAAGTTTTAATATTTTTGAATGTACATGTATAAGCAAAATGATGTACATTTATTATTTTAACCCAGAAACTATCGGTCATACGTAAGCAATATTTGTTCTGGGTTTAAATACAATCGAATGGATATTATATGAGCTTATGTGAAACACACAGACATAAACCTTCGGCATTTTCTGCAAAGTAATATTTTCCTCTTAACATAATAAACCGAATATATGATGTTTTATATTTAACATAAACTTAACTATAACTATGCACAATATTTCGGTTACTGTATGTTTCTTCGAGAAAGCAACAAATAATCTTTCTACACGGCTAAACTTTATAAAGTTAACAGAAGAAAGTAATACAAATAGACAAAATAACCCATATTATTTGTTTAAAGCAGCCATGAAACATTTGAAATCAAGAAACATGTAATTTGTTTCATTCTATACAATTTTATAACATACATATTTTATAACATTATATCAAGTAACTCTTGTGCCATCTATAGTACATTATATTTACTAACTTAGAAATCATTGCTCTCATGCAAACAGCGACATGAGATGCGTCGTTATTGACTGAATAATATAGGAAACTAAACGCAACACAGAATCATGGAAACATTGAAGGACCAGGCTTTAGAAAGACTGCCAATATTTGGTGTGATGAGCAAAAAAAGGAAAGTAGAAAGCATTTGGAGCACATCCATCGTGCTATGTTTGCTGCCGTACAGCTGTAATGAAAAGTTGTGTGATTTAATTTAGTTTATTTGATGGCCCCCCAAATTTCTGTCAACTCTCCTTGCCTCTTTCATGAATACTTGATTAAGCTTACATACTATTAGCTTTGTTAACTGCTAACCAGCTATGGTCTACAGCTTTTAATTAACAAAACATCACTGTTAGCCGTTTCAAATTGACACCCGCACCTTATACAGCTGAAGTCGCTAGAAGAGGAAATACCATAAAGGTGTTTAATCGATTATTTACTTAAGGTACATTTTGTTGCCATTAAACGTTTACAACATTTTAAACTGAGTACATGAGGCAAATTTTGTTAACACCTCAAGTTACAGCAGTGATATCGGTTTCCACTATGCCAAAAGCTTATAGCGAAAAACGAAACAGAGGGGAAAAAATTAAACGCAAATCTTCAAACAATTTCTGCCGCCATTTGGTCAAGTATAACTGCTTGTTGTCGCTAATGGCCATAAAAGTGGAGAACACGAATGAAAAATTGGCTAAAATATGCAACTCGAGGTGCTCAAAGATACAGTGTGAGCTAAAAGTAATGAGCAATTAGGGGAAATAGTTGCATACCACTTGATGGTTAGTACACGCGATTATCGTGCATACGGTCCTGAGTTACATCCACAAAGTCCTTCTTTAGGACACCTCAATGTGTCTGCCGAACACTCCGAGTAGTCAAGTAATCGGTAAGCCTGGTAAAAGCTCCTCAAAGTGACATTCGGAATCGTCGTTGAGCTGTAATTTCCTTTCATTTCAATAATGGGAAGCGTGTAAACCATCTGAATGCAGGATTCTCCCATATTTCATTCATGACATGCGAAGGGATTTGCTCAGTTGCAAATAATTACCACTTCTCTACTATAAATTCTTGAGACACGCCTCCTATTGTACATTAGTTGTACTATTTTAGAAGCTAACGCTGACATATATGCAACGACATGGTACTGCTTCATTACAATCGGATAAAGGGCAAATGATTGACAACATATCTTTCATTTAGAAATTATGATTTTTTCAAACGAAATTACTGATATCGCAGGGAACAATATCCGAGCGTGTTGCAATATTGTATTAGAAACTTGTTATATTATTGACGTTTGAAATATATTACATGATATGTTTGAAGATGCATTGGTGGAGCTATAAGTAGTAGGGAAGTAGTTGCTTACCACTACCGAGTACATTTGCTTAGCATAAACTACCGATGCACCACCTATAGTGAACTAATTCTACTATTTTAGAGGCTATCGTTGGAAAGTGGGCAACGGCGAGTAGTCGCAACTTCATAGCCATCAAAGAAAAAGTGTAAAAGGCTACATGGTATAGGAAAATATAATTTTCTGGAATAGTTATATTATTTTATTGAAATATATTACATGGTATGTTTGGAGATGCAGTGGCAGCTATAAGTAGTAGACAATTAGTTGCTTACCACTACTAAGTACATTTCCTTAGCATAAACTATTGATGCACCACCTATAGTGCACTAATTGCACTATTTTGAAAGTCATCGTTGGAAAGTAGGCAAAGACGACCAGTCGCTGCTTCATAGCCATTGGAGAAATACAATTTTCTGGAATAGTAGCTTTCCTCTTGGAAATGTCAGAAATGACATTTTTGTGTGATGATATCGATATCATATTTTTGTTATAGAGAAATGTAAGGAACAATATCCGGCCTTGTTGCTCTTTTGCATCACGAATTTGTTTTATTGTTAACATTTACTTTTACTCTGCACTATTTTATTTAGTCATGCGTCTTTTCATAATAACGCCGAAATAATTGTAATGCAAATTAGCCAACGTGCAAATTTCGTCGAAATTGCACTTTGAAGTCCAAAATGGAAAATGCATGATTGAAACATATTTAAAAGCATTGCAATGTTCTAACATTTCGCCTACCGTTTCCTAGCCCCCTCTCTATTCCTCTACTTCCGTCAGCAAACATTCTTTATATTGAAATGTAAATATTTTCATATGTTTGCTTGGAGGTTCCACTGGAAACCACACACGATACAAAACACCACACATGGCATAGATTAATGCAAAATACTAAACCGTCTAAGATATTTGGGTCACTTTTGTTATTGCAACGGGAGAATTTTGTTTCGGTGTTTGTTGCTTTCCTTTTGTACAGAAAATTTGTAGTTTCTCATGTAATCATCATTCATATTCTATTCCATTCATGCCGACTTGGCTCCTGCTACGTCTGTCCATTTTAACGTTCGTCCGTCCGTTCCGTTTGTACGTAGTTCATCGTGCTCTCGCTTAAGTCTAGCAGTGACAAGTGTCCCATGTTATGAGGCTGGCTGTTGGCGCTGTTAGTCGGTTGTTGGTTTGTACCCCTTCGAGTTGTAGTGACAGCTGTCAGTTTTTCTGTTGCAAATGTGAGTTGTTATTGTTAGGGTCGTTTTCAACTGCCACTAGTAATTTTTATTGAATAGATTACATTTACTATGAAGATAAAAAAATCAACTCTTTCAAAAAAAAAAAAAACAACAAAAATAATATCAAATATCACAGCGATGTTAGCCGTTGTTGTAACTTGTACGAAACGCAAAAACAATGTTAACAATTATTTCAACAAACACTTCAACTTTTGGTTGCAGTTGCTATTGTTGTTGTGGACAATTAACATTTCAATTTACACAGCATTATTCAGTTTAATAACAATTCTTACAAAAACCATTTCAAAATATAAAATAGAAATACAACTTGATGAAGTAATTACGGATGTAATTACACGATTGCTTCGCGTTTAGTTGGATTTCAACGATGATCAGTGTTTAAACGGCTTTTAATTGTTTACTAAATGATACCAAGATTTACTACACCTACTTGCAATGCCGGGGAGATAAGGTAAAGGGGGAATAAGAAAAACTGTTTTAGAATTTGTGATATAAGGAAGCTTGGCTCATCCTTATATGTAGGTCTTTCAACAGTTTCTGAAGTGATTTTGCGTAGTTGGTTAGAAAAAGTCATTTTATTTTTGAAATTGTTGAGAAAGACACTTCTAACACTAAGGACATAATTATGGCAGGTCATGGTCAGGCTATATATAATAAAATAATTAGAATTTAAATTGGTTTTAAAGTTTTTTACAGCACACATTTTTTTTTTAATTGTGTTGAAGTAGCAAAGCGTTATTTTAAGTTTTTCTGTGCCTGCAGAAAAACATTCTGCTGATAAAATCTGTTCTCCTGTATAATTGCTAGACTCTCTCCAACTAACCTGCTAGCATACACTGAATGATTAATAAGACGTTGATACCTTTATTTATATTTCTTTCAGTGTAGATGATATCGTTTGACTTTAAAAACCGCACTGATGTTCGGCAAAACTGAAATTTTAATATCATTTAGTACGAAATACCCTACATCCAATTCCGCTTAGACTTAGTCGAATTGTTTTTACATGTCAGTGATAGTTACATGGGATGGCACAATTAATATACAATAGGTGGCGCATTAGTAGCATTGGTGGCTAGAAAGTTACTTAAACATTTTGTTCTTATGTCTAAAGTTCAATACATTGAACATCAGTGGCTTTAAAATTATACGATAGAGGCATCATGTGCCATTCCGATAAATTTCTCTTATGTATAAAGTCAGTGTTTGCTCGGCTGTGCGGTGATGCGTAAGTAATTTTAACAGATCGTTTGTTTGAGTATAAAAATCAATGACTGTTGACCCGATTATAATGAAGCTTCACCAAACTATGTATTATTGTTTATAATTATTATTTATAAATATTATTTGTTATTTATAAAAATTATTTATAAATATTATTTATTATTTATAATTATTATTTATTATTTATAATTATTATTTACTATTCATAATTATTATTTGTTATTTATAATTATTATTTACTATCAATATTCATTATTTATAATGGCAGTATTCCTTTTAAAGACAGATGTGTGCCAATATGTGTGTTTTCCAAGTGGACTATCGTTATACTTATCCAGTTATATCAAAAGATTGGAAAAATACTGTTTGCGCTCTGGTGAAAGTTTTTGAAATTGTAAAATAATGTGAGTGCCTCTGATAACTCTTCGATTTAGGTGCAAAAGTCAATGCTAGTACGCGTGCTCCACATAATCTCTTATACTGTTTACACACCATTGGGATAAAGCTTTAAAAATTTGTGTTTTTTTTTTTTAACATCGGAGTACGTTTTTAAAATAGCATAATCAATGTGTGATAGTTCTGACGGAAGAAATTTTACTAAATTTTCGTTTTGGGTGTAAGAATCAATGGTCGCCTAGATCTGTGTTTTGCAAAGGTTTCTATACGATCCACCCGGTTATCAAAAAGATTTAGCAAGCTGTTGCTTGCATGTCCGTAATTGAAATACGAAAATTAATGTAAAATTTTTCAACATACATATAGGTAGAAGTTAACATGTGATTTGAGTAAGTTTCACGTAGGCTCCTGTACTGTTGAGCAGATTGTAATGAAAACATGGTGTTTTTGTTACGCACATGCTGCTTCCGGTGTCTCAAATAATACTAATAACGAGCGATAGGTGGCGTGTGAGACCTCCTTCATGCATAGAAGTTGTTAATTGCTCTGGCGTGCGTACCACAACATCGATAAAATTGTGTATACACATTTCTTTCAAAGTAAAGTTGACGTAGGTAGGTCAGGGAAATGATAATATGTTCTTATTTTCTTATACGCGTCGATACGTCTGTTTTCATACAATTGCACTTAAATTGCAGAGAGTCATTGCTTATACAGCGTTAATCATTTCTAGGATACTTTACGTCATATGTGGTATGTGACGCCTGAACCTTTTTAACAAATACAGGTACAAGTATTATATATTTGACTTTTCATCATATATAAATTCAACATCATATTCTACATGTGTGAAATAGTCAAATGTAAACTAGTTCTAGTTCCCATGATCTCTTCATTTTTAACATTTGCGAGCCGGTTTCAAATAGGAAATCCCGTAGAGAATTAGTTAATAAAATTGTGCTATATCGGTAACAATAAAATGAATTATATGTCTCGTTTGCCTAGAAGACGATATTTACACCTTTATATTAACATATTTTGTGTACAGTTTTCTTCTACCATACGTTTCTGTGGCAGAGTCGGATCTAAGCTTAGATGTTGCTAACGATTGTGAATTGTATTATAGTTTATTTGTTGTTATCTTACTGGTCATCTTATGTGTGTGTGTTCTTGTTATATTTTAACAAATTCACTCGTTCATTAACTTGCTTATGCAACGCTACGCTCTAGGCTGCTAATAAATTTCTACAAGCTTCCTCACAATCTCAAAATCTAAATTGTATGATTGCTGGTGCGGTAGCGAGCTTTAGTTTTCAATCTAGTTAATTCTATTAGATGTTCAAAATGGGGGGCTGTCTTGTTAATAGTCTAAAGTCGCTGTTAACAAATTGTTGATTGAATTTTAACAAGTTCTAGATCCTCGTCTACAGCTGGCTACCAAGATGGCTATCAGGATGTCGGCGATCTATAAAGGCCATAAAGCCAGGCGGCAAAGAAAACAGGCAGAAATTTCAAGGGGGCGTTTATGGTGTTTGTTCCCAAAAGAGGTAATCATTATTGGCTCAAATAACAATGATTTAATTATACTCATTATGGCTTTAACAAACGATTAATGCTATAAAGATTAAATTGTGTGACAGGGAAGGGAAGTCCACCAATATCGTGACGCCAGTACAAAAGAAATAAATTGATTAGACTTTTTGTTTGCCAAATTAAAGGTAACGTTTACGATGTTAAATCTGCGATTATTAATGTCGAATTACTTGCATACTTAGTGTTAAACATCTAAATTTTCAAAAAAATTATTGAACAAAAAATAATAACCCGGGCCAGGCAAAATGTTTTCAATATTATGGATGTTCATGTCTGCCCACCTATTTTATGATAGTCGTCAGAAATGTTTATTTGTTATCTTTTGGTTGGTTTGTATGCATTTAAACGCTTAATTAGTTATGCAAAAGCGTGATTTTTTTTTGCTCGATTATTTGCCCACAAATTATTTGTTTTTCTAAAACTCACGAGAGTTTTCAAATCGTTTACAGTAAAAGCACATTTGGAGTGATTTCCGTATTACCAAGATGATTATTTGTCAAAGGTCTTTGAACCACATGAAAATTATAGACATCATAGATATAACATCAACTCAAATGAATACCTCATATATTGCTTATAATTACAGTCATATATGAATAGTAATTAAGGAAAAAATGTTTTCTTTAAGTAACTCCTCATATACAGTTTAACATGTGGGCTGTTAGAGCACCCAGCCACAACAACAGTAATGTTAATAACAGGTGCCGATTGGCTGCCTTGTTGTTGGCGGCGGTGTTGGTGTCTGTCGTGGTTGTGTTGACATTTCATAGATAACATTGTTTATGAGAAATTTTATTAAAATTGCATTTTTTGTCTGGTTTTACATAATATTCTGTTGTTGTTGTTGTGGATTTTTGACAATTTCCAAGTCTATCGTGTGTGGTGGCTGTTTGGTTACACCTTGAGTTAAACCAGTTCATGGAGGCGTCTTTATACAACCGGTATGTATTGTGGTCGTTTTTTTTTTTTTTTTTTGTTTTTTTTTTTAATTTTTTGCAGAGGTGTTTTCTTTTTTACTACATTTACTACTTGTACAGATTTTATATTGTTTCATTCATAAATGATCACTGTGTAATTCATTCATAAAATCAATGATGCATCTGTGACAAGATTAACGTGCTGATTGTAGAAATAATCTTAACAGTTCAGTAATAATGTAGGCTGTTCAAGTTCTGTAGAGGTCACCCACAGGGTTGCCATAAATCGAAATTTTATAAACTATTACAGCAATGGTTGCAGATGACGGTGTTGATAAAAAAAGACCAGAAGAGGAAAATGCAGTAGCTCTTGATTAAAGAAGAATACTGCATTATTTTGTTTTATGTGAATCCTGGAAAAGTGTGTAGCGTGTACAGACGAAAATAATCTTATCAGTTTTCCAAAGCAGTTAGCTATTAAGACCTGCAGAAGCTGTAAGCAATAATGTTAGCACTGAACATTTATCAAAATAATACGGCGAAGCAATTGATGTACTTCGCAGGAAATCACTTTTAACCATAACGATTGTTGGTGAAACATTTCTTTTGTTGCTAATATTTTCCAGTTTTACGGAAGTTAATTTAATAAATTTCCACAAACGTCAAAATATTGCAAAAAAATATTCATATTTCTAATTGGATCTAATTTATCATAAGTTAAAATCACGTTTTCACTACTTCTTGAGCGTTGCGTCAAAGGCATTGCAAAGCTGACATAAGGAATAGCCCACGTAAAACTCATTTGTTTCGATCTAAATTTCAGTTGCTTTTGTATCTCAGGTGGTGCTCTTTTTGATTGCCCTCCTTTTGTTGATAGGTCTTGGAAAGGGAATGAAAAGCCAATAGAAAATTTTCCAAATAGTTGGGAAGTATGCCCATGCATCCTTTGCACGACCACGATATACGTATGCTTATTCGTATTGTGCATGAATGCTTCGGGAAGACTATTGTTGACGCTATTAAGACGGGAACAACGTCGGACTTCTTGTTCGTCTACGGTGCTTGCTTACTGGGTTTTCTTTACATTTTCCTACTATCTATTGCACATTAAGTATTTAAGATCTGAAAACTTTTGAACTTAGTGCCTTACCTTATCTTGCTTTTGCGCTTGCACATTTGTAAAGTTTTTTTGTAAACTAGCCGACCCGGCAAACGTTGCTTTGCCTTCAAATTTTATTTTTATTGGAAACTAGCCGACCCGACAAACGTTGCTTTGCCTTCAAATTTTATTTTTATTGGAAATATTTCAATGTTAAACAAAATTCTGTCTAAATACCGTTAGCAGGAGCAGAAATAATTGCTTTTTAATTTGTGGTTTGTATAGGAGGTACCACTCCCAATTGTCCAATCCCGCCCATATTTGCAGCAGCACTTAAGATATGTACACCAAACCGATATACCAAATTTTGTTCAAATACCGTAAACAGGAGCAGAAATATTGGATATTTAATTTATGGTTTGTATGGGAGGTACTACGCCCCATTGTCCAATCCCGCCCATATTTGCAGTAGCACTTAAGATATGTACACCAGGTACCACGCCCCTTTTGTCCAATTGGACCGAATTGTAAATCTAAACCATCCCCGGCACCACCCAGACGCATATACAAAAATTTATGCAAAGCGGTCCAGCCGTTTAGGAGGAGTTCACTGACAACGCCCGTACAGTAGAATTATATATATAATATAAATAAATAAAGTTCGGGGAAGTACCTTTTACTATAGGCTGAATTGAATCAATTTTTTAGCTGCTTTTTTTCTTTAGTGCAATCCCATAAAGGGGAAAAAATTAACGTTGTTGACTATTGAAGGCAACGAAACTTAAGCGAGGAATTTCCAATAAAATCAATAGTTGAAATGTTTAATATGCACAGAACAGCAATCACTCGTATTAAGACAAAAACTCTGTTTAAATGGTTTGCTAATCGAAGAATTGAAATCTTACCAATCATAACCGAATTACTAAAGATGAAAACTGAAGAAGAAAAATCAGTTGATGGTTACAATAATCGAAAAGTGAAATTATAAGAGGTAGTTTACATTTTAAAGTTATGAAATTATAGTACATCCACAATTTTCCATGGAAATTTTCGGCATGATAAATGTTTGCCAACTGAGTGCCGCATTTGCTAACAGTGGAATAAAATCACGTTGTGTCTGATAATCATTATCACTAGAAAAAGGGCTTAGTCAAAATATTATGTACGAGGAGACGTTTTTACCCCACCCACTTACATTGCAACAAATCTGTTCGTCTACGATGTCTACTTTAATCCTGTCGAACATTTATTGTCTATCCAACTTTCAGCCTGTCCACTTGTTTTAATTTTTGTATCTTCTTAATAATGTTAATAACACATTTTATATTTTTTGTTTATAATTTTGTTCATAAAATAGAATCAAATTCATAATGATGATCCGCTCATGAAAATTTTTCGAACCACTTCGCGAAATATGAGTATATGAAATTTTTCACATTTTTAATGAACATATTCCTAAAATATATGTACAACATAAGGCTGGAAATGGAAATGGAAGTTCAATAAGTTAATTTTTTTGAGTGTTTATTCCGAACGAAAACTGATGACATATAAACATCATCGGTCGAAAACTGCAAGCTGTTACCGCAGTTTCTGCCATTTTATTATATTCTGCTCTCTCTAATGACACTAACTTTTATGACCCACTGTTCTGTTATAGAGTTCTCCACCAGTAAGTTGTAATAAAAAAAACAGCGACCCTACCCATTTCGGGTATCTTCCTCAAATGTCCGCCGTTCATACACATAAACCTACATACTTGTTATAACTTTTTTAATTCATTTTCTGTTTCTTTAGCATTTATCCAACATTTTTATGGGTCATTTGCAGTTGCCACCACTGCCATATTAAGCTTAAGCTCTAACAACGCTAAAGTAGAAATAATAAAAATGCGAAAAAGAAAACGAAGAAATTAAAGACCACGACGGCCACCAACAAAACCCCTGGCGAAATGCTCTAAAGCAGAGGAAGAACAGTAAAATGATATTAGAAACACAATAAAAACAACGGCCATTTCAAGCAAACAGCGGTAAATGAAAAAAAAACTTGCAACAGCACCGCTCCCTTGTTAGCTCTTCTTTTTTTTCTTGCTGTTGTTGCTTAGCGTGCAAAGTATCGCAATACCGGGGACGAGCACTAAATGTGGACTTGTGGCTGAAATGATATGCAGCAGTAGTACAAAGTTAATTTTGGATGAAAACGCAAGAAAATCCAACAACTACAATAACAATAACAACATCAGCTAACACATGGTTAGCTACGAGTTCTGAGTTTTTTTTTTTTCACGGAAATCCGGTGGGTTTCTGTTACAAACTTTTTAGTTGCGCCGTTGCTTTAAGCTCTTCGCTCACATGTCAGTGTGTGGGGTCATAAAGTTACTGCAAATGGCTGTGAGAGTGTGGTGGGGCTGTTAATTTCTAATGTAAAATTTATCATGCCGCTATTAAGCCTTGCAGTGTCTCTAAATGCGTAGAGCCGAGTGTTCCATTCAAACGACGAGTCAGCCACCCAAACCACCCACGTATTGTCATTAGCAGACGTTTCTAATTAATTGTGTTGGTTTCTTGTTGCTGTTTGTTTACGTTTGTCGGTGTTTGTAACACAAGGTGTTGTTGTTATTGCATTGCTGTTATATTTTGAATTTTGTTTTAGTTAACTGGCCGTGAAACAGTGGCGGAAATTGTGGTCGAAAAGAGGCAGATATTTCGAAATATTAGTGATATGTGATTGATTGATTAGTGAATTACACGGCTTATTCGTAGAAATTCTTCCCTCTTCGTTATAACAAAATTTTGCTGCAACTACACTCTGTACATGCAGAAAGCAGCTATAGATTTGTCTCCTATTTTTCAGCATAAAAAATGGACTACATCAGCTAATTCCATTGTATTTTACTGCCTCATGTTAATAATAAGATACTTTAAATATTGTATAAATTATGGCTGCATATCTTTAGCCTTTTAATGTCCAAGATTCCTTGATTCTTACGAGACCATCAGTTCAAATAATGCATTTATCTTGACTTGGCTTCACTTTTACTATTATCTATGTTATGATTTGCCATGGCTTCACTTGCGATGAAATTTACATAAAGTATTTGATATGATTAACTATTTTCGTTTCATTTTTTTCTATTAAATAATAAGGGTTTGCCATATTTTCTTCTATAAACTGGCATCACTTTGGCAAAAGTAAATGTTGGCAAACGAGTGTTTTGCACGGAATATGACAGAAGATTTTCGATGAACAAAATTAGGCTGAAATTAGTACTTTTTAGATTAAAGGATCATTACTAAAAAGAGTTTACAATAACTTCGCCTTTTAGAAAAGAGAAAACTTGTTTAGGTTTGTTTGATGCATGTACCATTCATAGACGACACTGGAAGATCTCAAGTTAGATGGAAGAATTGAAGTAAATGTTTATATTAACATGACATCCCTTAATAAAGAAAAGATTTCCATTCTTTCCCTTTTTCGAAAGTGATGATTTTTTTTTTTGGTGAAAATTACCAAAGATATTTCTTATTGTGTCTAAATTTTTTTAATAGATTTCGGGACATAGAAAATGTGAGGAAACTATTTATAACAACTTGGCAACATTTTAGCCAAGACTTACTGATTGATTAGCGAAGAAAGCTTACATATGCAAAAAAAAAAAAAAAAAAAAAACACAGAACAGAATAATTTTTTAGTACACAGTTTGTGTTACAACTTGGCACTACTTTGGGAAAATTTAACCGTATAAAGGTAAATAAGCGAATGTTAGAATTACCAGTTTATTTTGATGTTAGTTTTTAGACTAAATGCAGTTAAATGAAATATTTGAAAGATGTTGACATTAACAAAGTATAAAGGATAGGAATATTCTTTTAAGAAGAAAATAGTATTTTCGTTCCTCCTGGTTCGAGTCTAATTACAGAAAAACATTTCTGAGATATGCCCTTCTTAAATTCTATTTGTTTATGGGAGATTTTCCGTTAAAGGTATGAAAAGTTATAATAAATTTGACATCACTTCTGGAAGAGTGATGAGCATCTTTTCTAGATGATCAACAAGAATGTGTTTAGTTTCTTTTTCAGGTCAGGAAATAAATAATGGAAAGTTCTGTTAAAAACACACTTCGACTTGTTAAAGTGTAGAAAATATTCAATTAAATGGAGTTATTTGCTCTAAAATAATGAGCAATTTTGTAATAGCCGAAAATCTTTCGGTACATTTGAATAAAGAATGTTTACTTTCAGTTTTAATTTTCAACAATTTGCTTCACTTTCGCAAAATTCAGATATATTTCGCAATTTTTAGATACATTTTTTTATGTAAATGAGTTTGGTTTTTGTTTCATTCGATCAAAGAATCTTCAATTACTAAACGTTTTTACATTAATGCCTTTAAAACTTAGCCAGATCTTGTGTTAGAAAAATCTATTAAATTTGTGTCGTTGATTACAAAATAAATACAAGTAAACAGTAGTTATAATATCTTGATGTCACTTTAACAATGCAAAAAATCTGGGAAAGATTTTATAAAAAAAATATACTGAAAAAATGTTTTTTGAAAATATGTGTTTATTTTATTCTCTTACATTAATTTGTCTAAACTTCCGCAAAGAAAAAGTATAGAACAATATACAGTTAGTTAATGCCTCCCTAAAGTTGTATACATCACTTGTTATACTTAAAGGGTCAATCAGTCTATATGTACGAGACATCTTCTTCTGTGTTTTGTGCATTTTAGCGCATTCCATAAATTTCAAGATATATGTTTGCAAATTTTCTTGGTAATTATCAAAATTTCAAAATATAATAATTTCAAAATATAATTGCAAAATTTTCCCTGGGAAATCGAAGGCAGTAGAGTGATTTACAAAAATATTCATGTTATAAAACCGTCTAGATATTTTATTAATATGAAACCACAAATTAATGTTTTATTGAAAATGTACCAGAGTTTATCACATATCATAATGAATATAAAGCAGTTTGAAGCTTCGTAAAAACAAAACTTCTAGAAGAGATATTAAAAGTCAAGAGCCCGTATAAGCAAAAATAATGTTTTTATCAAAAAATTGATAACGTTTTATGCACTGCGCAATGCAGACCTTCAAATAATCAAATTCTAAACTGTAACATCCGTTCTTCGATGAAAGTTATAGTGGAAATCATTAATTTATTTCGTTTTTACCCTACTTATTGTTACAATTTTCTATTGACTTAGCTTTTCTTTGTCCGAATGTACCTTTGCCTTTTCCCCCACTGTGCTCCATTTCCTTTGCCCTAACCATCCTCTGTGTGGAATTCTGCTGTGTTCTTTTACTGATTTAATTACAATTTATTTCTAATTCAATTTCTTTTCGTTTTTTATTTTTAATTTTTGTTGTTGCTGATTTTTTTTATAAATTTATTTTTGTTTTATTGTTGTTCTTAGCGTTGTTGCTGTTGTTGTTTGTTCTATTATTTTAATGCTAATGATGACCTTGTTTGTCAGCCTGATAACTTGACAGCTTGGTTCTAACTACTAAATACAGAGGCAGGGTAGACAGCAAGACGTGCGGGCAAGCGGACGAACGATCGAATGGACAGACGGTCACGCACTGACGGGACCCATGGCTAGAAGTTCGTTCTCTTGTTGTTACTTTAGATGTATTTATATGAATGTTAATATATGCGAAGGCTATGAACTTCATCTATATATTTTCTTTAGTGGCGATGTCGCTAATGTTGTTTTCTTTCTTCTCTTCTCTACAGGCGTTTCAGGCGCTTTCAGTGCCCACTTTTGTGTTTTATTCTAAGTTTTGTATTTATTTTTTTTTTATTTTTGCACCACTGATTGCTTTTCTATGCCTTTACAGTCATTTGTTATAATTTATGGTCGTTCTTTGGCCAGTCTTCCTTCCTCTGCCGCCTCTGTTTGCTCCATTGACAGGCAAAAAAAAAAAAATGTGTAATTTGTTAGATTTCCAGTGTAGTTTGTTTTTACAGTAAATTTATATTTAATTAAGCTTATAGTTCGAGTTTGTACCTGACTTACTTATCATTCTGGGTGAGCGTGCTGCCCGAGCGACCATGCAGCCCGTGCGCCCTTCCCACAGGTCTCGTTCTCGCTATGTGTGTGTGTGTGTGTGAATTTGCGAATTGGTCTGCTCTTTTTTTCGTTTTCAGTTTACTGATAAATTTGCATACAGTGTGTGAATTGGAGCAAATTGTTTGCTACGTATCATTAAACTTTGGCTGGTTTGTTGTTGATTTCTGTTTTCTTTTTCTTTTCACTCTTCATTCTGTCGCTGATACCCTAACGAAAGCTAAGCGTGGAGATTTATTGAACTGGTCAGTCTGCCGGGACAGGGCTTATCAAAATTTGCATAATTTTCAAGATCCAGTTAATGATGATTCAGAGTTCGAGAACGCTCGTGTGAAAAGACTATTGTTAAGTGTTGCCAACACATAATTTATAAGCGGCTTAAGAAAGTTGCCAACCATTTCTCGTTGCAAAGACAAGATAAGTCTTACGGTATGAACGATTTTTTGTAGTCTTTTCCTGTTGTCTAACAAAATTGATCTAACACAAAAACCAATATTTTTCGCCCTATCGTAGACTCAAAAAGTTTGCATATCAATAAAAATTCTGTCTATTGGAAGGGAAAACAGTAGTTTATTACTTCGCTAACTGGGGAATTTCAAAATTGTTTGTAATCTGCTTACTTTTATATAACAAAATGCTCGTTCTCGTATACCTAAAACAAGAATGTTCCAGCCTTGACACACAATAAAAATGCTGCCAAGTTTTGTTAGTTTAAGAAATGTTGGAAGCGATTGTATTTATATTATAGCATATTTTAATATTCTCTATTGGAAATGACGTCAAAAAGTACAAAGAATGCTATCCTCTTTAGCACCGAAATTTATGGAGCGGCTCCCATGGGGTTCTGGAGAGACTCATAACAGATCCACTATGATTCAAATTACGCAATTTTTCCCTTTTGTATTTGACTTTTTTAGATGTAAAAAAAAAAAAAACAAAATAACTGAAACAATTTTTGTATCAATAAAATAATAGAATTTTTTAATTTCTGGCAAAAATTTTAAAATTTGTTTATAAAGTTTAACATTCTAATTAAAAAAAAAAAATTAAAATTATATTCAAAACAATTCGGCTCCCATCTTGTACACACCTTTCTCACCTTCAAATTTTCCGCCAATATACGATGTATAGCAATTTTTAAAATGCCTATCATTTCAGCTAGCTTAAGCGCCCTCAGCCTACGATCATCCAATACCATTTTATGTGCTTTCTTAACCGTGCCTGACGTAAATACCTCAATTGGTCGACCAGTACGGTGTTCTTCTTGGGAGTTCGTACGAGCTAATTGAAACTCTGCTACCCGAAATTTTACAATCGCAAACGAAGGAGCAGACTCCCCCAGAGTAGAATCTAGCTCACTTTTTATGGTTCGAATAAAAATACTAAACAACGTGGCGCCTTGAAACTTAAAACATATGTTTTGTAACATTGCCACTTTTCACCAAAATATTTTTTTTTCAAACTACTGGCTCCATCTATACGTCAGGTTGGCTAGTTTTGGGACCGCCCGTATATGAAAATCTTAAGGCAAGAGTGGGAAATTGGCTCCTACGTTATTGCCCTCAATATGTATAGAAACAAATCAAATTATATTATTCTATTTCAATTACTATGTCACAGAAACAACGTAATAGTGCCATATTAAACTTGACTTTATAACAAATTTATACATTTCACAACATTTTGCTTCACTAGTATCGAAAATTGCTAATTGTATTTTATATTTCTCTAAAATGTCCTCTTTTGTAAAACTCCTAAGAGTCATGTTGTATTTAACATGCACATATTAAATTTAACAGAGCTCTGTTATTATATATCGAATTTATTATATAAGTATCGAATTTATTATATATACTACATAGAAATTTTTTTGAAAATTTATATTTCCCCTTTGCAAACCGCTAGAAAGCTGTGTTAAGGTGAAGTTGAGAAATTGGCCATAACATTAATGAAGAACTGTAGTAAATTTAACAAAGCTTCAACCACAACATTTAACTTCATTATTTTGCTTCCTAAATTCTTGAAATTTTTTATTAAAATTTTCTGCGATACCCACTTTTACTGCCCTCTGTTCATATATCCGGTTTTTTTTTAATGTAAAGCCTTTAGGCGTCACGATTTTTCACTTTACAACCACTCGAAAAACGTTTAATGAAATTCGTTTCAATTCAATTATCTTTCAGCAACAAAAATTTGAAATATTTTGTTGTTTTCGTACATTTTACTGTTGTTGTTGTTATGTGCTGTTGTTTTGTTTTCTCTAACGTTAATGTGCAACAAAGTGAGAAAAACATTTATAGTGTGTTATTTAATATTTCCACGCTGCAAAAGCAACAAATGAGAAACATTTTAGCTACAGCACAATGATGGAGCAGCCAGTATTGGATTTTATAACAGATACGAAATTCTCGCACCTGTCGGTGGTTGGAAAAATCAATGTTATAACAATTAATCATCGCTTTGGCTGCTATGCTGTGATAGAATTGCTATTCGCATTAAGCATTTGCTGTTTTTTTCTCCTTCTGTGGTTGCCCAAAAGGCGTGATGGAATGGCGTTTATGGTACCGACGCCGTCGTGCAAACGCAGACAAATTATTAGTGACGATTATCAATGAGCTTAAAGTTCTTAATGGCGCAGAGAGAAAATCTGTTTAATACCAGCGCAAAAAAAATCAATCTTTTATAATGGCCCACAAATGAAATCGTAATACTAATCCTATGGACGGACGAACAGATGGACGACCAGACGGAGACCATCAAATGAATTGTATATTTGCTATCTAACTGATGTATTGGTTATTTTTCTCCAAAGGCCTCAACGTATATAATGACATTTTTGTTGGTACACAGACGTCGACGACGACTAAAAAGCCGCTGGCGATAGCTGGCCAAGACGCCAGCTTTATTTCAACGTAGCACCTCCGAACGATTGCCTGCCTGCTCACTAGCCTGCTAACGTTACCACCACCCACGCCTTTTTATTACGGCTCCGCTCTGCCCGTTTGCACCGCTCTCTTGCTCGCCTGCTGATACGTATGTGTATCTCGAAAGCACGCAATTAATGTTTGCAACACTGTTCAAAATTACTTGCGAATAGCTTTTATTCACGCTACCACCGAATAGTACTGGGCTGCAGAGCGGGGAATTCCCCCCTTTCGGCAGACCTAGAACTACAGGTCATTGGCGATAAGTTGCATAACCCTTTCGCCCGAGTGGTCGCAATGTAATTGCTTACCACTCAGCTCTCCAGCTCCATCAAAATCATATTAATAGGCCAGCCAGCTAGTCAGCCTTTGGCCACCACCTCTAACGAACGTAGTACAATCTGGCAATGAATGCTTGATTCGGAACGGCTGAATGTGGCTGCTGTTATTGTTGTTAGATTTTCTAATAATTTTTCTAATTGACAGTTGAATGTGAAATTTATTTATTCTATCGTTTGTAGAAGATTTTTTCCTTCAACTTTTGCTGACTTTACGCTTGATTTTTCTCAGCTCTCACAAAACGGAGGAGATCCGTCAGCACCTCCGCCGCAGCCGCCGTATTTCAAATGATCGCTAATTTAGATAACAGTGACAGAGATGGACGGACTACATTTGCCGTATAATATTTTCTCAAGTGTTGCAAATTAAAATTTATGTACTTCAAGTTATTTCGAGTGATTTTAGAAAACAACTTTTCTGAGCTCAATTTAAAATGCCGCCAAACATTGTACACGAATTGTTCTCTAAGGTAGGAGAACAAAACAAACAAAAAATTGAAATTAAATGGGAGAAAATGGTGATTAATATTAAACAGTTTTGGTACTAACTAATAGGGGGCAGTTGTAAATTAACATAACAGAATGCTAGATTTTTACAAATGAAAATGTGATACATTTTATTTAGATCGTTATTAGTAGAAAATTTGCAAAGTTGTATGAAAGTTTGATGAATATAAATAATTCCGAAGGCTAATAAATTCGTCAATAGTAAGTTAAAATGCACCTAAGGTTATGATAACAGAATTGATTACAATGATGCAAAATGCATCGATTCCTAAGACATTCTTAATACTCTGTCAATTTAACATAATCATTCATATCATTAAGAAACGCATCAAATTTTCAGTTGGTAACATTTAATTTAAACCTAAAATTATATTGAATGAATATTTCCAAAAATGTGTCATTAACATTAGTCTGTTATCTTAACATTAATAATAACATAGGCACGAAGTAACATAAAAATGCTATTCATTATAAAGTAAATATAATTAAATCGTATGCTAAGTGAGAAATTATTAAGTATTAACTCGAAAATTTTATGTGGTTCAATAATGAAACAGAAATTTGTTTCATATTATAATTTACATATATAAGTTATCCATTTTTCGGTTTCAAGTAAAGTCAAATAAAACACACATAAAATTATGATTCCAAAAAAACTTTAATTTCATAATAATGCTTGGATTTTACCATTATGTACGAAATATAATGTCATTTAAATAACCACCTCTGGGTTGGTCGCAGTCTCCTTTTGAGGTTCCTCCAGCGTCATTTTTGGAAAAATACGACCATAATGCGCACCAAATAGTTACTTTTTCCAGATGCAATCACTTCTGGGTTTTCCCCATATCAGACGATTTAGCTTGTTGATGAAATGAGTTTCATCGCTAAAGAAAATTTTTTTCATCAAAAGCTCACTTTTGAATCACCACTTTTGTAGTAAGTTTTCGTTCTTCGGCTGTTCAACGATCCATATTCGTAGATGGCAAATCTTTCACTAAATAAATAACACTTCAGATGACAGTTACTTAACAGCTGACAGTCTTGCCAGACCGGCGGATTCGATAACTGTTTATTTTTAAATGACAGATGATTTTAATTAATATTTAACAATTTCGATAGTAGCAATATGAAATAACACTAAATTTATGTAACAGAACATTTGATAACAGATTCTAATTCTAAATATAATACATTTTAGATCGTTATTAGAAAAAAATTTAGATAGTTGTAGGAAAATTTGATGAACGTTAATTCGAGTTGATTCGACACTTAAGATTATCTTAACAAAAGTGATAGCAGAAGTACAAAGTATATCGATTTCTAAATGAAAAGGACGAGATCTTTGGGTTTCCATTTTATTACACCCTAACTACTTTCAAAAACTGGCGATTGAAATCTAAGAAACACGTCGTTTCTTGACAACTGACGTAAACTTAGTAACTGAGTAAACTTAGTAACTTAGCCGCGAAAATAAAACGCTAATATGAAATAAGGCAATATTTTAAGACTTTGTCAAATGCGAGGCGAAAGAACAAACTAAATAAGACCATTATCTAAGATATTGTCATATGTTGGTGGAAAAATGGACATATTTTCAAAGCATATTAGAAATATAACAGGCTGTTAACTTAGCATTGTAGAGAATATGCGTAATACATTTCTTATTGAACGCAAGGAAGTTACATATGAGCTATATATGAGAAACATATGATTAATTTTCAAATGCAAATAATGGTACAGTTGTCCTTTAATTTAACAGCAAGAGTAATAAATCCAGCAAATATGGATTCGCAATGATATTACAGACTTAACACACTGTTCACGTAGCAATGAAGAGAGAAAGAAGAACTTCTATCTATTCTTAAATACAATCAAACGATATATGAAGTTATATCTGAAAAATATATGGTTGATCTTTAAGCACTCAGAATAGTACCTATAAATATCACAAAATACTGTTAATTAACATAGCTTGCCTTTAACTAAAAGCAAGAGGTGAACATGCGTTTGCAATGACAAAAATAATTTTGAGTCAACATTATATTAAATCTACTATTAACAGTAACAGAACAAAATAGACTTAACAGCAATGAAAACAAAAATAACGTCAATCTATGTCGACAAGGATATGCATCAATATTGATTCCAACGCCGGTTGCTGTGAACAAACACAGTCGACTGTTAACATCAGTGATGATAAAAGTAACAAATTGGAATACATTTCTTTACATATTTGGAAATGAATACGAAATTATATTATAATTAGTCAAATAAATCAAAGTCATCAAAATGATATCTTTATGTGGAAGTAGTGCCGTAATGCTATCGAGGCATTCATCACCGGGGTGATCATCTATGATACGATATCGCTATTATAGGCAAAAAATAATATATTTTCGACACCGATATCACATCGTGATATATTAAACTATATGATTAGTGATATCATACTGCCACCATAACCCCAGTTATTAGCAACATTCATGTAATTAAATATAATTGGATTTATTTATTTGTGAATCATGTGAATCACAATTGTTTAAACATATGTTAAAATTTCATCTAAAAGTTTAAGGATTTATGGCAAAAATGTATTCAAAAACATTTTATACATAAATCATGACGCGAAATACATTTTCAAACAAAAAGAACATAAACATGATACATTATATAACATTAAATGAATGAAAGAAATAATGAACATTTTGAAAGATTCTTTTATGTTTGTTCTCATGAAAAATGTAACAAATATTTTTATATTTTCCAAGAATTTGTATAGAGAATAAAATCATAATCCCACTGGGATATGACATCATATTCCATAAAAATTGTTCTAATAAATGATATCATAACAATATCGTTTCCAATTATTTTAAGCGATATTACAGTTTTTATTTATCGTAATATGGTTTTCGATATTTGTCGTAGTCTGGTTTATTAAAATAACGTTAATACTAACAAACCTACAAAATGTTTCAAATAAATGTAGTACAAAATAATACCATTTAATAAATGACCACTACGTTGGACGGTAATTAATTTGAGTTGCTGTAAATGTACTGTAAAATAACCTAACATACAGCTAAGTTCGTTTTTTTTTTTGGAGAAATCCAGCATAATTCTATTAAATGGGAAGTGATATCTAATTTATGGAAAGTATTGAAAATAATTTGTATAGCAAATGTGTAACACCTCCAATGATAAATATTGTTGCTAGCTGTTACCTAATATGAAGACAGCAACAGAAATTTTTGGACGAATTGGATGCATATTAAATAACATAAGTTATTAAAATTTATCAGAAATGTGAGAATATTTTTATAATATCAAACTTTTTACATTAGAGCTGATGGTTTTGCTGGAAAATTTTCCGCTGAGTGATAGAAAATTCTAAATTTGTATCTGGACCCAGTGTTAACATTTTGAAAATTGCTTTATCTATATATAAAATTGAGATTTTCGTTACCATTTGTGACCGAATTTTAATCATTGTCGCAGCACCATTAACTGTGGACTATCTATCATGACATAAATGTACTACTTTAAAAACCTTCAGTGACGGCGTGGCAACCAATCTCTTAAGTTTCGTGTTAATTGCGTGTAGGATATGGGAGCTAACACGTAACATACAGACGCACTTTAATTTATAATGTGAAAATTAAATTTGTTATTCAAAATTTATGAAATTGTATTCATCTATAGCAAGAAGCAAAATAATACCAACCTAACGTAATAGACAGTAGATACGCCTATTAATATAACAGCAATGTTATTATTTTGAGGTATTGGATCTGAGCTTTTAAAGATAACTAAATCATTGTTCCACTGGCAAATGATTTTCGGTGGCTCACTTCTCTTATTTGTATTTATCCCCATTTTTTCTAGAGTGAATAGAGAATTATCGATCAAACTTACATTGGACTTAGCTTATTTCCGGTGTTTTCCAATTATCTAACTTACATATATCACATCTATTTCGGATTACCGATTTTTTACTAAGTAATAAAAAAATTAATTGGAATTGGGATTTATGAAATGATTTTTGGATAATTTTTTTTTAGTTGCTATTGGTGCATCTCTACTGTAACACCAACTGCCACTTACTACTTATGTTACTGTTAAAACATTCGGCGGTACCAAGGCAAATATTTTTTCAAAGTTTCATGACTATTAGATATACGATGTAAGAACCTATACGTAACACACAGACACAATGTGATTTATGTGTATAACACTAAACTTTTGTTGAAGTTTAATACCGCCATATGCCATGGAGTCGTGATTTTCAACTTGCGAAATTTACAAGGCTGCTTTCATCTGTTGTAAGCTGCGAATTGCAAAACAATTTGTTATTATAAATTTGTTTTAGCTTTTCCCATATTAATATTTCAGTCGTCTTTCGATAGATGGGATGGTGTAGTGTCGTGTATTATGTTGATTTTTGGCTTAAATTAAAAGCAAAATACACATAAAGAATTCTACCATAACCTTCCCCTTTGAAAAATTGTTTGCTACCCCAACATTATGTGTATTTTTTGGTGGGTTATTGTTAATCACGTTTTGTCACGCTTGACAGCGTTTTAGTGCGTTTTTTTCTCCTGTTACACTAGTTTAGTAGTGTAGACATTGTGTACTTTATTTAGTTAAGGGTTTATCATACCGCATTAATGAAGGCGACAACAAAAGATTTATAGAAAATAAAGAGGAAAAGCCTCACTATTGTAGAGAAGTCTCATCAGCTCGTCTCTGTCCACATTACTACGACACCACAGAGCCATCTGTCTGCCCGTACTGTAGCCGTAATAGTTGCTGCTACACTATAGTGATGTGATAGATATTGTCGGGGTATACAGTGTAGTTTTATTGTTGTGATTTGAATAATTTATTTACTTTTCCTTTCATTTATGTTATCATAAATTGTAGGTGGAGGGACAGGAGGAAGTTTACTCTCGTTATTATTATTATTCGTTTTTTTTTTTTTTTTTTGACATAAAATAATGGATATGAACTTGAAATGTTAGTGCATGTTTGGGTTATTATTTTTGTGATAAAATCCAAATAGAATTGAAAATAATTTCAAGATAAATGCTGCCAACAATTACCTAAAAAATACTCGTATTCTAGTCACACACGTAGTTAATGTTAGCTTAACTATAACAAAATTAATTTGAGGTTTCATCAAAAATTCCCACACTCCATAAAAACCTTTTTTTTCTCCCACAATAGAAGAGGGCGTTTTTATGCCAAAAATCAAAAACTTTACAACGTAAAAAATGTTAGGCTTAAAATTATTAATGGCTTTTCGGCTACGGAGTTCTTTTTAATATCACATAAAGTAGTTAATTTCGAAATTAGAAATACATTAAATGTATACAGGCAAGGCGAATAAACTGCGCATTTTGTTAAAATACGAACACAAATTATGCGATTTTATATATCCCTGCCAAAAAACTAATTAAAATTCTACCAAAATTATAAGCCGATTCCTTCGTATGCCGCCTTGGCTGTTCTTTTTCTTCTTTAAATGATAGCTCTGCATAATACAAATTAATAACCTCCTCGGCTAAAGCAAAGCAAAGCAAAAAGAGAAAAAGCAAAAATTGCTTAATAACATACATACAGAGCAAAAGCGAAGGGGATTACAAGTAAATACCCGATAGTTAACAGAAATATGTTACCTCTTGTAAGTACACGCACACAGTAATCAAGAAGACGGCGACGCCGCCGCCGTCCGTTCGCTTTAAGGTAGTTTGGATTTCCGCTCTTTTAGGCGGTAAGAGCTTAGAAAGGCCTATCTATGTGGCCCTCAAAAGCAATAACAACCTCAACATTATTTTTGTTGTTTTTCGTTTCTTTTTTTGCTTTTTTCATGAAGTTCAAAGTTAAGTTCATTAAGCAGCAAAGCGGCAAAACAAAATGCCCGAAAAATACCTAAGTTAACCGACCAACACAAAACCCAAACAAAAGTCAAAAATAGCCGAAAATTAAAAAAAAAAAAAACGGAAAGAGATACGAGAATTACGAACGACGTAAATTTCGGTATTAAATTGTAAATAATTGACAAAAAAAAAAGAAAAAAAAAAAAACAAGCGAAAATGAAATAATAACAATAACATACATTTACAGTGAGGAACAAAAGTTTGTAATGTTTATGGATGTTGTGGAAATTGTGTTTAGATTTTTACTACGTAGCAGTAGAAGTATCCTCATTAAATAAAATGCAAGCCGGAATTGTGAATTTGAGTGAACTATTTTCAAAATTAGAGAAGCCTTAATCTCACCAACTTACAATGCTCCTTAGTTCCTTAGAGTATATTTATACGTTTCTCTTTAGTTTTAAATTTATTTTCTTTCCATTTAATTCAAAACACTTTTTAATTTTTGCAAAATTTGCCTACTAACTTCAGTCTTGCTTTTATAAGATTTTATTATCAATTTCAAATGTATTACTATCAGTTTTATTTGTTTTTTTTTTTTAATGTTTGTTTTTTAATTGCCTAATATCTCTGAGATTAATCTAAATATATGGTTTTTGTGTTTGGTTGTAATTTTTTTTCTTTGAATTTAATTACATTTTTAGAAATTATATTTTATTTTTATACATTTTATGTTCTTTTTACTTCTTTTTGTTATTTGTGGAGAAAAACTAACACTTTTGCATTTTTTGCCAAAATTTGTCTACCATCTTCAGTCTTGCTTTTATAAGATTTTATTATTAATTTCAAATGGGTTGCTATCAGTTTTATATGTTTTTTTTAATTTTTGTTTTTTAATTGCCTAATATCTCTGAGATTAATCTATATATAGGTATATTTTTTTTTGTGTTTGGTTGTAATTTTTTTTTGAATTCAATTACATTTTTAGAAATTATATTTTATTTTTATACATTTTATGTTCGTTTTACTTTTTTTTTGTTATTTGTTGAGAAAAGTTAACTATGAGAATATCGTAATAAGAAATAATTGTTTTTAGAGAAGTTTTTAGAGAAAATGATCTAAGTCAGCCTTTTCGAGCAGAATAGTTAAGCAAGACAATCCGTTCCTAGAGATAATTCGAATTAGGTAATGTAATGTATTGTAATTTGATGTAGTTTTTTCATGAAAATAAGAAGAAGGCATATTTATGGCCGAGATCCATTTCCCTCAGGCAAAAATTGACCATTAAAATCTTTTCTAGTTCGTTTTCCTTAACCCGGTTTAAGATCGTTTAGAATATAATGCAAGAACTTGTTAAATTGAAATTCATATTACATTGAAGATCGATCATAAATTCAAAGACGAACATAATACACAGAAGACACACTGTTTGTGAGCATTTGTGTCCGATGGACACAAGAACTTGCGATAATTGAGTTATATTTGACTTGTACTCTTCGTTGAGAACATTTTCGTATCGGTGAACAAAACTTTTCAATTGTTTTGTCAAGTTATAGTTAAACAGTTAAGAGCGTTAAAGATGGTATTTTGATGAACACCGAAATAAATTTTTATATTCTAAATGATTTTGAACCGAATTAAAAATTCAAATGATCTTTTTTAGTCTCAGATAACTCCGTCAAACCTTAAATAACATTTTCCTAAGCTGATATTTTCCTTGGTAGAATACTCGGAGAGCAAATTCGGTAAAGAAAATATATTTCTAGCCAATATATTTATTTTTTTAAAGATACTGTCTATGGTCGCTTTTGAGAAATTGATGACGAGGATATGTTTTTCTACAAAAAAAAAAAAAAAAAAAAAATTAACAAAATCCTTCCATAGAGTAAAATTTACCTATTAATTTCTTAATAATTGAGGCTTTCTTTCTTACAGAAAAATTGTCATAGACGATATTCTCGAGAAAAATATGCTCATCAACAATATTTTTCAGAGAATCATTAAAATACTAGCATTTTCCTTCAAACACATTTTTGTAAGTGTGAAATTTTTGAAAGATAAGCTTTCTGTGTAAAGCAAAATTTCATTGAGGTGTCTCTTCTAAGACAGATTTTTCCTCGAAATAGATTGTAGAAAGAAGAAATCACTCTTTGTCTAGAGAAAACTCTCTAAAAGCGTTTATTAGGCGAAAAAAGTCTTAATCAAAGTTATTTTCCTACAGAAAAGTTGACAAAGGCACTGTTTTCATTAAAAAGAAACCATTCCAAATAATACTTGGCAGCAGAAATATTTTAAAACAAATTTAGTACTAGAATTTTGTGTATCACAAAGTACTCTGGGAGACTATCGAATTTTCCATAAGGAAGATTTATGGAAACTTCTTTTCAAGATAATTTGCCTAGGGAAGATATTTCTGCAAACATTTTGTACTATTAAAAAATTGCCAGCAAAAATCGTTTCATGGAGAAAAGTGGTCTGGAGTAATACTTTCCCACAGGAATTTGTCTTTTCTAAAGAAAAATCTCAAAATAATTTCCTTAGAAGAAACTTTTTTGGAATAATTGCTTCTTACTTTAAAATTCTTAATGAAATTCTTATCTTAGCCGCCAGCTATTAACTCTGCTTGAAGAAAAATTGCCTGGAACAATTTTCTAGTATTACAAAGTTTCCGCCTGTAATGTCTAATCATCACATAGAGACAGTGCGTAAAACTTTTTTACTATTCAACGCAATTTTACTATAAATTTTTGTATTCACATTAGTTTATATTTTATCTAATTTTTTTTTTGTAAAAATATCCTAATTTTATCTTTACTCTTTTATCTACCACAGCATTCTTCTGTTTCATATTGAATTACCCGATCTCGACCACCAAATAGTTTAGTTCAGACTTTAGCAATTAAAATGTTGCTGCTGCTACTGTGTCGACATGGTGTCGATTTTCGAACCAACAAAAAAAGTATTTTATTACTGAAAATGTGTTTGAACATTTTTTTTCTGCGATCCCTTGTGGACTGTATGAGTATTAACCAAGCCACCGAGATGCCACCACACGGAAAGCCACATAAACAGACAGTTTAAGTCACAGCCCAGCAGCCAGCGTGACAAGAGACTGACATATGAGTTTAACAGACCCACAACAGATAGACTGCTGTAGATCAATCTACAATAAAGCTCAATTCTATATTTGTTGTTGTTTTGCTTTTAGTTTTGTCTGAAATTACTGTCATTGTCCAAATTGTTGTTATTGTTTCTATTCATATAATTTTTATTGTTGATCGTTGGATTTTTTCCCCTACATTCACATAATATTTATTGTGTGGCTTTCATTACTTAATAAAAGTCATAAAAATAACCCCAAAAACAATAATAATAATAATAAACAAAAAATTACTAAAGACAAAAAAAAAAAAATACACTACATGTAAATAAACATTCTTATGACAACAAAACCAATACACAATTGGAAAGATAATATAAAGTTCTGCTACAAATTACAGTAACAAACTGACACTCTGGATTATTCACAAAATTGTGTGAGAGCGACTTTGTGAGTCAATGTTGAGAAGCCTCTCTTTTCTGTCAGTCATTGATCAAAATTTTCAAATAGATAATGACAAGGCATGTTTGGTCTAAATTTCCTTTTGTGACTTTGTTTTTGATTACTTTTTGGGGAGTAATTAGTTGGCAACGAATATTGATTGTATGAAATTTAAAAAAAAAAAAAAAACAAGAAGCAACTGTCACGTGAAATTTTTAAGCAAAAATAAATGCAGAAATTTATTAACCGATGATCGAATGCATACATATACTCGTATGTGATCGTGAATATGATACCCGATCACCTCTAATCTCTCGAGATAGCATTTTGTAGAGATAAGCATAATTTCTCTAGGAGAAGAATATTCTATAAGAAAGAAATGGTTTAGTTTCCTTACCTCTACAGTAAAATTATCCCGGACAACTATTTTCTACGAAACGAATATCTTGAAGTGGGTTGTACAGAAAAAGAAATTATTATCTAATTGCTCTCTAAGGATGACTTGGGCATCCTTATCCATCCTTTTTCTTACGATAACATCTGTTAAACAACTTTGTAGAGAAACCGCGTAGTTTAGTGCCACTTTTATGCCGGAAAGAAATACCTTGGGCAACGTTTCTTAATGAAATAAATTCTTTGTGTAAATTTTGCTTAAGGAAATACCTTTCCATGTGGATTGCCACAGACTATTCTTTTATTCAATATTCTATTGCCCAAGATAGACCTTCCTAAACAAAATAATGCCCGAGACAACTTTTCCCCAGGGAATGAGTATATTGCACATAGGACTAACTTTTTTTCATAGACGGAATGACTTTACAACATTCTTCTGGGAAGATCGGTCATAAATAGACTCCCTTGTTCAATATCACAATTAAAATAGGCAACTTTTGTTTAGAGTAAACTGCCTCACTTATTAATTTGCGAATATGATATATTCGACAACTTTTCTACTAAAAACTAATACATTGCATAATTTTTCTTTATAGAGCTATTTTTTATTATTTTTTAATTTCGCCTAAAATATATTTTAGTAAAAAAAGACAAAGTCAAAATTGTAGCGCAATTTTCTCTTCAGGAAACAATTACCTTAGTCATCCTTTCCCATAAAGAGAAGCCATTGGTTAACTTCCCTTATAAAGGTGATACCTAAGACGATATTTATTTAAAAAAGACTCGAAGGAAAATGTCGTGAGAAAATAATCGCTTTAGCCTCTATTTCCATTCCATTTTCCCATTTCCCACTAGAAAAATATTCTATACAACTTTTCTCTACTAACAGAGACTGTAAAAACGTATTCTCAATGACAACATTGTGATGGGTGACTTTTCTCTGGGGAAAAATGCCATAAGAAATCTTTCAAAAAAAGCTTTCTTGAAGGAACATTCAACATTTGTAAGTGTCTTACAAAACAATTTTCATGTAGAAAAATGTATTGGAATAAAAACACAGTACAAAGAAGCGTTTTGTACAATACATTTCGTATAAAAAATTATCTTCCAATTCCAAGTTTCCCATTAGTAGACACCAAAAAGCAAAACCATTTTCATTTTCTTCTCTAAAAGATGTATAGAAACAATTTTTACTCACTTTTTCCCTTAAATACCCTATGGCACACATTTTTACACTTTATTGATGCCACCGTCCATTAAATAAAAGTGAAAATTTCCATCGAAATATAATTAAAACTCATTTCAAACCTTCACATATAAAGAAATTTTTTAGCGAAACACATTAAAGCAAATGCAAAGAAATTCTCAGGTATGTAAAGTCAGCGGAATTGAAAATGTTGATACAATAAGAAACCCTTGACAGCCCCGGTTTATATTAGATATTTCTCAAATTAAACAATGATCGACTTCAAAGTACGCCCAAATTTAGGAAATACGTATAAAATAAGAATATACACGAAAACATCTGTTTCGATAATGCAAAAGCTTAGAAAACTCATTGATTTCAATTTATAGGCGTTTAGCATCTTTATGAGTTGGCAGGTCCTGGTCAGAGCAGTTTCGAATTCAAAATGCATATAAGTATCTGAATGTGAAAAGCTCTTCCCTACCATATCGGAGAGATGTAATGGAATCTCGTTTTTTTTAATTTCTTATGATGTTAAATTTTGATGTTTTTCCATGGTCATTCTCAGATTCTTTAAAATAATTGCGTTTACATATAATTTCGTGAACTTGTGCTAAACTTCGGACTTGTTTTTGCCAAGATAAAGTTTAAGTTCCCACACCTTAAAACCAAGTTTAACATTAAGGATTAGAAAAGAATATCAGAAATTAAGATGCGTTATTGCTTGCTTGTCTTTTAAATTAAAAATTTCAAGAAAAAAATTTTATGTGCTAAAAGTTTTCTACCATTAAAAAGAAAAAAGGAGGAAAAAACAACACAACAGCAGCTCAGAATAATAAAATTAAAAAAATATGAACAAATAACAATAACAAAACTGACAACTCACACATTCAGCTGGTTGGGAAGTTGTTAAAATCGAAATGCCCGAAAACCTGTTTAGGTTTAAGACCAAACCAAACAAAAGTTCTAAAACTCAGGCCAGACCAAGTTAAAACAAAATACAAATTTTTAATGAGCTTTTTTTTGTTTGCTGGCTAACAACAACGCGTATGAGAAAAATGCAAACAAGAGAATGGGAAAAGTAGAATTGTATAATAAAATAAATAATTTTCAAACCACAACAACCAAAGTCTGGGATGGGACTAAATTCAAGACTTGAATTCGCTTATTTTGTACTCTACACCGTATTATATATTGTATATAAATTACGATATATTTATTATATTATAATTATAATAATATACTATAGTTATTATATATAGAATTATAATAATACATATATGATTATAATTATAATTATATGTATATATGATATAATTAGAATTATAATAATTACAATTTCTATAAGAGTGGGAAACCTTTCTAATCTTAAAGGATATCTAGCTTTTTCTAAAGAAGCAACTACCTCCAGAAACTTTTCTAGGAAAATGAGTTTCAGAAAACCTGTTGGCTAAAACTAGTTGCCTCACTTCATAACTTTTATGATAACCCCAGTAATCTTTGTAAACAAAATCATATTAGATGGCTTTTTCCAAGAAATTAAGCTTATTTTCTATAAAAGCATTACCTTAGACTACCTTTCTCCAAGATAAAGATCATCTAAGGCAACATTTTCAAATGAATAACCTCCCAAAGATATTTTTATCTCAGATTAGAATTTAATAAGGGAACTTTTCTTTGTACAAAACTCACCTCTCACCTTGAAAAATGCAACAATATATCATTTTTAATAAGCTATGAAAGAGTTTATCAGGTGCGGTCCAGTGAATTTCAAATTGATACCCTGTAGAATCACTCAAAATCAAATCAAATCAAAATTATATCAAAGTTGGGAAACACACAACAAATAATCTCATAGAAAGGTGCGTTTTAATGAAATTTACCTTTAGTTTTTCACATTGAAAAGCTTTTATGAAGACACATTTCGTATAGAAAATCTCCTAGAAGACACCTTTCATGTAGAAAAGTGACCTATAAGTCGCATTCATATAGAAAATCATCCTAGAAGACTATTCTCATATATCACATCCGTACAGAAAAGTTTATTTGAATATAGTAAAATGTCCCAAACCAAGTTTTTCTAATAAATGCAAGGCAATGTTAGCAGATTTCGAATTTCCTCAAAAAAAAAAAAAAAAAAAAAAAAAAAATCCCAAATAAAATGCCTTTCAATTATTTTACT
This sequence comes from Philornis downsi, assembly GCA_019455685.1. NCBI lineage: Eukaryota > Metazoa > Arthropoda > Insecta > Diptera > Muscidae > Philornis > Philornis downsi. Next base: position 3,255,789 of record JAHXMU010000006.1, read on the forward strand.
TAGAAAGACTTTGCGAATTTTATAAAACAAACATCATTTTTGTGTATTAAAAATATTTAAATTTGAAAAAAAAAATAAAATAAAATAAAATATTCTATTATGAAAAAATTGCTTCCTTATATCCTTCTAGCTCTTCTATTGTTTGAATGCGCGTTTTCGTCTTTCTGTTTGGCCATGTTGCTATTTCTTCCTTCGTCGGTTTTGCTGTAGCATTTCCTTCTCTATCGCCCTCTTTAATTTTTTCCACATTATTACGACTTTTGCTTTCAACGAATCTTCTCTGCGTCTAATCTTGAGAATCTTTCACAGCAATCAATATTTGAAATCATTCTGACGTAGTTGTTGTTGCTTTTTGGGTCTTACGCTCTGGATCGGGGGATAAAACAAAAGAAGTTTCTGTTATGATTTACTTAAGCTTATTTGTATAATGAAAAGCAGGCAAAAAGGCAAACAAAAACTTGGCATCTAATGAATGACTTACTTTGTTTAGAGCCAAATGGTTCTTTTTCTTAGGGAAACATGGTGGAAGTGGCTTTCCCCAACCCTCTCTTCCTCCTTGTGCTTTAGTTCTGTCTTTGGATGATTGTTGGCTTCATAGATTTGTTATGCTTTTACATTTTGTTGGGCTTGTTTGTAGCAGCATCATAAATCTAAATCAATCATATAACAAGGCCGAACGACCAACAAGACATTGTAGTTCCCCCATAAGGAGCATAATCAAAGTTCTTACATTTTACATAAATCTAACAAATCTACGCCCTGTTTTCAGCTTCCCCACAACACACATCGTCTTCGTCTCAGGCCAACATTTGGAGTAAGTTTTAATAATGGCAACGGCAACTTTAGATGTGGACTCATAATAGTCTTAACGTGCCATTAAGTTTTTATGCTGTTAGAACATGAACATTTCAATAGCACAGGAAGGACGCCCAGATGGAGGAATGGACGAATGCACAGTCAATATGTAAGCAAAAGCCAATACTGCACATATCCCTTATCATTATGGGAATCTTTAGGATTTGGTAATCTGTTATTCCCACTTGTATTTTGGATATTTGTAAACTTTGTGACAACCACCACCATGAGGTACTCTGGAATCGGACGATTTTCCTGCATCACCCATCCATCACCCCCTAACAAAGCCATTTGGTATTCATGGCAAATTTCTGTTTCAAAATGTTTGCAATTCGTTATGCATTCATCAGATACTACTACTACTGCGACTCAATTTGGTTCCTCTTTCCTCTTTTTTTTTTTTTGTTTTTTGTTCGATAGACACTGATATTCATGTTAGTTTTAATGTATTCTCTTCTGTTCTGTGTATATAAATCTCACCCCATTTGAAAACAACAAATTTTATGAGACGCTGATATATAAAATGGATCCAACATGTGTTAATACTAAAATCAATTGACTATGCCGGGGCTGTCGTATAGTAAGCGGGGAGATTTTTTTGTTTGTTGCTTCCCCCGTTCGGGTTTAGTTCCAGTGCGGAAATTTCAAGTTGCGACACAACATAAATTTTGTATTAGAAAATCTGAGTACAATACACTAAAAATGTAAACAGATGCTAGCAAAAGTTTACGACAGAGTGTAGTTTCTGAAATGGCTCGAAAAATAGTTTTTACGGGGCTGTATATAAATACACAGAGAAATGGGGGAGCAATAAGTGCTGTTGGAGAAATAATGTAAATAGGAATTAAATAACAAAATAATATTGTTACATTCAGCTCGATTTCGACATCATTCGATGCAGTTGAACGCTTGTACGGCCACTACTAATTTCGGCTAATGACTTTGGTTGTATACTTGCCGTTAGTTTTGTTAACGCAGAGCTTTATTTTCACTCACTTTCTTGATTATATTTCATTTACAACTATTTATAAATGTCCATCGTAAGTTCGAATAAAATTTTCGTAAACTCTTAGAAATGCTGGCAGTTAACAGTCGCAGAAAATGGCGCATAGAGCAATTTGGAAACCGGTTACCTTGTTTATTAAATGTAGCCATTTCCTAGTGGAAGGGTCTAAACAATTTTAAAAGCAAAAAATTATCTTAAGGCAATTTTTCGTGGAAAAAGATGCTAGCAAAAGTTTAAAATAGCTTTGAGAGGGAATGGATCAGAGAAGCGCAAAATAGTACTTGTAGCCGGTGAAACGCTATAGATAACAACTAATCGACAGCTCTACAGTATCAGTGGCATTCCTTTCGTTTTTTAATTACTTGAAGCCGTTATATGGCTGGTACACAAGTCTTATTTCTTCTAATAACTACTTTTTATGCTGTTAAATGAAACCTTTTTTTGGTAAAGTACAGCTATGTTTGTAAGTAGTTTCCATAACCTATAAGAATTTATGGTACGCCCATGATTTGGTTATCAAATTCAGTCATTTTTTCAATCAAAAATTTTCAACGAAATGTCAAAAATGATATTCGAAAAGGAAATATTAACTACGGCAATCCCTTATTCTCCATGCATCATCATTATTATTATATACGCGGCGGTATTTAAACATTTATAGAAGCGAGGGATACTATTTGTTTCTTATAGATAACAATATTTAACAATTGTTTGGTGTAGCAGAGGTACTTTGTCCCCTTTTGTTCATCATCTGAAACATGTTCCGCATGTACGGTCGCTATTAATTTCGTCTATTGTCTATTTTGTTGGTAAAGTACGTTGAGAGACGCCATATATTTTGCCAATATATAGTTTTATTTTGTCACTCCATATTAATTTACAGAACTGCTTTTAAGTATCTCTAAATCTGACATACTCTATTAATCCTTTATTCTATAACCCCTTTGAGAGACGTCATATAATTTGCCAATATATAGTTTTATTTTATCCCTCCTTTATAAATAATTTTCAGAATTGCTTTTAACTAATTGTAAATCTCACATCTTCTATTAAACCTTTAAATGTTGAAATTTGTAAAAGCATCTTAACTTTGTGAGGTTGAGGGACGATATATATTTTGTCAATATATAGTTTAATTTCATTACTCCTTTATAATTTTCAGATTTACTTTTAACCTTTTCGTAAATCTGACGTATTCAATTAACCCTTTAAATGCTGGAATTAATAAAAGCATCTAAGCTTTTTAAGTTAAAGTACATATAGTCTTAAACACTAGCAGAACTTTCATACAGCAAACGTAAATTTTCATATCTATTTCTTTACATACCGATATTCTGATATGTTATGAAATTGAACTAAGATAGAAATGTGAATCTAGAAAAATACTTATGTGTTTTTTATGAAAGGCGTTTTCTCTTAACCAATTGCGGAAAAATGTTTAAATTGCTAATAAGGATGTCTTTTCCAGATATTTTCCTGTGAACTTGACTTTCATGATAGTATGATTTGCATGCTGTCCATCAGAGTCTATTATATTCATAGCTATAGTTGACTATACAAAATACGAGTATAATTACAGTTAAAGGTTTAATATACAGATTATTTATACATATATAATATAAAATTCAAGGTTTTAATAATATAAAGGAATTAAATGTTGAGGTCGGGTAACAAAATCGAATTATATTTGTTACTCGCTTGCGAAGTTTACGAACTATTACTAACTCTTACATCGGTTTTCTTTTTCGTTTATATGATGATATATAATATGTTATACTTATTAAAATTTATGAAAGCAAATTATCGCGGTAATACACACAAGCTACAAACCTTCACTACATTACTGTGATCAAAATCCTATGTTTCAAGTGTTGAAAAGGTACTGAGCTTCTTTCAGTTATTATTAAATTTATTAACACTGCAAATAACCCTCTTACTTTAATTCTTGATATCTTTTGTGTTTAAAAACTTTCACTTTTCTCTGTTTTCTAGAAATATGTACATATACTCGTACAATATGATTATAAAGGGCTATCCATTTAATGGTTTCAAAACCATCGGTCTGGCAAGGCTGTCAGCTTTTAAATACCTGTCATCTGAAGTGCTATTTATTTAGCGAAGGGCTTGTCATTTACGAATATGGAACGTTGTAACAAACGAAGAACACGTAAAAATAGTTAAAACTTACTACAAAAGTGGTGGTGCAAACGTAGGCTTTCAATCAAATAGAATTTTCTTCATCGCTGAAGTTTATTTCTCACTCGGATTATTGATTACATCAATAAGCAAAATTGTCGCTTTTGGGGCTCGGAGAACCCAGTAGTGATTGTGGAAAAGCCATTGCATCCAGAAAAAGTGATTGTTTTATGCGCGTTATGGTCTGGAGGTGCCATTAGGCCGTATTTTTTTTTTTTTTTTGAAAACTATTTCAAAAGGATCTACTGCTGCAACCAATCCAGAGGCGGTCATTTAAATGGCAATGCATTTCGTACATAATGGCATTATAGTGAAATAAAAGTTTTATCGAAGTCATAGCTTTATGTGTGGTTCATTCAACTTTACGTGAAAACGAAAAATGTATAACCCTGTATTTAGCTATTGGCATGTGCAGCCACTTATCTCTTAGTTAACAATTTTTTATGCGTGTGACGTTTACTTTTTTGATTGATTGTTTGTGTATACATTAAGTTCCAGTGTAGATACATCATGCATAAACATTCACATATGTGCACAAAAATTTGGACATATAATGTCCGTACATACATACGTACACATTCGTATATATTATATATGTACGTATGCAAAGCCCAGTAAGTATATAAACAAATGCCAAAATATATGATGTAGCAGGAACACGACCATATAATACATATATTAAAAATTGAAATGGAAATTTTCAACATTTCAATATGCGATATAAGTAAAACATACGCAAGACAAAAAGAAAATAACACTGTAGGCTCCGCTCGTATTGAGGCGATGCATAAATTTTCTTAACGAAAAAGAACACCATAAATTTGAAAATGACACATTTTTGGACATATAATATTTTCTTTATACAATATAGATTTGTAATGTTCTGCAGATGGAGAAAGATAAAAGTCCATAAAGCAAAAATCTGTATATGTCAACATGAAATTTTTAATTTTCATTGAGGAAACAAATGTTAATATTAATTGGAGGTTAATTTGTGTGAAAGCCGTAAAAAACAAAAATTTTAAGCGTGGAAATTATTTGTGGAAATCATAAACATTTTTATAGATAGAGACAGGTTAGTAAAATGTATAATATAGTAAATAATGTAATAATCTAATATTAAAAGCACAAAACAGGAAGCAAATTTATTAGCTTATTTAATACTATTAAAGGTGGGAAGCAGATGTTGTTAACATCTGGACACATAAGTTTAAGTTTAGTATTCATGTTGCTCTGAGAGCATTTTTACTAACTGTTGGCATTATTTTACTATAATATATTAGGTCTAGTTATTATATGTTAAACGTTTGTTTGATAGGTGAACAAATCTAATTTTATATGTCGCAAATTCTATTTTGTGTTAATGACGCGTGCGCCACCTATAGTTTCCTAACTGTACTATTACAGAAACTATTGTTGGTACGTAAAGAATACAGAGCTAAAGATTTATTGCGATGTGATGAATTGTATAGGGCGGCTGAAAAATATTGCAACGTAAAAAATTTCAAAAAGCTACAAGAACAAATTAGGTGAAGTGGATTTTCTGGAAATTTTTTAATTGCGGCAAAAATCCGCTATTCTACCATAATAGGCTTATGCGGAAGGACGTAGCTCTGGAAAAAAATATGTTTCAATATCTCTGAGAAAACATAAGGTATTGTATGCATTTTGTGGACTTTCTTAGCCATGTCTGGCGTGTCCGCTCGTACGGCCTTGTTTAAACTCTGCTAACCAATATTTTACAACCGTATACGAAGGGGCGGACTGTTCCAGAATAGGAGCTAGTTCGGCTTTAATATGGGTTGGACTAAGACCTTTTTAAGTGGAAGTATTGAATTTCAAAACGGTGGCGATGAATTTACAAATTTGCTGAGATCGTTTAGTTTTGATGGCCAAAATTAGAATAGTAAACATCGTGGCGTCTTGAAACTTATAACATATGTTTTATAAGATTGCCACTTTTCACTAAAATAACTTTTTTTTTCAAACTACTGGCATCCCCTACACGTCAAGTCGGCTGGTTTTGGGACTGCTCTCGTATTCTGAAATATATATATAAAGACATATTTCTAGAACCGAAATATTTGTTTCATTATGCTTTGGAAAAAACAAGGTTTCTATATAAGATCGTAGTTGCGTTTCACTTAAGAAACAGCTCGCAGTATGAATTTAATGTTGGTTTCGAATAGTAGACTATATCAAACGTGCTGAAATACTTTTATTTAAAATTACAAAGTCAAAAGTGAAACGATAATAAGCTTCAGTGAGTGTTTTCATTTTATGCATCAATTTTGAGCTAAATTCAATATTTTTGAATATAGCCACAATTTAGACAATTATAAAACGGTATTCATAAAGTTTATAAAATGTGTTGTACTAATTGTTAACACAATACATACATTTTTTTTTTAGTTTGTGTGCGTTATTTCCCGTAGGATTAATATTGATCGTTTTAGTTTTCTAAGAAAATCCTCATTTATTGTTTTAAAGTAAATACCATATACTATAAGCATTCGAATTCAACCCCATCCCTCTCCTTGCTCTTCGCTCTAAATTTGTAATTAAAAATAAATAATTATTTACAATTACTGTACTACCAATTTAAATCAAACATTAAATATATTTTATTTTTCATCCATTTTCCAAAACCGAATGCAATCACTTAAATCCCTCCCAATAAATACGTTTATTAAAAATAAACAATATTATAAACAAAAACTGAAATATATGCCAAAATTTCAAGCACACACAGCAAAACGTCCAAAAGAAAATAATAATTTAGTTCACCCACCACCCGAAAGTCCACAAAAAAAAAATTTATTTGCATTAAAAATTCCTGAAACGCGTGTGTGTTTAAAATAAATTTTAAGCGATTATCACACAGAAAACTGTTAAGATTAGAGTAATATGTTCCTAGCTATTCATAATGGCATAAAGATCGAAATGTTATAAAGAAATCTAAACAACATGAGGGTGTCCCTCTCTAAGAATGTGTATCCATATCTGTTCGTCCGTCAAGTTAGGTATACCTTGTCGGCCCGTGACTACCAGCTACGAGTAGCTATATAAAATTCTCACACCTTTCCCATTCTTCAGATGTTTTCAAGACTTTGAAAATCTGCAGAACAACAAAACACCTGTTAACATTTAAATATTAAACAGCTGCCTGTGATTTTCTTTTTCGAGACGCGACTGAAAAAAGAACAGTATTGAAAAATACGCAAAGATGAATGTGTATTTTATATTTTATTTTGAGTATGTATTTTATACATCCATATATTCATCCATCCGTTCGTTTAGCTAATATATACATTTGAGATTTTTAAATTTGGCTTTTAAATTTTTATAAAAATAAATCAAAATGTCAATCAAATATTAATAGCTTCCTTAAGATAATACGGGAAATTGGATGGAAAATCTTATCGTATTTCTGTTGCTTTAAGTCGTTACTTTTGTGATCACAGTGGGAAGAAAAAGTTTGCGACAGTGTGAAAAAGAAAAAAATCTGTGCTAAAATTAACTACAGACAACAATTAACATTTTATATTATTTAACTACAGTCTCCGTTTTCAGTTCGTCTTATAAACTTATGTATTTTTTGAATTAAGTCCGAATAATATTTGTTAAAGCGAGTATTTACGTAAATTTTCGGGAAAGAATCATACAACAAATAAGATTTTAGCAAGTAAAGATAATTAAACTACTTTCAATTATTCAAATTCAAACTTTAATTAAGTTAACTTAAGCTTAAAGCTACGTCTCACTCACTACTAAGCAAATTTTTCTCTAAATTTCTATTAAATCAAACATTTTGAGATATATTTGTATAAATTATGCACATAAATTCTGCCAAACTTTAGAGTAAGAATTTTTAATTAAAAAATCCAATACTTATTGGATATTTTAATTTTTTTAACTGGTTTTATTTGATTCCAAAGCTCACAAATATGCGAAGCGTAAGCATTTATACTCAGAAGTCTCTCACTTCACACGTTTTTGGCAGAATTTAGTAATAAGATTTTGGCGTCACCTATCGTACAGTGATTGTACTATTGTAGAAACTATCGTTTGATTAAGAAGGAAGTTGTTGGTATAAATTTGCATATTTTTTCGCAAAGATATATATATATAACTGGAATATGTTGACATCAAATAATTTCTAGCAGCGTTTCATACCTGTTAAAAAAGTTAAGCCGATCTTGGGAGTGCTATTTCCATCGCAGACCGGTAATACAACTTTAAATTTCAATTGTCAATATTTATAACATTTATACCATAACACACAGAAATATGGTTGCATTCTAGTTAAGCTTGGTTAACTTACAGCTTACTTATTATAACTGCTATTTTTGTTTTGATAAATCATAATTACCCTCTTAAATATCGATAAAGTTGCAAGAATAGAGGCCACAATTAGAAAGTGGTTAGTTTAAACTTACTTAAGCTAGGTTTTCATACGTGCCAAATCACCTTAAATATTTGTTATCACAGTAAGAGAAAAACGATTTCTTGTCGATAAAATTGAACAAAACATACGTTTACATAATTTTCTTATTAGTTTGAGAATAAATCTAAAACTCGTTTATTGCCTGTTGTTAAATTATCATACTTTCCACTAAATACAGGGTTGCTGATAAAACAACTTCTGTTCAAATTCTGATACATTAAATTTAAAAAATACGATTAAAAAACGATTTCTTGTCGATAAAATTGAACAAAACATACGTTTACATAATTTTCTTATTAGTTTGAGAATAAATCTAAAACTCGTTTATTGCCTGTTGTTAAATTATCATGCTTTCCACTAAATACAGGGTTGCTGATAAAACAACTTCTGTTCAAATTCTGATACAGTAAATTTAAAAAATAATTAAATTTAAATTACCTCCTCCATAGATGAGGCATGTGAGAAATCGTTATTCACAACAACCTAGAGAAATGCAATGTGAATTGACTTAATTTTTCTTCGAATGCATTGGTTTAAATCATCTAAGTTAATTGGTTTTGTTTTGTGAACTTCCTGTTGCAGTAACTCTACGAAGAACATTTAATTGCATTGAGGTCAGACAACCTTGCGGCCCAGGGAATGTAGAGTTTCTTGAAATCTGCTCTTGGGGGAATCTTTGCTGTAATTCTGGTATTACAGGTCTGGCTATATAAGAAGTTGCACCATTTTTTTGAAACTACACAGAATTGAAATGGGTTTCTTTTTGACGTAGTCGTAAAAATAAAAACTTTCCCAATACATTTAAATAACACCTTGGTAGTAACGTTCACTAGTCATCCCGTATCACCTATGTTTTTAAAGCTGATATTGGAATTCCGTTGAGTCAGTTTCCGTATTAGTCTCAAATAAAAAATTTGCACATTCGTTTGGGAGTGGTATTCCGTCTGAAGAATTTTTCTATATGTTAAACGACTTTCCCTTTTAGTTCAAATATTATGCCGAATTTTTTTGTTAACGCTGATACTGGTCTCAAACGCAATTGCGATTAGCCAGTTGTCTCAAGTGACAAATTTTTCGCTTACGTATTTGTTTGGGGACAATATTGTAAAACAGAAGGACTTACGCAATTCCGTTTACAAAATTGATGTATATTTTGGCACGGACCTTCATTTATTCTAATTGTTGCTTTGAGAGTCCCCTTGAATGTAGTTAAATTACTATTAAATAGTCTAAATTACTTTCGTTTGCCTTCTCTATGCAAAAATATGCAAATAATCAAAAATGTTTAATTCACTAATCAGCCTTATTATGTCGGCAGTGTAGTTAAAGGCAGATCAAATGTTATTTTCCTAGTTATAGGCCAGTATGCAGTTATAAGGGAAATTTTCGATTGGCATAAGAAGCGTTGAACTTTTTTTCATTATTACAGGAATATTTATGCCACAACAAACATGTTTATATTAACCTTTGATTTATGTATCATTAACAATTTATATCAACTTTTATTGCCAATTTTGATAAGAAAATTGACATTAAAATTTGTTTAGCTAAGTTTTTAATCTTAATCCCGAAGGTGGTGATTTTTTCCGAATCTTTCAATTAATGCTATTTAATAGAACGCCATTTTACAAGCCATTTTACAGCTTAACAACCCACAGTGATGCCTATGGGATAGATAACGTGTGACTTCTCCTTTAAGGTACTAAGCAGTTTTTTCGCGGTGAAACACCATATAAAAAGTGGCAACGCCAAACTTTTCTATGTTGGTTTATTTGCGAAAATTTCAGCTACTTTTTGTGTGGTACGTAGCACTTCACGCAAATATCATTTGGAAACGACATTTCTGGTGGACAAACGTTATCAATGAAATGACTGAGAGAAAGAATATAACAAGATAAACACGCAACAAAGGAGTAATCAAAAAAAAAAAAGAAAAAAAAAACTAGGAATTAATTTGTCAGAAGGAATGAGTCAAAATAGATTGTTTCCTTTTACTTCTGACAATAATTGGCTAATTTTTCTATTATTTCTTGACGCTTTATAGGAAAGGTTGCCACGTGTTATCATAAAAAACAATAATGTCTGATAATCGTTTTGTTTGCCAGCAATAAAACGACTACAGTATAATGTCAAATAAAACAGCAGTGTTACAGTCAAAAACAAGTTCATTGAATGATTTCATTTACGAATTTTGATTTTGATTTGTTTAAACTAATTTTGTAGAAGAGTTTAATAATTTTCAGTTTACAATCGTCATACATGACTTTGTAATTAAATTCATTGCACTCCAAACTTATGTTTATCTTTTATTCGAAAGAAATTTTGCTTAACATTTCTTAATGTATGATGATTGCATGCAAAATTTGTTGAATTTATCCAAGTTTTCTTTAAGTTTATCTTTTAAACTTTTTAGCCCTGCTGGGCTTTTTGTTTGTTTTGTTGTTGCTTAAATTTTTCTCTTCACGTTATCACTTACCTTTTATCTGGTACTTGCGTTCGGCATAAAACAGCTGATCGGCAGTTTCACCGCATCAGTTACAAGAGCTGAAGGCTGCCAAAAACAGCTGTTTTCTAGGTAAATCCACAACAGTTCAAACTCCACAAAGTTAACAAGAGTTGAGATTTTTAAAAGAAACTAAGAAATCCTTAGCTTTTGTGTTGAGTTTATGGTTTAGACAAGTCCATGTAGATACTGGAAATGTGCTGATAGTGGGGTGGTTGTTGCTTAAACAATAATTCCAAATTAGAGGCTTAGAGGAGGCGGAGAAGGCTGTCGGACAGTTGCGGTTGTTAATGTTTACTTTCTGTAGGCACTGTGGTTAACGATTCTTTGTGTTATTGTAACTTTTTAAGTTTGTTTTTTAATATATATATATATTTTGTTTCTTTTGTTTTTTAATATTGTTGATGAAAATTGCACTTAGTGAAATATTTTCTTTTGTTTTAACTTTTCTTTAACTTTTTGTATCAGGCACTTTTGTAATATTTTTCAAATATCGGCGTATTTAAGGTTTTATTTCATTGGGGAATTCTACCCTTTTTTGAAAAACGTTTTCTCTTTAAGGACTACAGCATGACCACTTTTTTGTTGTACGATTTCATTCTAACTATTTAACAAAACTTCACTGTAAGCACTTTGTACCTTAAGGCATGGGGGATTCAAAAACAGGCCATAAATCAAGAGGTCACTCTAACGAGGGATTTTATTTTTTCATAATCTTTTTTTTTTAATTTCAAAGTTTAATAAGTATTTCGTTCATTTCAATTTGCGGAAATACGGAATTTTATTCTTTAAACAATTTTGAGAATTTCTTTATTAGATTTTTTTCAAGTTTAGCGCCTCGCACGAGTGTTGCTTACGCGACGATTTCAGCTTGTTAAATAAACGCTTAAAGTCAAACTGAGCACTCGTTAACGTTTGCGAAAACTAATCATCATATGTTATTCTTATTGCTATTGTTGTTGCCGTTGGAGCAGTAAACACTACATGTATACGCCAGCAGCATGCTCTTCTAGTCGAATTCTAAGTTTACGGATTCTACCACAACAAAATCTGGCGGGGGCGGGTGGACTCACGGGGTCTACAACCGACGACGGCGACGTCTGTGTTCTGAGTGCTCTTTAGCGACGACGAAATGAAACAGTGAAACGTTTGCTCGCTTGGGCGACACACAATCTAATAAAACCGCACGAGTATTAGCAAAATGTCCATAGCGCCCCGAATGCTGCTATAGCACAATACGACGACTGTCAAAACGACCACACGAACACGCGTGAGGGAGCACACAGCGACGCAGAGAACAGTTAGAACAGAAGAGCGGACGCTTAGAACTTTCAAAATCCGCTACAACCACTTTATGGGGGAACTCAATTTGATATTGCTCTTCTACGCTCTTAATTTGCTTATTAGTTTGTTTGTTTGTAAATCTGCTAATGTTTGCCGTTTCTTCTGTTTTTTTTGATTTGTTGCGGTTTCCACTCTTTAGAGCTTTACCAGCTTATGGTACGTACGTTCATGGCTACAACTTAAAAAGAACTGAATTCACAGCCAACGTTATGATATCTGTCCAAACAGTGAAACTTAATGAGAGTAAAACAAACAAACGACGACCAAACCACCAGACAACCAACCGACCGCTATTAAATGCGCTCGTATCAAAACAAATCCATACAAAACACCACAAACGACCAGCAAACTCTCTAGAGAGTGCCAGTGGAGACGTAACTCACATACCAATATTATTGCGGACGGAGTCGTAGTAAGCAAAGTACAGAAAAAAAATTACGGGGGAGAATCGTTATACAACGTTTCCCTGCTTTGGCCAAACGCAACACACAAATGCTGAAAACAACCTCGTATAGAGTTCTTTAGGGGTAAAGTGTTTTTTCGTTGGTGTCAGAAAGTCCCCATCAATCTCTTTAAACAACCACCACCTATAACACCACTAAGTCTATACGCGCTCTCTCTCTCTCTCTTTCTCCCTTGTTCTTTCCATCTTACTACACGACGCAGACGCAAAAGTTAAGTTAGCATTTACACCCTACTGCTGCATCACACTCCACATATGAATGGATTACAAACGAGACGCGAGGGTTTTGTGTAGTCCAAATTATCGGAATTAATTAAAACCCATTGGAACGGTAAGTCATAACACAAAGTTTCGTAAAACTTTTTTTTATTAATTAATTTTATTAATAAACGCTATATGTTAGCTACCAAAGTAGTAGCCAAGTTTGTCAAATAAAAAATAAATCTTAGCTTCAGTGAAGGCTCGATTTGTAAACTCCATCTAATTGCAGCATTTACTTCATTTCTCCCATAAAAAATTTAATCTATTATCATGGTTGATGAAAACTCCTCGCCGTTCGACGATGTGAATAAAATTAGAATCAAACTATAACATAAGACTGCACGACCTCCAACCCTACCTAATTGAAGACAGCCATCAATGCAATTAACATGCCGGTTGTTGCATGACGTTACTTGGAACGACCGCAACACTACACAGTTTAGAACATTGCTCTAATTTTTTTGTTTTAAAATTGAGACGTAGCCCAAACAACATTTCCCTTTCCCATAAAATGTACAAAATCGTGAAGCTATCAAAATCTCACACGGCTGCAATTTTCGGTCATTTTTCTTCTTATTCTGTAGAGAAAATTACATTTATTTACCTAAATATAAAAAAAATTGTAATTTTTCACCCAAATAAAAAAAAAAGTATTTTCCTTGTAGAGACAAATGGATAAAAAGCAAACCAAAATTTCGTTTGAGCTATGTACTAGGTTTAAATGAGAAAATTATTTAATATTTGTTATCCTTACAAAAACATCGAAATTAAAGCTTAAATCGGTACGTCAATGAGATACTTAAGAAGTGTCAGTTTCCATTGAAACAAATAATCCCATAGATTTCGATATAATTTTCCGAAATTTACGAAAATGTCATACATACTCGTATGCATATATGAGATTTTTGCATACATGCCTTGTACTCATAGGCTGGACAAATTTCAAATGGTAAAATTAGATCCGGTGGAAAAAGTTTTGAAGGTTAAATAATCTCTAGAAAAATTTACGCTTTTCAACAATTGAACCATTTGTCTGTTATTTGAAAGTAATATATGCTAAAATATTCCGAAAAATCAGTTTCGACTGACAAATCTTCGAATAGGTAGGTATTTAGTTATTGCATACTACTCATTCACAAATGAAAATCTTGGTAGAGATGAGAGTGGGAGAAACAGGCGTTTTTGATACGTCCATCTATTTGGTCATTATTCGGCACCTCGCAATTTGTGCTTTGGACCGATGGTATCGCAAAATGGTCTGGTAGGAAAAAAACTAGATTTACAGGAAACGAATCCACCTCTGAGAAATGGGTATTTTTCTGAATTTTTCAACAATTTCAACATTTATTTTTGATTAAAAGCAATAGGTGGTGGTAGCTGATACATTTAGGAAAGTTATGTTTAATGGAATCGGTAAAAGTCATTCATTTGAAGCGAACTTTAGATGATGCCTCCTTCCAAATCCCTTAGAAATTCCTAAATTTTGTGTTTCTTTTCGATATCAAAGGTTCCGTTTCTGAGATATCGATAGGTCTGTATTTGAGCAAAGTTTTTTAAAATATTTGTTGGTTCTTTACACATTTCGTTTTCGATAAGAACCTGTTTGTCTTTTACCTATTATTCTTTTGGAAGTTTCCTAAAACATCTGAAATATTTTTTATTGGCTTGTTTTAACATTATTTTGTTTGATTGGATCCTTCATTTCTGAGACGTGGTTATATTTTATGTTATTATTTTTAACTATTTTTTAACTTGAAAAGTTTCTAAATTGGTACTTGCAAGCCGAAAATATTTTGTCGTGGTTTTCTGAAGTTCGTATGCTTTAGCCGTAAACAAGTTTTCATATCGTATTTGAATAGCGTGTTTGTCTTATCGTTCTATCATGTTACTACCTACTTCCTCTAAACTTCTTAAATTGCTCTACAAAAAAAGACAAAACAATAATGAAAACGACGAATTAACTTCGGCAAAAGTTGCTGTTGTTATTGTTTCCAAAATTTTGCTTTTGTCTTTTGTTTGACGTTGCTGTATGAAGCCCCAAACATTTGAAACATCCATCCATCCATTTATAATGTAGTGGTAGGAATACACAACTTTGAAATGATTTACATTAGAGCGTGAGTGAGAAGATTCTCTGGTCGTTAAAAAAAAAAACACAAACAACACAACAGAAAAAAAAACACGAAAACGAAAAACCGAAAAACAACACGCACACATTAAGCACCAATGGAGAAGAGTGTACTGGATATCAATGTGTGGTAAATGGCAGAAGATTGTAGCTGTTGCAGGGGGACTGCTAAGTGGGATAGATTTGTCGCTTGGCTCTCCGCATTAAACGAATGGCAACGTTCTCGCTCGGTTGCTCTCTGGACACGCATTATGTGCTTTGGAGGGCAAGCAGGCAGCAGAGATTGGAACGACTAATGCCGGTATTGTGTTGATTGCACGTTATTGCAGCTCCCTTGGGCCCGACCCCTCTACGCCATGATGCCTCCAGTCCGCAACATTGTATCTTTTCGATGCATCAGTGTAGCTGCTGTTGTTGTCATTTGTTTTTTTTTGGCAATTTTTCTTTACATTTTATGGTTGAAGTTGAAGGTCAAATTATTGTTTGTTCCTTTATCAAAACTGTGGCAACCCAGCTAGAACTGAAAGTGTAAGCGAACCAGAGAAATGGTTAGAGAGAGAGTGTCAAGGAGACGGTTGTGTTTGTTACTTTCGCGTTTGGGGCTGGCTATCTGTGTGTTTTGGGGACTTCTCTTGTGTTTGTTGCGCTTGCGCTTAAATGCATTTCGGGCGTTAGTCATCCGTCGTTCAGTTTAGTCGCCAAATGCACACACAAAAAGTCGTCGTTTCCATTCGCCTATGGCCTTTGTATTGGTGTAAGTGAGCGCTTCTTCGTCATTGTGCGCAGGAGGTGACCTTGAATCTTTTGAGTGTAAATGTGTTGTGCTTTTTTTGGCAGCCAATAAAAGAGAAATAAAAACAATAACAAATAAATTCATTAATTTGTTGTGTTTTATTTTTCTTGTGCTTAGTTATTATTTTCTTTTGAACACTCATTTAAAGGGGGATTAATAGAGGGGCGACTGATGACTGAGGGTGGGGTATTCACTTTTACAATGACTTTTTGTTTGGGATGATGGTGATTAAAGTACAACATTTTCGAAAAATTGATGAAACAAAAAGCTATTTTAAAAGCTGAAGACAAAAGCTTTTCTTATCGATGTGAAAAAGGGATTAGTAAAGATTTCAGCATTTGTTATGAACTCATAGGACATGCGTGCGGTTGGCTAGTTTCATTAATTAAATGTCAGAAAGAAAACATTTATCATTTAAGCAACGAAATGCATACGAATTTAAGATAAAAACAAGTTCAAAACATACGTATTCAAATAAATGAATTTGAAAGTTATAGTAATTAGTATAGCATTTATTATCTGAAACTTAAAACGGAATCAAAGACAGGAAGCCTAACTCAAAATTTCTCAAAAATTATTTATTTTGAAATATTTTAGGAGGTAGACAATATTTGACAAAATACGCTAATTCGTGTCCCAAATTGGTAAATTTTATTTATAAAGCTATTCTAATATAGGGTGATTGGTTTAGAGGCAGTTTTTCCAACAGGAATTTTATTGCAAATCCAACTACCAGACTGTTATAATCTGTGCTGGATATGAAGTTACTTTGTTATGGCGTTATTTTAGATTTCATTTTAACGCAAGAGCTGTCCCTAATAAACCATCGTTGTTTTACCTAAAATTTTTTCCTTTGAATTTTTTTTTTAAATTAAAAAAACGCGTTGTACCAAATTTTGCAGAAAAATACAATATTAATTGTAATTTCGGTTACGTATTGTACATGTCCTTCTGATCGAAACCAAACGTGACCAATTTGGTCTCTGTTAAGTTAACAACACATTGTTTATAACTAACTTAAACAAAAATTTTGTTGACAATTTATTGCGAATACAGATATTGATCACAACCACTTTTGTGATTTTTGATGTGATACAGGGAAATGAAGTACCGGTAAATATTTCAAGTCCTGTCCAATCAAATTGATTTTAATGTGTGCTTGATGATACATTTTTTTACACATTTAGTCCTTAAATGTATATTCTTACTTTTTCAATCCAATCAAACATTTTCTCTTCTCATCTTTAACACCCCGCAGTGCTCGATTACCCCACATACAAGACTACTGATGTGCTTTTTCCTTTTGCATCCATTTCAATTTATGATTGATGGCTGAATGATACGAATGTGTGTTAGTAATGCGCAGACTTTTCAACGCTTGACTGCCACCAGCAGGCAGCCGGTTAATCAGCCAGCCAACATAACAGGTTACAGAAGAGTTCTTACTCAAATGTCTGGGCTCCCTCACTTCATGATATGGGGAAACAAGAAGCTTTTCTGTTGTTTGTGGAATAACACAAACGGTTGTCGAAGAGAGGCTCGCGGTGGGGAAACTTTTGATTGCTGGCATCTCTGGTATGCACAAAATATGGTGGAGAACCGATTCTGTATGACACAGAAACTGGCTTTTTAATATCGGAAATTGGGTTAATGCAAGTCGTCTGTCATCGCAAATTAAAATCAAACAACGCTTTTGTACATGGAAGTCGGCAACAGATGTTGGTGGCGTTGTGGTTTCTGGTTAGTGGTGCCTTTGGTTGTTTGCTGGATTGCTGGGTTGGTATATCGCATTCACTTTCCGCTGATGTGCATTCGGTGGCTGAACACTGGCAAACAATTGTGGTGCTGCGAACAACGACGCCAGGGTTCAAAGTTTAGGAGGAGCCAAAATATGATCGTAATAAGATATGAGGGAGATAAAAACGCCGACTCCAAATTTTCAATAGAGAGAATTTGTATTAAAAAATATCGAGATTATTCACCCAAATCAAACATCCAAAGCTAACGTCCAAAACTTATGTTTCTATAAAGTTCTTTGGAGAACATTATAGGTTTTCCAAAATGAGTCAAATCTGGTTCTTCCTCTGCATTTTGTGATGGTTAGTCTGGTCTCAGCAGCAAGCGTAATATGTTTTATTCCGATGAAGTCAAATTGTTATTGTATTCTGCACCATAGAATAGGGGTGTACTAAGTGGCTGAATACGAAATCCGATCCATGAGAACTTTGATCAAGTCGATATCGGTAGAAAGGTAATTAAACGTACGATATGAACAACAAATTTCCACTGTTTACTTCTTTCCGACGTTTGAGAAGGCTGCAATAACATCACGTAATTTTCGACCAATGCTATAAATGTTATCGGCATAATACCTGCCTTTTATTAAACATTGTGCCAGTTGCGTAGTTTCCTCCATTACAATCCACCATGTTCCAAATTTTGCAATGATTTCAAGTATTTTTTGTAAAATCGGGCTGTCGAAAAAAACTTTATCGTCGACGGAAAATGATGACATATTTAACGCAAGTATTTTTATTTATCAGTACAAGATTTAAGCCTTAGCCGCTATATGTAAAATATTAATCCCGCGTATTTGGCATTCCAATTCGATTGCCTTTTTCAAACACAGAACATAATGAGCTTAGATTTCAGAATCGGGCATGTATCTATTGAGCCAAATTATGTTTAGAATCCGATGCATTGCCATTATAAGCTTATGACCACCGCTTCTAAATTGCTTTAAATTGCTCACTCTTACCCGCAGATTTGTTGTTATTTTAATCCGATTTCGGGAAGATTACCAATCCGGTGATCAGGAGACCTAATGGCAGAACATTAGTTGAGCTGAATGAGAACCCTTAAGTCAGCATCTCCTTTACAACTAAAGAGCAGTATTCGGAAAGCGTATAATTTGGAAAGTGGTATAATTTCTTCACTTGTATTGGTTTCTAGAAATAGGAACTTGTTGAAGCGACCTTTCGCCGTTTGAAACACTCTCTCCTTTACCGTGACCAGATTTCCATCATAGATTTCCTAACAGGAGAGGTACTCATTGCCATAACATTTAACTTTTGGTATACGTTTTGATCTTCACTTCTATCCTTGTGTCTTTCTGTACCTCTCTTTGGAGAGCACCATAACGCTTTCTTCCATATGAAAACACGATCTGTCACAGTCCTCAATGACTGTGTCATTTTCATCCCTGTTCAGACCATTATATCTCCTGTAAAGCAGAAATATCCAATCGTATAGAGATACGTCCCCTGTAAACGTCTCCCAGATGCATAACCTGAAGTCGCTTTCCTTGTAGCGTTTGCGGATGTCATCAATATTGGGGGCTCCTTTTCTTTCTTTCCTCTTGTGGTTTTGTAAGATTTTATTAAGATGAGATGATTCTTACGCCAGTACATCCGACCCTTGTGGAGCCGACAAATACTAGGTCCGTATAACGATTTGAGTTTTGACAACAGGTGTTACTTAATTATACAAGGAGCATTATATACAAGGCTTGCCAGAAGGTCGGAAATTTAATAAACATATCGCAAAAAAAAGGAAAATGATCGAGTACAAACAAATTTACATAGTTTGGCATTAGATGCTATTGGAATGTCTATTTGTTGCTAAGGGGTTTCAGTCTTATGCTGTATTAAACCCGAAAAAGTTGATTAAATTAATAATATTAATTCGAAGCATTGCATTAAGTAATTATGGAGCGACTGCAACATACAAAATACCGGTGTTCCTTATACAGAGTTCTGAATTCAGACAAATGATCCTTTTTATTTGTTTTCTTTTACCCAAAAATATGTGATTCTTAAATAGCATACAGTAGAAGCAACCGTTCACAGATGTTTCCGCGGGTTATTAATGATTTTACATAACCTGCTGTTTCCTATCAGTTCTCTCATTGAAGTGACTTGCATGCCACCTATCGTGCGCTAATAGAACTGTTTAAGAAATCACGCGGAAAACATAAACAATTACTTGATGAAGCTTTATATTAATCGAACGTGCAGTATAATAGAATATACGTTTATAGATTTGTACGTATGCGTAGAAGGCATACTCGTATGTAGCGAATGCTTGGTATGTTTGACATTTCAACGGAGATGTTTATAGATTGTAAAAGTAATTCAAATGTTAAATGATGCAGGATTTCGGATGCAGAATATACGAGTATATACTCAACTCGCAAGCAATAATTGTCTTTTTTCCTTTTCTGAAATTTTGTTACAGAAATGGCTAATAATAAACTTACAGTATTCGTAAATCGCAAAGTCTACAATGTCTACATTAAGTCTATTTCAACACTATACAGTGCAGTGCTAAATTCAGTGATATCAAGCGACCCGTGTAGTTCGGTTTAATATTGATGACGCTTATCTACCTTTCCAAACAAAGTCTTTACTTAATAGGCCTTATCAATTGCAATTGTTCATATTGATAACTTGGACGGAATCAACGGACGGGTGGAAGCCTACGAAATGCAACCAGCAATAACAAAAATTCTGCGATAAGGTTATCTTATCAAGCATTCTCACTTCAAAACCCTTCAACATATCTGTAAGTCACACTGCCCAAACATTTCGGACAATATCGATGACAAAACAGTTAAGCTTTCAGGCGTGTCGATGATGTCGATTTCATTACTTAAGAAATATATTAATGCGTGCGTTATATATATGTAATACTCGAGCTATTTCGAAAAGCCATAAATTCTTTAGTATGCCATTATTATCTTCCAAATTGAAGAGTAATTGTTGTCTACCGTCCTTCACGATTTTGGGCTGTTGAGCATTATAAAAGCTGGTGTACGGCTGGCAAGAAATGCGTTAGTATACTTAGAGCTAAACTGCGAAATGTTGACGTTTTTCGAAATATGGTAGCTAGATAAGATATAGGAATTTCACCTATATTAATTCTTAGCATACAGATAGTGAATATTTTGCAGTTTATAGAAAAATACCTCATTTTATAGGCGGCAAGAGAGATAAGGGTCATATATTTGACAGAGAAAAAATGCCACAGTAACAATATGTATGAGTTGGATTAATGTATGGTCAAATATTCAATATTGAACAAATTCCTTTGCATTCTATGTATAACAACTGCGAGAGTTTCTTACGTTCGGTGAACTTACAGTCCTTCTATTTTTAGGTTTACTGAATTAGACCGGCATACTATTAGATGACGATTTCAAATATAATTTTAAGGAGCTTTTGATATATTTGCCAATTACTTGAATATTCGAAGTGTTGGATGCATGCCTATCACATGCACGATAACTACAGCGATATGGCCAGTCACTAAATTTTAACATATTTTACGGAAGCTACTGATAGAGTAATTAATCAAAATACTAATTTTCGAATCGAAATTGCAGGAAGCCATTAGGAAAGTTTCGCTGGAATGGTTTATTCGATTTGGAATTCTAGGAAACGTCTGTTTCTAATGGAGTCAGTGTATGAACTGTGGGTATTGTTAGCTGTATAGTCAATGTTGAACTCATCTCTGACAATTTGAATAAGGGAATATTTGCCTGAAAACCCCTACTGGATCTACCAAAGGACACTGTGAGACATGTCCGGAGCTACTAATAAAAGGTCTGACCAATTTAGAAGAAATTACATACAGCTGTAGCTTAGCTATATTAGCCAGCTACATTACCTCCTGTTTTCAAAAAAAGGCGACCCCAATGCGCCTATCATTCGTTTAGCCATCACCTATAATGTTCTGAGGAATGCTATTTAAAGAAGACTAAAGCCTAGGCGCATGACAAATCAGCATCTGTTCTGAAATTCACTCAATGACTTGAGCCTTTTTATGACAATCAAACCTTATATTTGTTATTAATGCGAAACTTATAGTTTTTGTAGAATGGTATCGAGGAACATGGAGTTTTGAATAAAAATGAACAACATTTTACTGAACCATCATATATAAAGAAGTATTTTTAGTTAGAGCGATTAATAGGAAAATTGCGTACGTTGATCGTATAGACGTAATTAAGCATTTCAACATTCACCTTATATGGGCCTCCGGCCACAGGAACATTCCAGGGAACTGCAGAGCAGACGAGCTACCAAGACTAATAACAACCTTACAGACTCCAGCCGAGTTGAGGTCTGTGGGCATGCCTCTAGCCATTTATTTCTATTTAGCAGCAAATGGTAGATGGGCGTCTGACCGAGGCTGTAATCAATCCAAACAGATGCGGCCTCGCCCACATCTGAAGCGTTCAGGCACACTGCTGTCGCTATCAAGACCCGACGTCTCATTACTTGTATCCGTCATAACGGGACACTATCTGATTCGAAGACATGCAGTGAGACTGAAGGTTACGACTAGTGACTCAATGCCATTCTTCTGCAGGAGCTGTGGGTATGAAGAGCAGGAGTCCGTAGAACACCTCCTCTGCAACTGCCCTGGCTAACAGGCGGGGATCAACACTGGGCTCTTATTTCGTTAGGGACCTAGGAGATCTGGACGATATAGACATTGTCCGACTTTAGCTATAGATATTGTCCGTGGTATCACAATGGACTATACAGTTCAAGTGAGTCTGTCGATTCAGACTGCCACACTGACCTAACCTAACCTATAGAAGCATACTTAAGCATTGAGAAATAGCCGATAGAATTAGGTCTTTCGGTAAACAAACACAGAGCCAAGTTATTTGTTTCGATGAAGAAAGAGTCCAGTCGTTAGGAATGATGCGTGAGAGTCACAGTTAGAACTATGAAATGAGGGATTATTTCCCCTACCTTGACTCCGCCTTTGTTAACACTAATGATATCAGTACGAAGATTAGGGGAAAGGTATTGCTTGCAAACAGATGACACTTCAATGGTTTAGAAACTAAGATGTTCACTTTATTCACCAAAATTTACGATGTAATTTGGTTTTCTACTGGAAATATGTAGGTGATATTCGTTCGTATTTTGTTATAGTCCCCATAGACATAAACCTCCTGAGCTTGGTTTTCGCGTGCATAAAATCACAGTTCTCACCGGAATAGCATTACTGTTAGTAGGCACGTTTTGGTGGAGCCGTGTTCTCGTAGAAAGTGGGTGAACGTCCAAGCTTGGTTTTTCTGCTTCCACAGGCCATAGTTGCCAACGGAATTTTTCCAAATTGTGTACTTATGTTTCAATATGATACATTTTTATTACATATTAATGTTTTAATGTTTCTTAAAAAACCATTTCGGTTCTAATGTAATGTGGCGACTGCCCAAATGTGCACATGTCCAACTTTGGGCCTGTCTATTTGTTTGTTTTAAATAATTTTGAATTAAACTGGTCCAGTTTGCACCTTTTTCACCAAGACTAGGCACTTGATAAGTTAATCTCAAGATGATTTGTGTGGCTACTCAAAACTTTTGGCCACAAGTAGGCCGATTTTAGTTTTTTAAGGGGTTTAATGTATCGCAAGAAACTGAGTCCAACAGAATGGGCAGTATCGAAATCAAGCGATCAAGTAGTATACTTTAAAAACCTTGGACAGATCTCCCATTTGAGTGTCAATAATTAAGTCGATTTTTAGCTTCCTGAATGTCCCGTGGGTTATCCCCCAAATTTCTATAATTTTCAGGAGATATCATATCTTTCGGACCCCGCTTCACCAACTGCACTTTTCCCAATTTATTCTTCGACTAACTTCAATTTCCAAATTATTTCCCCCACTGTAATCGATTCTTTTTTTTCTGCTGCTATCAAGAGAGGAGATTACGCCAAGTCACTTTAAGGCCTAAAGTAGAAGAGATTCTTCCTGCTGATTAAAGGGAAGCATAACGAAAATTAAGTCCAAAATAAACAGAGAAAAGACGCAAACAGAAATTGAGAAAACATCACGGCAGTATAAATGGCTGTATTAACCCAACCAACGACGACGTCAAATGGCCAACAAAGAGCCAGTCGGCCAGCCAGTCAGCCAGTCATGCGACGAACGAGCTACTTGAGCTACGCAAAATATTCAGATACAACTTAAAAAGATACTTGTTGGATGGCAAAGATTCACAAACAATTTGGGACGCAGCCGTTTACCACATGCTAGCGAGCGAGCGTGTCTACGTAGGAACGACGGCCATAACAGGCTGTGCTGAGACGTATTATCAAATAGAATTTATCATTTTCAATTCTTGAGCTGGAGCTGTTGTGGAGGAGCAGCACAACGATGATCAAAGAAAAAGGCACAAAACCAGAACGTAAAATCAACAACAAAATTGCAAATAACCGCAACCGGTCGGTCTAATGTTGAAAATTGTAAATTAATAAAAAGGCAAAACAACAATAACAACAGAAAAAACAGCCACTTTTGCCAGTGTCGACAAAGCCCCAACATCACTCGGTTAGAAGATTATTCACACACAACAAAATAAATAAACTTCAGTGAACGCCAAATAATGCACGCGAATAGAGTAACAACAAACAAAACTGCCAGCGAAAAAGACAGCGTAGTCCAACAACAAAAATTCACCAAATACCCAACTAACACAGATACTAAATGTCCGGTGTTAGCACGAGGACGACAAACAGACCAACAATCCACCTCAACGACGAACCTACACTTGAACGAACGTTTAAAACAACAACCTACGAACGAACATAAAACGACAATGGCGAATAGAAGCGGCATGCCAACATGCACTCTCGTTCTAGAGCCGCAACAATCCTATGCTCTTCAGCCGCCCCTTTCATCCACAACAAGGAAGCATTCGAAATTGTAAAATGCTAAAACTTTAAAACCGCCGCCGCTCCACCAACCTGGCCCACGTTCAGCGACGACGCTAGGGAAGACATAAAGTGGGTCTAACGTTCATTGAGGAGATTCGTCAGTGGGAAAAAATTGCTAAAAACAAAAAAAAAATCGTTTAGTGGCTATTTTTAGCGAATTCTCTCATCATCAGTTGCATTTGATTCGCCACCGATCACGTTATGCCGCGTGCTGATTGGCTACGCCGCATAAGTGTCGTCGCCGGCTGACGATTACGACGCACGAAATGTTGGTCGGGTTGGCAAATAATCATAATAAACCAGCAAAAACACTAACAAAAACATTGTTTTGCAAAAACAAAAATGTATACCAAAGCAACAACACCAGTACAACACAACACAACCACACAACAAAAACGAATGACAAACGAAGCAACCGACGACCACTAACGTAGCCGAACGAACGAACGTAGCTTCAACACAAACGAAACGAACAATGTCCCCCACTCACATTCATGCAGATTAAATGGTCGGCAATACACACATGTGATTTTATCTTCCTATTGGAGGGCTGGTGCGACGCGGTTGAGAAATGTTTACACAGTGATATGCTTGTTTTTGCTACGACGAAATCTACCTCTCCGCTTGTTAGACTTCGCCTTAGGTGTTTGTTGTGTTCACCACCTTCTGCCGCTCACACCGCCCTCGCCCAAAATCTGTAGCATACACAAAATCTTTAGTGCAAATACACTCACCGACTGATGCTCTCTCTCCCTGTCTCCTTGCCCCAGTGCTCCAGTGTTTCAACAATATTCTTTGGTCCCCCACACAAACATACATGCACGTACATACACACACAATATTGGCTCCTCTCGAAGGTGCCAAATTATCAACACTGGCAATGTTGCTATCGTTGTTGTTGCAAGCACATTCATTCGTTATGCCGAGCAAGACGAATATGGTTCTGCATTTCTCCTACGTTAGTGTTCTAATTGGGATTACTTGCGGGTTCTGTGCGCCTGGTGTCATGTGAATACACTATCCCCCGATTTACACGTTACTTTTGCTAACGTTCTAAATGGAGAACCAACAACAAACAACTCTTCTTGCTCTTGAGAAATGAACGAGTGGATGAATGTGTCAGGTAGTTATCTGTTTGCATAAAGGTTACAGATGTATTGTGTTCCCAGCTTTCATGGGAAACGAAATTTGATTGGTGCTACGACTTTTGGAGTTTGAGCAAATAAATGAGCGAGCGGATGAATTTGAAATTTCTGTTTATTATTATAGCTTTTTTACTGTGGTCCAACATCTGCACATGATTCGTATCGAAATCCAATTAATGAACCGTCAAAGGGGTATTTGTGTCGATATTTTAGGAATGTTAAGATGAGACAGGGCATTAATTATGAGGCCAATTTATTGAAAACTTTTTCTGTGATTACAATTTTATCACGAAACATGAATAATATAATGAAAACTGCAGAAAAATTCAATAGATATGCGTTTGATCTTTTCGATTATATCAGTGGTCACAAGGAAAAACGACTTGAGTGGAGTTATGACAAAGTCCAGTCTATTCATTACTGATGTTGTTTTTATGTTGATGCATATTCACATCCAATTCTCATTGTAAAATTCGATATATGTATCTTGCAAGTTATAGCAATTTTTCAAAACATCGATTTTTGAAAAAAGTATATAATATATGAAAGAGGCTATGTCCTTTTTGTCATTGTGCTTAAGTCCCTAAATCACACTATGTCGTGCAACCCCGATATTAAAATTCCTTATATTTCAAAAGTTGTAGTAATAGAAAAAGGGAGTCCCTCTTGTAAGGATTTTGTAAGGATATATTCTGTATTCAATAAAGACCATACAAGTGTGGGTAACAACTACCGCGGTATCAATCTTCCACTTATATACATATTCTGTCGAGTTTGATATGTGAATGACTAAAACATATTAGTGCCGTTTTGGAGCTGGTAGATCGACAACTGGAGAAGAGATCGACTTATAATCTCTTTCGATTGTAAGATTACTATCGGTAGCACCTGTCGACAAAAACGCTTTGAAGCCATGATCGAGTTCAAAACTGCAGTATCACGGCTTAAGAATAGCAGACCTGTGGGCACGGCGATAGCTGCATTATTTCCTAAACATGATTTGGATCGAGAGTTTTATACTAACCACCATCCGACCACTTTATATGTTATGTGAAGATCTAATTCCCGTTTAATTCGACCTAATTGGATCTTCTGAGTGTGAATTTAAACCTGATAAGTCAGCAACAGATCAAATTTTTGCATTGCGAAAAATCTGGAGAACATCCAAGAAAAATGTCTCGCATTACCTTTCGTTGATTATAAAACTGTCATCAATGAGCTGTGAATGAGTTCGGAATGGCATTATCGCGGCTTAAGAGCTGTATGAGTTCCTAAATATGATTTGGCTCAACGGAAGCTTGCATAATGAATGGAGTCGAAGTGCGCTACTTTCAGTTATTGAAAGATCCTGTCCAAATGCTTGCACCGATCAGTTTTCACTCATTGCATATAAGACCATGATGAGTTTCACAAGGGAAAGACTATTTGGATTCTGTCAATATAGACCTGATAGACCTGATAAATCGACAATTGGCTGTTGGTTATTAACAAATAACAAATAACTATCATCTTCCGTCGACTATAAGGCTACCATCGCTAGCTCGATTCGCAAAAATTGCCATCGACACGCCTTAATTGAATGCCACTGGCCCGTATGCAGTCTTCAGTAGATAATGATCTTACACAAACGAGATCGTATAGAGGTCGATAGTCCATGGCAGTCCACCGACCCCTCCTATATTCTTAGGTAGAAGATAATAATGATAGCTGCGGCGAACATGACTGACACAATCTTTGAAATAAGTCATATTTTAATTGCCTGCGCCGATGATATTGGCATCATTGATCGCAAACTGTGAAATGTTACTGCTGTCTGCTTCCTAAGCGGGTTGTGGTTGAAACCAAAATCATTGCATTGCATCCGGGTGCTACAGATCCATAGAAGAGCAGAGGTGGTAAGACATGCGTCACCTCCGCCAATGGGGATTATGTTCCATACTAGCATAATCAAAATGGCTGGAAGAAAGGGCTGACAATTACGGTAGCACCAAAATTGTCAGCCCCTATTCCTAGATAGACCAAGCTAACTGGGCTACCCCAGGGGGCCGCTGGCAATCGCATTGTAGTATGCCCAGTGTGGTAAGCGCAACGTGGGTTACGGCTTAATGGCGAGACTCACATTAAACCTCCGTGGACTCCGTCTAGTTCACAAATATTAAGAAAGGGCCAGTTTTTTTGGGCTGTACAATTACATAGATGAGGCTCAGAAACAAAATTAATTAATTAGTTAGTATCCCCACACGGGGATATCGTATTTTTTACTATCGAAGCCGCCAATGGATAATTAATTATAAATAATGTATTAACAATTAATTGTGGGATTAGATATACTGCATTATTTGGTACAGAAATGTGAATACGTTGAAGAAAATTTGAAATGTGTTTCTTAATTTTTTTTGTAGTGGTTCTTGTGATAATGTCTGAAGATTCGTGTGACCACGACATAAGTGAAGTTA
Source organism: Philornis downsi (assembly GCA_019455685.1). Classification (NCBI taxonomy): domain Eukaryota; kingdom Metazoa; phylum Arthropoda; class Insecta; order Diptera; family Muscidae; genus Philornis; species Philornis downsi. The sequence continues at coordinate 3,284,121 of JAHXMU010000006.1, forward strand.
GGAGAAAGTCAAATTATTTGTTATTAACGTTCTACCCATTTAGGTGCTCATTTACGTCTAATCCCCTTCGTGTAGTTCACGGGTTATAGCAATTTTTTGAAAAAATAAGTAATACCTCTCAACAATGCTTTTAGTGAGATTATGTTTTTTTTTCCATAGTTGTTGTTATTTTTTCACTAAAACTCGAGTTGTCATATAAGCCCGATTTTAAAAATTACAACGAATTTATCAATTTCTTCAAAAAATGTTTAATATATCAAAATAAAAAGGTATCTGTAAAGAAATAAGCGAATTAATAAGAAATTCGAGTAAATTCGTTATTATTGTTGTCCTTATTTAGAAGGATATTTTCTTCCAATTCCTTTTCTATAATTCAACGTAGTTCGCAATTGGTATATCAATTTAGCAAAAAAGTGATTTTGAGAAATTAGATAATATCTCAAAATATTGATACGATAACTTGCTTTTTTGTTATTATTGTTTTTGTTCTTAAGACGCTTGTTGTCGTTTAGTTATTTCAATAACAGTGATTTCTTACCGAATATTTAAAGGACGATGGGCTTGTAATTGTGAGAACAGATTTACAAAATTACAAAGGATTTTTCTGTGATATGGTGATTTTTTTTATATTTTTAACGAATTTGAGCATTTTACATATCGTTCAAAGATTACTAAAAATCATAAGCAAATAGTTCAAACATTCATCTCATTTTTTTCTTACAGCCATCTCATTAATTGTAAATGCAGAGTACACTTCAATATTACAAATATCCATCCTTCGATATTAAATCCATTTGAATTGCTCCCCATAATGTCGTGGACATTTCTGCGGCTTATTCAGCTCGATAACAAATTAATTGTACCAGAAATCGAAATCACATTTCAACTCACATGATTTGGATTTGTCGCGTCAATGTCTGGCCCATTGATCGAGCATTGATGTGGCTGTTGTCGTGTTGATCGTATCGGGATCGTGTTTGTTTTATTATTAATCTTTTAATTGAATAATTTTGTAGCATCCATTCACACCTTTATTTGCTGCTGCTATTGCTGCTGCTGGTGTTGCTGTTGTTATTGTTTTCTTATTTTCCCATTGTGTTGTCAACAATATTGGAGACCAGTTGTCAGCACGAAAACACATCAACATACAGGTTTACGTTTTTATTTTCGTATCGAGTTTCATATCGAATTTTTGCAACTGAAACTAGCAAAAAAAAGCGGAAATATAAATTATGGTTAAAGCTTCAAAGTGATATTCAAATACTGGTATTGGGCGGCAATGTGGTAGGCATCGTTATTTTTCTGGTTTATAGGTGATAATTGTAAATTTAGATTTGTTAGATATCACGAAATATTCAGCGAGCTCACAATACCCTGCTGTGCGACGATGGGAAGTGTGTGGAGATCTGCAGCTGGTTTGTCACATTCGGCTGTCAAACGGGAAGGTAATCAATTGTCTAAATATTACTAAGTATTTTTTAAGCCTCCATAGTTGACAAAATCGGGTTCATGGTTAATTCACCTTTTGCTTTATGAGAATCAACTGATTTCCAAAAATTTGTAGACTATCGTTTTAGCATTTCCTCGATTACAAAACGGTGCACAGAAAATGGCTTGAAAGTAACAGCGAAAACAGCAGAAAAAGCAGACATTCGTCAAAGACATGCGATTTCACGAAAGCGAACGAATCTGATGAGTGTTTTGAGCTATGGCTTTAGTGAGCTATTTCCTAGAAATTCTATAAGCGTTTAGAGAATAATTAATGCCTTCTTGTTAATCTAAAATTCTGTATATCAAATTTGTTACAAGTTTTTTTTTACTTGTTTCTTTGTTTCCTGATTTGTAAAAAGGTAAAATTGCGTCTTTGTACATATTAACGATTATGTCAGTATCAACAAAAATAGATAAAAATGATTCATTATACAAATTTCTAGATAATAACAATAATAGGAATTTCATGTTGTATATTTGCGATAAGAGCAAAAAACAAACTGGAATTATTTGAAATCCTAAACTAAATTAAAATTTTGTACGTAATCGATCATTACACATATAAAAATGATATCCGGGTGAAATCAAATATTTTTTACACACAGAAAGAAACATTGCATTGAAATTTTAAATTTTAAGGTTTGTATATTCTGCTAAACTGCAGAGGTATAGATGTGTACTATTTGGACCCACATTCACTCAAAGAAGCGCAACTATAGATCTAATTTTACTATCATTTGAAATTTTGTGTCCTTAGAGTCAAAACCGTCAAGAATGTAATTTTCTAAAAATGTTCTTTAAATGTATGTATCTCAGAAACCATTCCATAAATTTCGTTTAAATTTTATTCCCAAATTGAACTAAATTTTATTAATAACACTTTTAAATCTCAGAATAGAGTCTCAAAGCTATCACGACAATTTGAAAATATCACTAACTTGACGAAATATTCGATACTTTGAGTCGTGCTATTTCAGAAGCCACTTTTGATTAGATATTCTATATGATGGTGTGCAATGTATATGTATACATACATATATATGATTTGTATATACGATACGATTGTTTCCCATCACACAGACCGATATATAATTCCTCCATTTTGTTCTCGTGAATGCAATCGCTTAATACGAATCTTGCCACGTTCACATCGCCGAATCAGTCTAAGATACATTTAATATTAGAAAAGTGAATTAAATCTTGGCTTATCAGGTACATATTTATAAAATACATGGTTCATGAATCCCAAGGAATTGTGGTATTGTAACAATTGGATTACGTACGTTCACAAATCGAGATCTTTGCTCAAAATTTTTTTCAAACGATTTGACACAGATCCTGTGATTGGGTCAAACACAGGGTGGCGCAATAGAACGTGCATATTTAAAAAATAGATTAAAAAATAAATACAAAAGGTATGGTGAAAATAAATCTAAGGCATTGTAGAGTAATAAATGGAGTTTATTTTTTAAAAATAACATCATCTAAATGGTGACCCTCTCCACGACGGCACTTCTCTAACCGCAAACGAAAATTATTGAAAACTTTCTTCAGTAATACTGGTGTAATGGCTGTCATTTCACCACGGATATTATCCTTGAGCTAAACGATGTTTCTTGGATTATTACTGTAGACTTTGTGTTTGAGGTATCCCCACAAAAAAAAGTGAAGAGGTGTCAAGTCTGTACTACGTGGATGCCATGGGATATCACCTCTTTTCGAAATCAGTCTGCCAGGGAACATCTGCTTCACCACCGCCATGGAGTCATTTGATGTGTGACAGGTAGCTCCATCTTGTTGGAACCAAGTTCTGGAATTCACTATTCTTGAACTTTTAATTTCTGGAGCCAAAAATCCGTCCAACATCCCAACACAGCGTTCCGTATTAACCGTGACGTTTTGGCCCCGCGCATTTTCAAAGAAAAAAGAACCAATTATTCCTCTGCCAGAGATTGCTGCCCATACTGTCACTTTAGGACTATGCAATGGTTTCTGGTGTTTGATTTTGGGATTTTCACTGTTCCAGTAACGACAATTTTGATGGTTTACGAACCCATTCATAAGGAAATGAGCCTCGTCAGAGAAAAGGATATTGTCAAAATTGGAAAATCGATTAAGCATTTCTTTAGCAAATGCGAGCCTTGCTATGAAGTCAGACTCTTTCAATTCTTGTGTTAATTGCAGCTTATATGGATGCAGTTTAAGATCCAATGTTAAAATTCGTTGCAACCTTCGTCGCGATAATTGTAAGACAGACGATCTCTTGCGAGTCGACATTTGTGGATTTCCTCGTACTGACTCCATATCTCTCTCAACATTGTCTTCGGTCCTAGATGTTCTTGGGCGACCATTTGCTTGTGGTTTAAATGTTGAACCGGTCTCTTCAAAACGCTTTACCCATATTTTAATTAAATTAGCACTCGGAGCTTCACTAATTCGCCGTAGTCCATATTCAGCGCAATATAGTCGCCTAGTAGCAATATATGAACGAGAGTTTTCGAAAAATGCGAGTACGCAAAATGCGCGACGCTTCCCGTCGAAGTGATTCATAGCGACTAAAACTCCATGAGCCCACAAACCCGACGATGTAGGCGCCCCCCCCGTCCGCGCCTTTTCTATCCCGCAAAAAAAGATGATGCAATATGCATGTTCTACTGCGCCACCCTGCATATTATATTATATATAAATATATATATATATATATTATAAACAAAATATTGGTACATATAAATATTATAAATCGGTCTAATATAATGATAATAATATAAAATATAATAATAATAATATTTTAATAGTAATAAAATATGTATTAAAAAAATCTCATTTCATATCGTTCAATATGTTCTGAGTCTGAATACAGACGTTGCCCCGAAGGAGAAAATAGCTATTTTATTTTAGAAAAGTGTGGTTTTTGTGATTGATGCCAAATGTGATGCCCTGATTTCAAAACAATCGTGCAGTCATAGAATTGACTTTGTCAGAAAGATTGAATTAACTAAATGTCCTAACTTTTTTTAATCTAAGTGGAAGTGGAAGAAAAACATCAAAAGGATTTTTCTTGCTGTAGGTGGCAGTGAATGAAACATTGATGACAGCAACACTCCTGTAGAGCATTGTTAACCCGGGGGATAACCAAAAAAATGCAACGGCTTGCCAATTAGGTTAAGAGATATTTTGCAACGTGTAAGATATTTTATTCATCGATTGCTTTGAAAAAGAAATAATAGTGAATAGCAAATATTTTATTGTATTCTTGGCTCATTCAAAAGCAAAAAACGTTCCCAAATATGGAAAAAAGTGATTTTTCCACTAAAACTTCATATCTCGTCACAAGTCAAAGATTCCAATGTCAAAATTATGTGGATAGATGCTCGGACTGCTTCAACTATTCGATTATTATCTGTTTAAAAATGTCAAAAGGATTCTCCGGGGAAAAAGGTCTGGATCAAATGATGAGTTCACTGCGAAAACTGAAGAGCATTTCAATGGCTTGAACAAATCGTTTTATAAAAAAATGCATAGAAATGCTTTTCTAATGGAGTGAGTGCATTGTCCTGTAACGAGACTAAGTTGCTGAATAAAACCGAAGTCGAACAATCATTTTCTTCTCAATCAGTCCCAGATCTGATTTATCTTTCAGAATTATCTTACGAAATTCATTAAACAATCATGCCTAGTGTATACCAAAATATTTATAAAACGGGCTGTATTACTTCGTACACAAGTAACGGGTTATTCATTTAGTGGTTTCCAAGCGCTGGTTTGACAAGACTGTCAGCCGTTAAATATCTGTTATCTGAAGCGTTATTTATTTAGTGAAAGATTTGCTATTTACGAATGTGGATCGTTTAACAGCCGAAGAATTCAGAAAAATAGTTCAAACTTACTGCAAAGGTGGTGATTGAAACGTGATTCAACGCGACCGATTTTGGCTATAATGCATGAGAAGTTCCCAGAAAGTGTAATTTCTCCTTGTGGCGGTGTAAATTATTAACCAAAATCATGTGATTTGATGCCGTTCGACATTTTTTTTTTGTGGGACTACATCAATGACCGTGTTAACGTGAATAATCTCGAAATGTGATAAAAAGTGGTTGGAAACTGCCTCAATCCAGAGACTGTCATTTAGTTGACATTGTATTTCATAGAGAAAATTGATTTAGTTAGAACAGAGGTTTTGTTTTGCGTTTTTATAAGCTGAAACTTAGCACATAAGATCTTTATCTATACTGAAAATTCTTGCGGGTTAAGATGCATATTAAAAATGCAATCCGATTTAAGAATTCATAGTTCGCAAGAATGTGTAATCTTCACCCAGTTGCCATTTTCTTAGGATAGAATTGTAAACATTACTATTTATTTATTTGTTTATTTGTTCAAACCGATAAAAACAATTTTATGGCCAAAGGCCGTATGACGCCCTTTCTAAAGGGCAATTTATGATAAGCAGGTTATTTACTTCGGCTAATATATTTAAAGAACCGAATAATATTTTAATATATGTGCTTCTAAGTCATAAAAATAACAATAATTATATTCCGATGCGTTTCAAATAATAAAATGTGGACTTATATCGGATATTTTCTACCTATCTGAATAAATACTAATATTGTGTTGCATGATTGAAATATTCTTAACCAAACCGAACTTATGTAAATTCTTGCACAAATCTACAAGAAATGTTGATCTGAAGCTTATATTCAGCACTACAGTTCAAGTTTGATCCAAAGAGTTAAAAATTTTCAGATTTTTAAGCAGTAGGAACTTTAAGTGATTTTACGCACAAAGATAATGTTCAAATTTGTCTAAAACTTATGGGCATTTTTACAATTCTATCATGAACATTAACGTTGTATGAATGAAAGCAGTGAAAATGACCGCTTTATTTAGCACAGCAAGTAAAAATTTCAAATAAGAAATGTGCGTTTTTCCCGATGAATATATTTTATCAAAAATTATGTATGATTCGATTAAGTATGGATTAAAATTGTTTCCACGTGTGGAATTTATAAAAATGCTATTCCAATTTGAATTTAAAATTCGATTTTGCTTAAAAATGTTGATCAACAAAGTCAACATATTGTGTGAAGTTGACTTTCTTTTGTTGATATTTCATTACTGAATGTATTAAATTTTTACTCAATAGGGAAGACCGAATTACAACAGGTTTATATTTAAGTAGGTTTTTTGTAGAAATTAGGTTTTAGTATTAATTTTATGGTACTATAGTTATGGTACTAGTTTTTTTTACATTTTTAAATATATTTTTCTTTTTTATAATACCAAAAGTTGATTATAGTTCGTATGGAAGATTTGAAATATTATTCTTTCTACACAAAATCATCCAAGTATACTCCGTAAAGATTTCTTCAAGCTATTTCACAGCTGTGAAATATTCATTTGTCTACACGAAAATGTCCAGTTACACTCCGTAAAAATTTCTCTAAGCTATTTCACAGCAACATAAAAGGGGTTTTTACAACGCAATGACTCAAAAACTGGGCTCTTAGATTCAGAGATTCTTTAATTTCTCTGCAGAGCCATTTTTTTATAGTCCCATTTTTTTTTTCTTTTTAAGTTGAGTTAAGTTCCTTATACTGAAATAAATTTTAATATAATAAAACACTTTGCGAAAAAAAACCAAAAAAAAAAAAAAAAAATCGATAAAATTTATGCAAAAGTCACAAAAAAAGCTTAAAGTTAAACCTAATATTTGCCCGCTAAACAAGTTAAAAAAAGCTAAATTGGCATCACTGGTCTCTAGGTTTCTGCACTAGTACCTATCGAATCGTGTGAGCTCGCAATTAGTTTAATTCAGTCTCAGTAAGTAAATAATGTTTCTTTGTTTAAAGCAATTCAGAGGTGTCATCATTTTCAAACTTTTCCCGATCTAGATGTTTGTACTAAAGGACATTTCCTCTATTTTTTATTGAATTACGAGACTATTTTGTGTGAACACATTTTCACATCCGGGTTAGTAAGTTAAGACAGTTGAGGAGCGCGTGTTTTAGAAAGGAGTCTAAGCAAGTCTTAAAGCCACAGTCAGTTTTAATTGATGTGAAACTAATTGAACAACTTTATTTGTCTTATTTCAATCACATTTGAAAACGTCTCCTCATGTGACGTTGTGCTCTCTTCCATGAAGGATCAATAAATTGTTGTAGATGTTACTAAAATAATAACAGGATGAATATGAAGTTTTGCAGATGAAAAGTTACCCTTCTTTAATAAACATTCTGGCAAGATATAGCCCCAATTATATAGAAAAATTTGGAGGACGTAATGTAAATTTAATTCATTCACTTTTAATGTTATGCAGAATTAAAGACATGTAATTATTTGAATTTACATGCCAAATAAAATCAAGTCGAATATTTCCAATAACAAAAGCAGCAAATTAACGGTGTAATGGAGCTTGTTACCTCTCTTTAATTTGGCATCCGTTCATTCGAATCCAAGGACATTTCTCTACTATTTACATTCTGCCTTTGAGCTTTGACGCTTACTAATAATGTCCTTAATGTTTTTGCGCAACACTCAGCAGTTAATAACAATAAAGTTATAATTAAATGTCTGACATTTCGTAAAAAAACGTTCTTTTTTCTGTTTCAAAGTTTTAGACGTTTATTTAACGATTGTTGTCGTAAATCATTTGTAATATTTCATCCTGCTGAGTTGTTTGGTTGCTCGTTGGTTTTTGAAGGTCATTCATTTAGCACTCAGGTAATTCATCAAAAAATGGTGAACAAAGAACAAAAACAAAAAAAAAAAAAAAAAAAAACACAAAAACTGAATACAAAAGTCAAGACACGCCGTCAAACAAGTACAGACACGAATACTGTACCTAAAACGCACTGACATTGTTGTACATAAATCGATATAGACCATTGTGTGAACCTAACGATCATTCATATTCCTACTTACACACCCACCTACGCATTTTATATTTTAGTTTACGCATACAGGTATATCTGCTGGTCACAGTGGGCTGGATGCATCTGTGGGGGTCAAATTATTACTTGAAGAGAATGGTGTAAACTTCAAATAGCCAAAAACTAATATAATATATGTTGCAAATATTGTTCATGAATTCCTATTTTAAATTTGTTTTCATTTTTTATGCTGTTGAGTATCGAATCGTTTATATTTATTTATCGAATTTATTATATTCGTTATAATTTAATGCGTTTAGACTTATGCAGTCTATCTCAATGGCAGGCCTCCTATCGTCCATTAACTGTACTATTCTAAAAATTTTCTCCGTTTCGGACATCTCGTCCTTCTCTTGTTTATTCAAGGTGTGTATTAGCACACGATTTTTGATTTTTGAGATTTTTAAGGCTCTTAGAATTTGAATACTGGCTTAAAATTTTTTAATAAAGGTCAAAGGTTTTGGAAAAATCGGGTTGTTTTGCCTGTCATAGTTCTAATATGTCAACATAGAAACCCAATACTGGCAATAATTGTGTGCAAAAATGGATGTTATTGAATGTAGTGCATTGAATTCGATTTGGTGTATAAATTAGGGTATCAATTTGTTCAATTCACAATAAGTTTCTACGAATTTTGTTTTAGTTCAAATGGATTTAATTTTGTATCATTTGAGTTTGGTTTGGGTTTACATGAACTAGATTTGAGTTCATATCAACTAACTTTTATCCAAAGAGCTAACTTTAAAAAGTGTATAAAATATGGAACTTGTATTATGTGAAAAGTTGCTCACTGGTTACTTTTTGTATAAGAAATGTTTCTGAAACGACGCTTCTGTATCGTAAGTGTAGTTAACAGAGTTTTCCTTTCAAAGCAATCAGCTAAAGTACTTTCCAGATAAAATTAAAATTAGAAAAATTTGTAGACTGAGTCAGCTAAAACTGATGGTTGAAAAAAGCCAGTAATAGAAGCCAGTCATGCGGCTATGTGATATGTGACTCATTGACAACATCAATTACAATGGAAAGGTTATAAGCTAGTGTTGCCTAGATTTGTGTTAGGTGTCACATGGGTTTTTGGTGTTGTTATGTCCGCCAAAAACTTAAACTTCAAGAGAATTACCGGTTTTTAGGCGGGCAACATCTGTTATGTGCTATTCAGGTATAGAAAAAGGGCTTAAGAAAGGCATAAAAAGCAGTGTTACGAGTTCACAGAAACAGCGCTAGAAGACGAGCCTGTCATCTATGTAACTGCTAATGCGTTGGGAAACCACTGAAATCAAGTAATTCCAAATGTTCCCAGTTCCAGAAATATTTCCCCCATTCTTTTACCTTAATTCAATACCAAGTACACGCCCCATATAACAAAATTATTAACAATCATACGTGTTCGGATTAGCTAATGTAGATATTGGGCCATTTTGGGGTATTATTTACAAGTGTTCTTGTAAATAGTACTCCTGCAGTGGTTTGGCTTTTTCATTCCGTATGCACTTTTTTAATGAAGACAGCTCCTCTTTACCAAGTATTTGAAAAAGTTTGCAATAACTCAAATATTCGATGTCTTTCATGCACATTAACATATTTCTTAATAAATAAATAATATGGCAGATATGTTGATAACTTTCATATGTTACGTGCTTGGATTATTTACTTCAGGTCTTCTATGATTTTTATGTTTTACTTGATTGAAGTTTTCTTGTAAATTTTACTACTCCATGTGATTGATTTTTGTACCCTATATATATACCTATCTTATGAGAAAGTTCTTGTGAAAATACGAGAAACCCTTATGGTTAACAATTATTTTGGTTATTAAGATAATGAAGAAGGAATTAAATTAAGAAAAAAACATTTGAATTGTTTTATTGTGCCCACTGTCTTCAGTCTTCGTAATATAATTAACAATAATTATACGCACCATATGACAGAACTAACAGTAATACCTCATGTCTGGCAGGATAATGTAATTATGGTGAACGTTTCATATTTACAAAATTGTTTAAGGCGGTTACACTAAAAATGGATGTTTTAAATTTTTGAGCAAATCCAAATTTCATTCCAAATGTTTTAAATTTTTTAATGAAAATCACAAATCAATTTTTCTTACAAGCTTGAGTAAGCAATTCTTAAAGCACTTTCTACTTCTCCACTTTATTTTGCAGTTATTAAGTAGTGGATAAGGTGCAGCATTCTATTGATTCAGTTCAATAAAAATGAGTTGGTTTGATTGCAGTCTCTCGGCTATTAAATATATTAAGAGATTATCCTTGAACCAACCTGTCTCCGAACATGTATAATCGGAAAATTATACATCCAATTGAAATCAATATATGCATAAATTAAAATACTACTTGATCACAATTTTGGTTTTATATGCCGCCAAATTCCACTAATATTTTTATGGCATTTGTCATTTAGAACCTATTACGTCCGGTAGATAAGACACCATATAATAATATTTTTTTGTAGCATTTAGAATCTATATCTATGCCCAGGTAGTCCAGGCAACAGTAAAGATTTTATTTTGATACCATTATGAAAGAAAACATCTTCATATGATCTTTAAGAGCATTTTCATTAATTATGTCTCAAATTTCTAGTGTATCAGGAATATAAGTTCCACGTAATAAAATGTTCCGCAAAGCTCTTACATTTCGAAAATACATAACTAAACATGTATCGGTTGTCATCGGAGTAAGAGACTGTGCGGTTATCAGCGGTTTAATTTTCGTTATTATATATTACTATATATAATTAATAATAATTACCATGTAATACAGTTTCAATATCAGAAAGGTAGATGAAATTACCACAGATTTATAAATTACGTCTGGTCTGAGTTTATGCTATTAAAGGCAAATGAAAATTGGAATAAGACCGGAACTGGGGCATGAACTTAACTTACAATGTGCAAAGATTCAGCATATTCAAGTAGACATTTTAAATTTACGATGAAAAGAATATCTGATTGTTGAAGCACATATATTGTAACAGTCTTTGTGTTAAGGGGCATAAGATATTGCATTTGGCCGAATTTGATGTTATTTAAATTTATAAAACATCGTTATTATAGGAAATTTTTGGACTGTAAGAAGTCCAACTTTACCCTTTTATCCATTGCGTTTTGCTACAATCAACAATGACCATGTGGTCCATGTAATACAGCAATTAATAACTCTCATACGTCTCTTAAGATACTAAAGAAATGAAATAGCCAATTCTATTAAATTCGGAGGAAGCGACAGTCCAAATTAAAAGTTGTTCGAATTTTCCCTTTCACCCACTAATACTAGTCGAAATGTAATAGACACATTATATTTAATCTTTTTTTGGCAATTATTCTGTGCTCTCACATTTTTTGATTTTATTTTAATTCAGAAAACATTATTATAAACAAACTTGCGCTTAAAATTCGGACAGCAGGGACATTACCATAATCTATAACAAGTATATTTATCATAATCTATACCTGTATAACGCGTTATTTTTATTTAACAAATGAAAGGCTCAATTTTATTACACCTGAAAAACGTGTTAGTTTAATTTAAAAGTTATTTTATTTTATTGAAATAACAACCTCTACCGTGTATTTCAAAAGAGTTATAACTTGTTTTCAATTCTCCTCTTTACAATAAAAGACTCCAACTTTATATTTTTATTTTACACATTTTAATGTGTAGCTTTTCTGCTTTAATTTCGAATATTTTGCATTTATCGTCCCCCCCAATTAAAAACAATCATACGTACCATATTATAAAATACAGGGTGGCGCAATAGAACGTGCATATTGCATCATCTTTTTTGTGGGGTAGAAAAGCGCGGGGGGGGGGGGGTGGCTCATGGCGTTTTAGTCGCTATGAATCACTTCGACGGGAAGCGTCGCGCATTTTGCGTGCGCGCATTTTTCGAAAACTCTCGTTCATATATTGCTACTAGGCGACTATATTGTGCTGAATATGGACTACGGCGAATTAGTGAAGCTGCCGAGTGCCCAAGAACATCTAGGACCGAAGACAATGTTGAAAGACTTATGGAGTCAGTACGAGGAAATCCACAATTATCGCGACGAAGTTTGCAACGAATTTTAACATTGGATCTTAACGCTATGTTGAGATGTTGGACGGATTTTTGGCTCCAGAAATTGAAAGTTCAAGAATAGTGAATTCCAGAACTTGGTTCCAACAAGATGGAGCTACCTGTCACACATCAAATGACAAATGAAGCAGATGTTCCCTGGCAGACTGATTTCGAAAAGAGGTGATATCCCATGGCATCCACGTAGTACAGACTTGACACCTCTTCACTTTTTTTTGTGGGGATACCTCAAACACAAAGTCTACAGTAATAATCCAAGAAACATCGTTTAGCTCAAGGATAATATCCGTGGTGAAATGACAGCCATTACACCAGTATTACTGAAGAAAGTTTTCAATAATTTTCGTTTGCGGTTAGAGAAGTGCCGTCGTGGAGAGGGTCACCATTTAGATGATGTTATTTTTAAAAAATAAATTCCATTTATTACTCTACTATGCCTTAGATTTATTTTAACCATACCTTTTTTACTTATTTTTTAATCTATTTTTTAAATATGCTCGTTCTTTGCGCCACCCTGTACTTGGTACCATTCGTACTAGGGCGGTTCCAAAACTAGCCGACCTGGCTTATAAATGGTGCCATTAGTTTGAAAACATATGTTTTAAGTTTCAAGTTGTTTAGATTTTTATTTGAGCCACCAAAAGTAAACGATCTCAATGAATTTATGAACATGGAAAAAAATGGCTACCGTTATGTACTTCAATATTTCCATTTCAGTCATACCAATATTTAAGCCAAGCTAGTAGAGTTAAAGGTGAGGTGTCTACGCCGGACACGGTTAAGAAAATTCACAAAATGGTGCTGGATAATCGTCGGCTGAAGGTGCGTGAGCTGGCTGAAATTATAGGCATTTCAAAAAGTGCTACACATCGAATATTGACAGAAGATTTAAAGTTAGAAAGCTGTGCGCAAGATGGGTGCCACGCTTGCTTCAATATAGCAGAAACAGCGTCGTAAAGATGTTTCAGTAGAAAAGAGAGTTTTGCCGCCATAAAAACGAATTATTGCGTCGATTTATAACTATGGATGAGACATGGGTCTGGTCTAAAGAAGGCGAAGATGGATCCATCTGCGGGATGCGCATGGGATTATTTTTATTGATTTTCTTCAGAAAGGAAAAAACCATCAGCGGCGAATGTTATGCTAATTTACTGCAGCGTTTAGGTGATGAAATTATGGAAAAAGACCGCATTTGGTGAAAAAGAGAGTGTCGTTTCATCAAAACAATGCTTCGGCTTACACATCCACTATTGCGTTGGACAAAATTAATAAACTAAAGTTCAAATTGCTTCATCACGCAACTTATTCGCCATATTTAGATCCCTAGGACTATTTTCTATTTCCAAACGTGGAAAAATGGCTCGGTGGTAAAAGACTTGCCAATAATGAAGAGAAGGAATCTGCGGTTGATGCTTATTTAAGGAGTTTGAAAAAGGGTATAGAAGCTATTGAATACCGCTGGAAAAAGTGTATCGAGCTAGAAGGAGATTATGTTGAAAAATAAACAACATTTTTTCCAATTTTTCGGATTAAGGAACTTGAGAAATTGGACATACATTTTTATAACATCTGGTAAACTTAATGGAGCTGCCTCTATTTTTTTACTGCTAATTTTACCAATTTCATTTGCGTATTTAATATTTGTTCTCTAAGAAATTTAACATAGCATTTCAAGTTAGTTAACATTTAATGAAATATCAGATTCTCTAACAGTACTATCCAATTGCACTGCATAGCAGACTTTACAGTTTCCATTGAATTTCATGGAGGCGAATGATTGTTAGCCCCATGTCAATCTCCCTCTAAACTTTGTGACAAATGGCTTTTTTTATTCATTTTATTTGTATTTATATATTTTAAATTTCATGTATTTTACATTTTTTAATTTGGTAAGTTAATAATCATACGTATCATGTAGTACTCAATATCGCTCATATGTCTTAAACTTAAGAATTTGGCGACTCATTGTATTAAATATGGTAAACTTAATGAAGCTGCCTCATTTACTCCGCAGCTATATAGCTTTTATCGGTTTAATCTACAAATTTAATTTTATTTTATTGAGAAATTCAACTTAATATTTAATGTTATTTGTGAGCGTCAAACCCTCCCCAAATACTTAATTCACTAACACTACTAACCCATTGCATAGCAGAGGTTAGAGTTCTCATAGAATTTGATGTGTGTGAGTGACTCCTAGCCTCATGTCATTTATTCACCCACTGAACTTTGTAACTGATGATTGCTTCCGTTAACTGAAACTGAAATTGAAACCCAGACAGCAATGTCTTCACTTTGGCTCTCTTCTGTACGGAAAACTCTCGAACAGCCAAAGCGATTTGTCCTTCACTAAATCGTTCATAGTGCAAATATTTCCTAGATGATGTTAAAGGGCCCCGTTCTTCCTCCAGATTCATGGGGAGCCACAGTAAGACAAAATTTAATGCTTCTGATGTTCTTCTCTTTTCGCTCTCTTCGGGTCTTAGTCCGTTTGGGTGTGTATGTGATATCTCCTGCAGTAGTGCTTCCGCTTTTCCTTTACTGCTGAACAATACAAAAGGACATTTAAGTTCGTGTTAAGCTTAAGAATGAGGATGTTTGGCTCACACGGTTGGCCCAGAAGGGGCGGACGGGAATAGAGGCAGGACAAAAGCAACAATTTGTGTGCTTTAGTTACCAGTTATACTGCTATCATCATAAAAACGAAGGCGCCAGTTTGGCGTGGCACAATGGCGGCTGGCTCAATTTCATTTTCATTTCTTGTCATGTTTCATGCTACATGCTAAAGTATCCGTGGGTATGTGTGTGGCAACATGTTGGCGTACAACAATCGTAAACCCAGCTGGCAACAAAATATATAAACCGAATGTATAAAAGAGCCAAGCAGAAAAAAAACTATGTTTTGCGTGCGTGCACGACTCCGCAAAGCTCGTAAAATTTACGAACGTAAATGTACAAATGCCAGTAATAAAGACCACTACACTGCCAACCCTCTTGCCCTGGCCTAGAACCTCTCGGTTCACTATTAAATCGTCGTCCTCTAAACAAATATTATCCATCGTCCCACTACCAATGTGCCCGCCTTTTAGGGATTTTCCCACTCCTCCCTCGTATATTTGCATTTAAAGAATACAGGATTTCCTAGAAAAATGGATCAATAGAGAATCTTGCTCTTTGCCCCTTGCTGAACTGAATGAGAGAGCATACAACGCGCTGAATGTTGTTGTGGCAAATGACTTCCTTTTTGGGGCCACCACAGACTTAGAGACACAAGGATACATAAAATATCAGCTGTTGTAAACATAGATAAAATGTTGTTGTAAAATGGAATTAAATCGTATTGCTGCTTCGAATTTGGCGAAATATTTAATTACTTGCTTTTGTAAACTTAGAAAACTCTGCAACGAATTTTCTCTTTTGTGACATTCAAAATGTACAGAAATGTAAAAAGGTCACAGTATACGGAATAGTTTGCAAAAAATCTGCCAGTAGCACTGTGAGGACTTAACGATGAGATATTTCATGAGGTAAAGTTTTAATTCGGAAAATTTTAATTTAGAGAAAAAATAAAAGGAAAATTGAAAATTGTAATTTTTAGTCAAAGACAGTTGAACAAATCTTTTAACGACAATACAAGTCATAAAGGGTCTTATACTAATGCTACTGGCCATGAATGAAAGGATATTATTAAATATATGCAAAATAAGTGCTTGCTTTGCTCTTCTCTAAGAATCCTCTGATACGTATGATTAATAATAATGTTATTAATAATAACGTAGTCACAAGTGGCGTATGATTGTTTCATTTTTTTAAGGTGGAGATGCAAACTTTCACAGTGTTCAGTGCAGTAAAAGGTGTTAAAAATTACTGGTTGTTTGTTATGTGCCATAACAGTATAGAGAATAAGATGAGATGGTTCCAAAAGGGAAATTCGAAGGATTGTAGTTATTTTATAGGAAGTGCGGAATATCGTGAAATTTCTTAAAAGATATGCTGGGTATAATTTTTGGGTATTATAAAATTTTTCATGAGCAGATAAACACATTATGAACCATAAACTATGTTCTCTATGTTACTAACAAAATAACAAATGTAAGAATGAAAGTTTTAATTAAGAGGAAAACATTTTAACAGGCAACAAATACTATTTCGATTTTATAAATTAGTGTCACGAGTTAAGATTGGTTGGGCAGTTCATAAATTATGTAATCCAATTTTGAGTCTCTTCAAATGGTTCTATAAAACATAATCCTTGTTTTTCAATTGTTATTCCCTCAATGTACCAGTAGGCGTACGGCACATGAGGGGTATGGTTACCAACAACTATAGAAAGAATATACGCTTTTGGCGGAACCAGCGAGAGCTGAATTGAAATGTCGAAAGGTCATCATTAAATACAGGCTGGGCTCAAATAGAGTCAAGTAGAAAATATGATGGAATTCTTTGAGGAATTTTTATTGCTGATTTTTCGTATGAAAGTTAAATAACGCAAAGCTCTCTGTAGGTAGAAGTCGTTTAATTATTGTAAGAAATTGTGTGTATTATCAATTTTTCCAATAGAAGATATTTCAAAGGAGAAGTAACATACCATTTTTTTCTCGTTTCAATCGCCAAACATGGCATTGCTAATTTTGATATATATGTACATACATTGCCTCCTTAAATTTACCTGCAAGAAATAATGCATTTTCAGAAAGATATATGCTCCTATATGACAAAGGATATATTTCCATTTATATTATTATTATTATCCTCAACCCGTCGTTAGTATGACTATAGCAACTATTGGCCCTCTTTGCAACCCTAGCTACATAATGTGTTAATAAAGTTACTGGAGCTCTTGTTTGGGTTGAGTTTAATCCTTATCCATATGATAGCAAGTTTGAGCCCCAACAGAACTGTCTACAATTTTTTAAACGATGACCGCCGACAGTTGAGATATACACCAAAAGCTTCTCTGACTGATTTTTTTAATCATTATTGAATTGTCATAGTCGTTACCTTTAAAATGAGTAATCAAATAAAATTTTTTACATTTTATTTGTTACATTTTCACACTGCGACTTTTATTTTACGTTTTTTTCCACTTCTTATTAACGTATCGCGATCTAATATCATGAAAATGCTACACGTTCAATATTTATCACGCAATCCGTGATCCGCGATCTGGATTTCATAATTTAGGCCATTCCGCGATATGGATCGCGATCCATCAATACTGCATGCTACACGTTCAATAAATATCGCGATATTGGATCGCGTTCAATACATGTATACAATGTATATATTGAACGTGTAGCAGTGCCCTATGATTGTTATTAATCATTGCGTTATACGATGCGTATGATTGTTGTTAATTTAATACCAGTAAGAAACAGTGTTTGAAAGAGACAATTTTGCAAAGTGGGATTTTTTCTAAAAAAACTAAAAATAAACAACCTTTTCATAGTATTTATTCGGCTTAAAGATCTAATTTTAGTATAACTTTACTTACGCTTTTAGAAATCGCTCTAAATTACACGCTTGCTAGTAGTTGATTATATTAATTTTCCTAGAATAGTTAAGTGAGGAAAATGTTTCTCTTATACATTTACCTATGTTTGTTTCCTTAAGAGAAATTACCATATGCAAAGTGGATCTCAAATCAAAAGTTGCACTTTAACAAAGAAAAATATAAGAATATATAAATAAACAAAACACAAATTGCTTGACTTCTTATCCCAATACAATGTTTTGATAACAAATAACGATAATAAATAACAACTAGAGACTGTGCTGAGGCTGAAGAGACAATTTTGAAAGCAGAGCTTTATTTCCGCAAGAATTCTGTATTTTCTTTATTATTTTTAAATTTTCTCCAAAGGATTTTGCACTGCTAAAAAAATCAAAACAGTGACAGAGTTACAATTAAATCTGTGTACTGCTTTATTTCTTTAATATTCATTAAATTTTATAAGATATTGTTGTCTATTAGACGATTGTAAGCAGTGATGCTTGTCCTTTATCAAGTTGCAACAAAGGGTCATATTTTTTACATTCCTATAAGGACAATTAAGGACTATTTATTTTTCTACAAGAAAAAATTGTGCCTGAATGGAATAGTACTAATGATAATCTTTTTGTTGAGAAAATGTTATCTAAAGTTTATTGTCGCTATATTTCTAGAGGAGGCATATAGGAAAAGCTGGCTTGTTAAAGAATAATGTATTAAAGACGTGATCATGATCCCTCCTGTTATCTTTCCATCTACATCCAATATTTTGTGAAAAATTTTCCTTTGACAATGTTAGCTATCTTAAATTAGTAACGTCAAAGAAGTCAGAAGTGGTTGAGTCTAATGTCTCTTGTCATTTTTTCCATAAGAAAATGCAAAAAGGCTGGTTAACGAGATGGCAAAGGTTGGTCATACCTTTGTCAATGGAAATTAATCTGTTGCCGATTTTTCTATAGGAATAGTTGCATTGTGCTAAATTTTCTAAAAAAAACAATAATCTATTGGATAGTGTTCTTTTGTTTACCAGCTTTTCTGAAGGACAATGCGTAATCTATAATTTTTTGTAGATAAATAGCCTGCTGCAGACTATTCTACATGAAAACTTGCTTAAAATTAGATTTTTTATTACAATGGTTAGATTTGATAGTGAATAAGTAACGAATACGCAACTCTTATTCCACGAAATGTTACATTTTGTCGAAGCTTTTCTATCACCTACTTTCTTAGGTGAAAATTCATCAGTCTTTAACGTTCTATAGGAAGGTATGCCTTTTGTCACATTTTCATAATTAAGTTACGAACTTTCTACAGAAAAAAATGCTGTAGGTCTTTAACTTGAAAGAATTGTGTTGCTCACGTTTTGCGTAGAAAATCAACTTTTTTCCAAGAAGTTTTCTGTTCGTTATTTTTTACAAGAAAATCAGCCTACCGTAATAGGTTGTCACCGACTTTTCTGTAGGAAAAATAATCCCTTTTGCTCCTTTTAGCTTTTAAAAGGCACTCGTAATTTTTTCGAGAATTTTACTGCTCTTTGTCTTTACATGAAATGTGCCAACCATAGTAATAACTTTTCTCTTTTATCGGTTATTTAACCTATTGACGACGTTTTTAGGGGACACTTTTATATAGAAAAAGTTTTCTGTAGATGTCTCCTTTGCTTTTTCTTGTAGGAAAAGAGTTCTGTACCCAACATTTTGTATCGTCTTTTCAATAAGAAGAATGCCTACCAAAAAACAAAAATTTACAAAACTCACCTTATCTTTAAGTGCAACAACCTGTTGGATGCTCTTCTATAGGTATATGAATATTTGGCTATCGTTGAATTCCTACGTATTTTGTTTTGTATATGTAGGTTTCTATAGAAAAATTACCAATTCATGATTTTTTATAAGGAAACTCCGACAAAAGTGCCGTTTCCTATGTGACATTTATACTACCAACTAAATGTTAGATCTTACCAACTTTTTTAGAAAATAAATTGCCAATCACCGACTATTCAATAAGGACAAGCTTCTATTCTCTCGCAATATGCCACATTTTCTACTCTGGTAAGCTTTTCTGTACAAAAACATAGAGTGGAGTTTTGTCGACTTCTCCGCAGGAATCGTCGCTTAGTGCGAACTCTTTGTGCTCTCATATTGGAATAAGTACTGCCCATTTTACGGATTTATACAGAAAGTTTTCTCAAAATCCGATTGTGTTGAGATTTCTACAGTTAGCTTTTTCGCAACATAATTGTCTTTGGTATAGAGATGTCTGCTGACCAATTCCTTCAGAAATATTGCCCCTGTCATGACATTTTCATTCAAAGACCAATATAGTATGATTGTATGACAGAGAGGCTACCAGTTTTTACGTATTCCTACGAGAAGCATTCAAACAATTCGGGAATAAATTTCATGTTGCGTGGATATCACATTTATGATATTACTTTATCCACCTTTTTTGAATTACTGCTTCATTGAAGTTGCTGTCGCCAGTCTTCTCTGTTTTTTTCGAACACAAGCGTTGCGTTGAAAAAAAAGTCTGCCAAAAACCGGTAGCTTTTTTCTGCGGCCAGACAACATGAAAACAATTATGGCCAACAGCTACCATGAGTGGCTTAAACTGACATAAGAGAACGAAACATTTTGTATGTTATTAACAGCCAAAATGCCATGTAAATATGTCACATTTTAAGATTAAAACCATTTGTCAAATGTCACAATCATATGGGGTTTATACAACAATGCCAGTAACTGTGACACACAGATAATGTATGGAAGTCCTTCAAAAGGAATTACAAATGCATAAGATATCATAAAAGGAATATTTAGTATTCAATCTGAAATGAGTTTAGCCACAAATTAAAGTTATAGAATAAACCATTTGAACGACAGCGTATTAATATTGATGAATTCCATTATTTTACAATATTATTTTTAGGTAAACGAATGTTTTGATGAGAACGGCATTTGTTGATAGTCGGGTTGAAAGTTCAACAGTTGAGAGTAAAAATACACTTTTCTTATCTAAAATTCTGTGGTTGCTTGACAATCTTTCAGATTTTTTTTACTGAAATAGTAAAATATCACTAAGTGTATCAATTTAAATAAACTTTTCATCATATTGTGCATCTACATAAACAAGATAGGACCATTACAAATTTCTGTTAAAAAAGTATAGTTTTTTCTTAAAAAGTGTTTTACAAAAATTTATTTTATAATTTTTAAATTTTCATTTGGACAAGTGTTCATATAACCTTGTTGCGTTTTCTTAAAAAAAAACTTGATAAGCGAAAAGGTTGAAGAAGAACCAGAAAAATTGTTTTGCCTAAATATCGCTTTGACTCTGGTTTTTTTACGTTAGAGGATTATAAGAAATTTGTTGTTTTTTTTACTTACATGGGATGGTTTCTAAAACAGTACATTTAATACCGTATAGGTGGCGCATGTATTGTTCTAATGAACATCTCAAAGTTGTAAAAAAAATTGTTGTCATTAATTATTCCATAAGTAAAGTTAGATTTCTAGGAGTAACGGTGAAGAAATTATATTTTGCAAAACGCTTTTAGATTATAAAATTTATGTTTTATGTATTCCAAAATATAGTTTAGCCAAATATGGTGTTGAACTTTTTCATATAAGAAGTCATCATATTCGCCACTCTTTAAAGCACGAAAAAGATCTTTGCATGACATCGTGTAGAACTGTATAAGAATAATACCTTGGTAAAAACTCAAGCATGATTCCAAAATACAGGGAGCGTGTTTTTAATCTGTCTTATGTGCCACTCCTGAAAGGCATGAATGATTAAGTTTTAAGAAGGTAACATGTAGTACTATAAAGGAGGATAATGTCCCGTCTAAAATACAAAAAAATTACCAACATACAATCTAGATAAATCATATCTATTGCATACTCGTGTGGTATGTTTAAAATAACAAGCCCTTGATTTCAGTCCCTCATAATAGGTGACTTTTTAAGAACTTTCGGATTTGATTGTTTAAAAAAACCACAGTAAAGAGACATGTATGAAATCTTTATTTGAGCCAATAGAAAGATTGATATAACGCAATGTTTATGATGATGTCATGTAAATGTTGACCGCGACTACGCCTCAAATGGTTCGTACGCTGGCTCCAATTTTGGTATACGTTCTTCGACATATCAGCCGGTATCTCACGAATAATTTCTTCAACATTGGCGTCCAATGTGTCAACCGTTGCGTGCTTGTCTCTATAGACATAAGCCGTAACACAACCCCACAAAAAATAGTCTAGGCGGTCAATTGACCGACCGAAAACGTGAAATAAACTGTTCAGCGAACTGTTCACCAACTCTGCCAGTGCCCATTCAACAAAAGTTAGCCGTTGTGTTAGATCGTGTGGCTCCATTTCTTGCACCAGCTGTATCATAAAAAGTTTTACATCCAAATCCACATAGTAGAGTAACAGAGGCTCAATTGCTGCGAAAGGCCACGAATCGATAATTCATGGTCATTAACAACACTGGCAGATACAGCTGCAATATTTTCCGCTGTTCGCACTCTATGTACTCGTATGCGTGTTGCTGGTTTAATGTCCAATAAGGCTCTGACACATAGAATCCGTTGAATACGTTGCGGCAACGTATTTGACTGACATGACGTATGAAGAGTCTAGAGTCGTCACAACAAATCCGTTGCCGTATATGAGAAAACAGCTGATTAGTACTGGCGGTAAAATTCAGTTTTTAGCGCACACAAAATTTTGTCGCAATTTTGTAAAACAGACTGCCAAGTAAATTCAATATGGACACTGCCCAATTAATGAACGTAATATCAATAATGCTTATGTTGTTCGAAGCCCGCGAGTGTTTGAGAAAATTGTACGGGCAACGAAGATATTGGGTGCGACCACTACTGCGAAATCGCGACTCGCATGGGTTTTTCGCAACCACTTTTTGCTTCCCAGACGAATTTCACCAAACCAAAAGGATGGAGAAGAAGACGTTCGATCTCCTCCTTACTTTCGTTAAAGAATGGTTAACCAAGCACTCCAACAGGCCTTCAATGTCACCGGAATGTCGACTTTTTATAACCCTTGCGTAAGTTGTTATACATACGTACATACATGTAATCGTATGAGTCCGGTTAACATTTTAAAATACTTTTATAAAATTTAAGGTATTTGGCTCATGGCGGAAGTAAGCAGCTATTTTCTGCTGCCTTTAAAATGGGAGTGTCAACTATGAAAGGAATAGTTGCAGAAACCTGCGAAGTGCTTTGGGAAATACTTGGCCCAATATATTTATCAGTCCCACAGGAAAATGAGTGGAAGCGAATCGCCAGTGATTTTTATACAATGTGGGACTTGCCCAATTGTGTTGGTGCCATTGATGGCAAGCACATCGATTTAACTTGCCCACCGAACTCTGGCTCCCAGTTTTACAATTATAAGGGGAAATACTCCATTGCTTTTGTTGTCACCCCTACAAATGAGCCCCGAATCCGCAGAGAAAGTTATTAAAGCCACGGTGCTTCTTCACAATTTCCTCAAAATGCATGATGGCAGTTATTGTCCGCCAGAATATGTCGACCGTGACGACGGCACAATTCAGATCAATGGGCTGTGGCGTAGTGAAATATCTGTCCCTTTGCAAAGAGCCAAGAGAACAGCGTCAAATAATGCATTAAAATGCGCATTGAAATTAAGGGCTGAACTTATGAGTTATATCGTTTCACACCCGACTAAGCAATATTCCCCGCAGTAGCTTCATATTTGTTTAATAATAAAAATACGTATAAAATAATATTTAAATGTTGTTAAAAGTTGTTTTATTTGCATCACAAAAAAGGACCACAAAGCTCGCTAGATATATAAATCAACATAATTGATCACTGGTCATCAAAAAATTTGAAGAGATCATATATATATAAAACTAAAAAACTAAAAATTCACATTAATACATCACATCACTTTTCAAAATTCACAACCATGTTCAGCAATTGGACCTTAAGCCTATCTTGGTCGTCCTCAGAGTGCTTCTGCAAGTAGCCGTCAAACACTTTTAAAAAATCCTGGTTGCGAGACACCGGCTGTGGAGTCTGACTCTGTGCTGGCTGGTTTTTAATCCAGTCAGAGCCACAAAGGGTCTTGAACCTATCCTCCTGCATTTTCCTCTTATCACTCCATTTCCTATCTTCTGGTTCGAGTGTATGTGGTGTTGATTGCCCGAGAGGAGGTGGCAGCTCACAGCAAACAAACCAACATGTTCTGGAAAATAAATTTGATTAGAAATGTCCATAAACATAATGGCAAAGCTTTGAAATTACCTGCGCGGAGCAACGTGGCGTTGCAAAAAGGGCATCGCGTCCATGTAGCGCCAACCACTCCCGTCTTTGACACCACTTCCCGATGGAGCCTTGGCTGCATTGGCCTCCTTCACGTACCTGTCGCGAAGAGACCTCCAGCGACTCTGGCATTGCTCCACTGCAATATAATATAAAATACATGTTGTCAATATCAACATTCAAATAATTTATTTAAAAATTAGCGTTTGTGGCAGCCGCCACAGCCCTCCACGATTTTTCTCTTGCAACCTTGTCGCGATATGCTTTAATTGTCTTATCAAAAAGACAAGGGTGCATCTGCACCGCTTCTATAAGCATAAATTCCATTTAAATAATTAAATGAAACAAAAAATTTATTAAAAAAAAAAGGCAAAAGAAAAAGCTGCAACCAATAACCAGAAAAACAAACTGCTAATGAACTAAATTAATCAGCTGATTTCTGTGACGGACTTGCCGTGCGTCAAAAGTTGAGAGTTAACCAACTTTAATCCGTTACGGCAACGCATACGTCGTGAATGTGACGCTCTTCATTAAAATATATGCAATCAACTTAGCTGTCAGTCAAACACGTCGCCGCAACGGGCGCGACGTATCTTATGTGACGGGCCCTATAATGTAAATTTGGTGCGAAATTTAGCCGCCGAAATTCTGAATGGCCGCCTCAGAAGGTCATCCATACTGACCATAAAATGGAAGAAGTGCACAATGCGCTTTCTTAATCGAGAATGAATTTCGTTAATAAAATTCAATAATCTGCAAGCGTTGCAAACTGAACATGTTTAACAGTAACATCCTACACGGAAACCGCGAAGCTGACAAAAACAGTGTTGCCAAAAAGAAAGTTGCTAAAAAATCACCCTTTATAGGTAATTGACAAGCATGGTGTAGAATCACAAAACGACAGTGCCATGGTAGAAACTCAAAAAATTCTAAAGTACACTTTAGAAAAATATATTGTTGCTGCACATGCGGAGTTTCTTTTAATTAAAAATGGAGCGTTTTTCATATAAAAGGGCATTGTTTTCGGGCCTTTGCATTATTAATTAAGTTATCAATATGTTTGGTGTAAAGAATTACAATTTTGAATATTGTTTTTTTATAAATCTACTACCAACTATAATTACCTATGTTTTTCTACAACAAGCAAATTGATATTTTTTACGTTTGACAGTGTGGAACTTGTGGAACATGAAAGACTTCTTTATGAGAAGGCAACCTTTAAAAATTGTTGTGGAATGTCTTTAAATCATTACTAAAAGAAGTTTTATTTTATATTATATGAAAATTTAATAGCCTTGAAGAATTTAATTGCCCTTTTAAAGAAATTCATTTTAAGAGTAGTAAAAATGTAGTATAAAAACATGCCTGCTATAGAACAGTTGTGTATACATCTTTAAATTATCTTAAAGATACTGTAAAGCTCATTCATATTTAATCAATTTTGTTTTTTGTACTTAAATCTTCGATGAAAGTGTAAACGAACCCTCCTCAAGATGTCCAACCATCACAATGAATATTAGATAAATTTCTTTAAAAATCTGACTTTAGTTTCGATTTCATTTTACAATCTTAATTATTCTATAACATATATTTCTATTTCAGCCCATTAATCAAAAGAAAAATTAAATTAATACGTTGCATAGATCGCGTACATTGCGTTTTTTCTTTTTCAATTAGTAACTTAGTGTTAATTTAAAACTATTCGCGCTATTCGCGCATTTGTCGACAGTTTTATAAATAATCTTTATATACATCTGTATACTGTTTACTTCACTAATTGCATCTGTATTGTCTTCAGCGAATACATTCACTGCAAATATATACAATGTAGATATAGATATATACAATCAGTGGAATGGCCCAAAGTGAACCAATCGCAATTGGTTGAAATATTTCAAGTACATTTCACTTTATCTTTGATGAACGCCTTTGTCAGATATGTCCAATCGCAAGTGAAACGTTGCGGCACGACACTACACCGCACGATCGTATTGTTCTAACATTTTCAAATCTTTATTAAATTATTAAGTAATTGTTTATTTTCTGTAGCCATGATATCATTAACAAAGACGACTCTTCTGCTACCGAAATTATGCCGAGCCAAAAGTCAATCAAATATATAAGTATGAGAAGATATGTACTCGTATTTTACACTACACAAGACTACAAAGTGTGATTAACGCCGTCGACACTCAAATCAAATCAAATTAGTAATAGAAAACATTTTAAACAAATTATTCACTATTTATTCACTTTGCAGTTTTTGGTTTTAATTGACACGCAAAAAATGTCACTTGTAAAACAAATTAAATGATTTAAATTAATGAAATAAAACCGAAAAAAAACGAAAGAGCGAACAAATAATGTCACTAACTAAATGTCCACAGATACCACATGTACAGATGCTTACAGACAGATAAAGCCTCTAAGCGAATTTAAATAGCGTCCAGCTCAAATTCATGTGTGAATATAGAAAGATTAGGAGGCTCCGGTTCCTGGTTGCATTAGATATTTCGTTAAAAGTTAAGTGAAGCTACGGAAGTATACAAAAATATTTGAAAAAAGCCAGTGTTGAACATAGTTAATCCCCTCCATGAATTAAAAACGAATTTTCTAAAAATTAGATGAACTAAAAGGAATTTTCTGAAAATTAGATGAATTAAAGTGAAGTTTCTGACAATTAGATTGAGTTCCATTTAATTAAATTGTATTATCACGAATTACAATTGAATTATATCAAATCACACAGAATTAAGTTTAATTATATTGAATTCATTGTATCAAACAATTTGTAAATATTTATCATAAATTGTAAAAATGAAGTATTTATTTCCTACTTCAAACAACCATGTAATTACAAAAACCCCTATTTTGTTACTCCCATGTGGCAACCCAGAGGGACGCAGAGGACCCATGGTTGATACTAGCAAAAATGTCGCTCTTTTTTCCGCAAGCCGCCAACCGGAACACTTCGCCAGCCACCCTCAAACCAAATAATGTAAGTTAACCAAATTCCCTTTTTTTCATCTCCTCTTATACAAAAAATCCTCGTAAGCATACACATCTCGCCAAGAACCCAAGTTCTTTACCAAACCCTCCAATTTCTCTCGTGGAATCTTCGGACAAAATCTGACAGATTTTTATCTTATCAATTGCATTTTACAACTAGTGGTGAAAATATTTTCGAATAGAATTTTGCCACTGCAATTATAGCATGTTTGAAAGCATCGTTCTGAAAGCCCGATAAATATTGAACAGCTTGAGGTAGGAGGCTGAAATTTGCAACTAAGATATGTTCTTATCATAAGCCACTTAAGTTCCGAAAATTGTCGTTATTGGCTTAAGGCTGATATTTTGAATTGGAAGAGTAATAAAAAAGGCACAATTTTACAATTTTGCAAGTATATTCACGAACATATTATGGCGTAAGAAAAGAAATGAAGAAGTGAAAAGAGTGAATAGCCCTGTAGCAAAATGCAGTTTTTCATCACGTTCAACAATTTTGCCAATTATTCATTAATTAAAAGGAATTTCGACTTGCGATTCATGAAGTTTAAAATATTGTAAATGTCTATAATTTTACAAATTTTACCGTTTTTGGACATTTTTCCACACTGATATAAGGGAATAGTAGCATTTAACAGCCAGTTTCCTAAGCACTGCATTTGAATGAATCACACACAATTTTCATTTACGTGACATTAGGTCATGTAAATGCTTTCAAACCTCGTACGCGCCCTCTATAGCTTATTAACTGAACTATTCTAAGGTCATTTCACACGTAAACAACAACCAGAGTTTCGTTTCAATCGGAGGCGGTTTAATTTTATATACATATGAAAAATGTATAGCAAAACATTTTCTTATAGGAACATTTTTGTTACAAAAATTTGGCGAAAGTTTGATGACAGACCTCACTAAATTTGTTTCTTATAATAAATGTTTCTCATTTTCTCTACAAAGGCTGATGTCTATTTTAGAAACTGGCCCTCAAGCCCATTAGTCAGGTCCATCTCATTCGAAGTTAATTCAGTGTGATGTCGCTCACTTCGACAACGCCAGCAAAATGTAATTAAAAGTAACTGCGCCAATGTCCGCGTTGGCGTCGGCGTCGACAATAAAATAACAAAACGCCAGGGGAAACAACAACAAACACGAACATATTAAATACAAATTGTGTTGATTGCTAAAAATTATTGTTTTTGTTGGATTTTCTATTGTTTCAACTGTGTTTTTGTTTCCCTTTTAGTTCCAAGTTGTGTTATTGTGTGTTGGTTTTACTGCCATACATTAGATTAATTTATTTCCTGAGCGGATCTGTAGTGAAATGCATTCATTACCGACTGCCGCATTTGTACTGACAGTTGGAACGAAAAGTCTGCAAATGGTGAAAAAACAAAAATAAAATATTGTAAGAACTTTCGAGCAAAAGTTTAAAAAAAAATGTGAATGAATTATGTGAATAAAATATGGAAATGCATCTTTTATTCCGCCTTTTCAAAATTATGCATTCGTATAATATTTTTTAATTATGCAATGTAATACCTTTGAGACCAACTGTTTAAATTACCTAAGTTGTTGCTTTTGCTATTGCGGCCCCCTAAAAAGTTAACTTTAGGTGTGAATTTACTGACTTTCGGCTCAATTTCAGTATAGAATTTAAGATCCAAACGCGAAATAAATTACCGCCACCGTTAATAGAGTTTTTATATGCGGTTTACTCTTTAGTGAATTTCATTTGATTTGGCATTAACGCAACTTATTGGTCAAAATATTTAAGCGTGCTGTGGAAGATTCTAGCTCGCAGTTTCTTAATGAATCCACAGACCCGATTTGTTCATGGAACCCCATCAGCATGTGTTATTCTCTTAAATGGAAATTTGCATATGAAATCTGTAACTGTTGAAATGATAGTTTTTATATCTCTGTTAATTTGATAAGAGATCACATATAAAGAACAAAAAAACATAAAAATTAAAAATAGTTAACCCTTAAAAAGAACCACCATACGAGGGCGTTCCCAAAACGCCGACCTAACAAAGAAGACACAAAAAAGTTGGGAATTTTTTTTTATTTTCCAACATAATTTAGCCTTTTAGCTCGTTACACTTTTTTCAGCGATGTACGAGGTGTGATCAAAAAATAACTGTTATTTTAAATTTTTTCAAAAAGTATTTATTTATTCATCAATAACTATCTTGTCCCCTTCAAAGTAATCCACATTAGATGTAATGCACCTGAGCCAGCGTTTTTTCCAATTTTCGAAACACTTCTGAGACGCGCTTTTTGGTGTCGCCAACAGCTCCTGTTTCGATTTTTCTTTTATCTCCTCAATCGTAGCAAAACGCTTTCCTTTCATCGGTGTCTTCTTTAGGAAGAGGAAAAAGTCAGCGGGGGCCAAGTCCGATGAACATGGTGGTTGAGGAATGATTGCGGTTTTCTTTTTGGCCAAAAACTCACGCACAAGCATCGATGTTTGAGCTGGTGCGTTATTATGGTGCAAAATCTATGATTGGTTTTTCCACAATTCTGTACGTTTCTGACGAATTGCTACGCGCAAACGGCGCATAACTTCAAGGTAGTATCCCTTATTGACCGTACGACCTTGTGGCAAAAATTCGTGATGCACCAGGTAATTGCAATCGAGAAACACAGTCAGCAAAACCTTCACATTTGACCGAACTTGACGTGCTTTTTTCGGTATTGGCTCTTCTGGACGCTTCTATTGGGATGATTGGGCTTTGGTTTCAACGTCATAGGCATACACCCATGATTCGTCACCAGTTATGACCTTTTTGGGAAAATCTGGATCGTCGTTGACGACGTTCAACAGCTCCTGAGCGATGTCCATGCGACGTTGTTTTTGCTCAAAGTTTAGCAATTTTGGAACAATCTTCGCTGTCGCACGTTTCATGCCTAAAACATCCGTAAGATTTGCTTGGCATGAGCCGAACGATATGCCAACATCATCTGCAACCTCTCTAATAGTGATTCGACGATTATCCAAAATCACTTTCTTCACTGCTTCAAAGTTTTTATAAAAATAAGCCGTTATTAACATTTATTATAATAGATCCGGTCAAGTCCATAGAATGTCGTAACGGTGTCGGATCAAAATCCTACGTCTCTGCAGGGGTTAAATGAAATCAAATGTTAATTGATTAAAGCCATTAAAAACGTTCGAACTTATTTGGAACGAATTTTCGTTCTTCTAATTCAAATACCCTACGCACAAATATTTAAGTATAATGATTACATAGTAAAATTTGGCATGTTGTCAAAATGGTAAATTTGAAAAAGTAAATTTGCCTTAAAATTTAGTCATGTGATAAAGTGGAAAATGTTGGCCGTCGTATATCATATTTTTCAAATGCTTATAAAGGTTGTTCCAGCAAGAACGCAAGATTTAAATTTTAGATGAAACACAGATATTTAAAAAAAATCATGAAACTTTATTATATCGTAAAGTAGACAGAATGAGGTTATGTATGGAACAACACATCGGGCAGATGGCCGCCGCGGCTTTGCTGGCACACACGCGATCTTTTAATGAAATTTTCAATGACCGTTTTGCATAAATGCTGCGGTATTTCATTAATGCAGCGTCCAATTTCCTCTCTTAAGACTTGAGCCGTCATCGGCTTATTCGCGTAAACCATCGACTTCAAAAAAACTCCAAAGAAAAAAGTCTAATGGTGTTAAATCGCACGATCTAGGCGGCCAATTCTGGTCTCCAAAACGCGAAAAAACGCCACGCGAAATTGCTGGCTGATGCAGCAATTGAATTGTTTCTCTGGCTGTATGACATGTGACGCCGTCTTGTTGAAACCACATGCTCTCCACATTCATTTCTTCAATTCTAGGCACGAAAAAGCTGGTTATCATTTCACGATACCGAATATCATTGACTGTTTGTGCTTGACATGCCTCATTTTCATAAAAAAAAGATCCAATGATTCCTTCAGCCCAAAATCCACACTACACAGTGACACGTTGAGGATGCATTTGCTTCTCGCATATCACTCGAGGATTTTCCTCACCCCAAATGCGACAATTCTGCCTATGGACGAAGCCATCAAGATGGAAATGGGCCTCGTCACTGAAGACACTGAAGGATTTGGAGACACCAATTTGCTGAGCTCGGTGTCGAATTGAGGTGGATGGAGTTTGAGCGACATCATCACGTACAGCTGCGACATTTTCTTTTTTACATCACTAACAGACCCAGTTTTGGCAAATTTATCCATTAATCTCTTTACAGTTGACTTTTTTGGAGCATTCTTGTGACCCCAAATCGATCGCAATTTGCGAACTGTAGCCGCAAAACTTTCAACATTTTAGTAAAATAATTTCACAATGAGAATGTGTTGTTCATTCGTGTAGCGCTCCATTTTTACTAACCTCGAACCTTCTATTAGCAAACAATAACAATTGTTCAAATGTCAAACAATGACAACAATGTTCGAATGGCGCCAAATTTAAATCTTGTGTTTTGGTTGGGACACCCTTTACTATATGACTCCTGCAATTTGAAGTATAGTCAATGTATTTCGGAGTAGAGTTTCTGCCTGCAGGAAAACTGATCGATTACTTCATTTCATTCGTTTCAATTTTCATATAATTAATTAGGTTTTTTCTAGTATTTTCCTTGGTATGGTAGAGCATCACAAAGTCGCTTTGTTCTCCTGTTATTTTGGACATTTTGCTCCGTTCCTATCAAGTTTTGTTGTAATTAATTTTGTTCTCTTCTTAATTAAATTTTAGCACTGAGTCTATTAAGTCGTAGCGATTCATAACAATAAAAAGCAGAAACGACATTAAATTTTGAATATCGAATGTGGGCGTTAAGGCAAAAAAAAAACTAAAAACGAACATAAAATTGCAAACGCAGACCGTCCATCCTTCTCGAATTTCATCTACGTCAGATTTTAATTCATTCAATAAAAAGCGAATTAAAATACAAGAACATGTCTCTTCTAAACAATTTTTTACTGATTGTTTCTATTCTTCAAAAACACCAAAACAATATTAACAATAGGCGATAAATTATTTCAATACTTCGTCACACCGATTGCTTAAAATTCCAGGTTTTGTGTTGAAGATAATTTATCATCGATTAGTGAGTATGCTTGTGTTTTTATTATCAATTGTGTTTTTATGCCCAAATAATTGATTTGGCGTATAATATATGAAGTGATATTTTAGAAATTGTTGGCAATAAATAACGATGATGTGTTTTATTAGTTACATTTGACGCATAGTTTACTCAAGTGAACGGAAATGAGATAGAGACTCTGGAGTCAATAATCTAAAGCTATGCCAATTGTTTTCAAAATGACTGATTAATGATATTGTCAATTAGTAAGAACTTTACATGCACCTTTATTTAAGGATGTGCTTCCAATGGCGAGACGCCGAGCACCCGTATACGAGATAATTCTAACATTTGGAAAAATGGATCACCATAAGAATTTAACTCATCATTACTTACTTGGAAGGCAAATCACAGAATGTACTATATTTTTTTTTTTTTTTTTTTAAATAAGTTGTTTATTACAGTTTAATAAGGTAACTACAATTTTTTATAATATTGCCTCAGCGCCAGATTGGCTTTATAGAGGCTAATAGGCAACTAAAACCATTCAAGTAATACCAACAACAAATATTAACATTAAAATATTTAATAATAGGAGAGATAAAAACAAATATTATTATTATTATATTAAAAAAAATATAAAAAATTTTTGAAAAGATTTCAGTGACTTTGTAACCATTTTCCATAAGACAAGACGCCAATTATGAAATTTTTACTTTGATAATTTTGCCATCAAATCATCTACGCAGACGTTGCATGATTCTCATGTTGCGAACTTATCGTCTAGCGAAATGTTTTAAGCGGAAAGTAGTATGATGCCACAAATGACAGAGAAACTTCTTATTATGAACATGCGAGGTGTGTTAAAAAAAAAAAAATGCGAATTTTCAAATTTTGCGGTCTAAGTACATTCGACTTTCGATTATTATTTTTTTACGTTGGTACACTTGTCTCAAAGATATGTTGACGGTTTTATTCATATGGCATGTTTAGTTTGTTTGTGAGAGGCATAAATAAGAAAAGTGTTCTGCGTGCTCGGCGATTCGGTTTTTATCTCGGCAGTCGACGCAAAACGCAGTCGTTTCATGGGTCTCTTCAATCTTGGGAGCAGGAAAAAGTCGCAGGGGCCAAATCTGGTGCTTACGGTGGCTGAGGCATGATAACGGTGTTAGTTTTGGCCAAATAATCTCTCACAGACATTATCATGATGCAAAAACCATGCATTTTTCCCACAATTCCGGGAATTTTTTTCGTATTGCTTCACGCAAACGGAGCATAGCTTCAAGGTAATACTCCTTATTTATCGTACGACCTTGTGGTAAGAACTGCTGATGCACTACGCCATGGTAATCGAAAAAAAACAGTGACCAAAACCTTCACATTTGATTGAACTTGGCGTATTTTTTTTGGCCTTGGCTCTCCTGGACTCTTCCATTGGGAAGACTGGGCTTTGGTTTCGATGTCATAACCATATACCTATGATTCGTCACCAGTTACGACCCTTTTAAGAATATCTCGATCAGCGGTGGTTTATTAAGGTTAAGGTTAAGGAGTTAAGTAACCACTTCGTTTGCAAAAGTTTAAATTCATTCACAATGATATCAATACATTTTAATGTGCCAAAAAAGGTTAATTTTAATACATATTAAAGAATGGTAATGATAAATTCAAATGCAAATAATCTTAAAATTATGAAGTTTAGACAGATAAGAACCTCCAAATTAGGCTTCCGGAGTTTTTGACGAATCACTATCGATATACTCGTATGTTGTCTGACATTGTCCTGGTTTAACACAATACTTCTTCTATTGGCCAAAGCTGGCCAACTCTGTGAAATTGCTTTCTTCAGACAGTCCAGTTGCTGACAGTACAGGTAGTCAGCAAAACCTTTCCGGCCGTCAACCCTGGCCTGGTCACCATTTGTGCCAGCTCACAGCGATTTAATTTCGCTTGACGTTGTTGTAAATGACCCACCATTCATCACCAGTTACCATTTGCCTCAGGAATGAGACGATTTTTTTTGCAATTTTGCTGTAATTCACAGATGAAAATTCAGTCCATCAGGTTTTACTACGGTAAGCTGTGTGGCTCACACATATCGTGCTTCTTTTCGTGTTCAGTGTTGTTCAAAAGGTTTCAAAATATGTTTTGTGCAATGTTTAGCTTCTGGGCAATGGAAGCAGGACTTATATGATGGTCGCACTTGACGATTTCCATTATTTTATCGGTATTTTCGATAACTGGCCATCCAGAGCGGGTTGAGTCTTTGGTATTTAAATTAACGCAACGTCGTCAAAGAAGTCAAAATTGCTCATGATTGGCTGTTATAGTACCAAAAACCAATGTGAATCATATACATTCTCAGCCATCTGGCCCGTGTTTTGGCATTTATGAAAAAAATCCATAAAATATTTTGTGTTTTCTCTTTGAAATACTCAAGTAATTCTAAGTCAATCAATTGGAGAACAGTCTGGGTACCTGTATGAGTACGAAATCTTATCCCTCTAATACCGTCTAACGTAACCTGATCGCACTTTTATAACGCGAGATCCAAACCGCTGAAGTAATCTATTGGAAAATAGTAATAAACATGTATATGAAATATGTCAAATTTCACAGATTCTATTTTGAAAAGTTTCGCAAGAAAGTTTCCTGCCATTAATTTTATCATTCGAAAAGCTAAATATGTCAAACGTTCATAGCGAAAAGTTACCTGATATTTTATAGAAAAGGTGACTACTTTAATACTTCTCTCTTCCATCTTTTTGTGAGAAGCATTGCCTGGCTCCTATTGAAGTTGCTATCACTATCACTATCTTTCAAATAGAAAATTCGATTCAAGCTTTTGTAGAAAATCCTTTTTCCTAATGTGTAAAACTGTCTGAGGAATACTTTTTTTTAGAAAAGTTCCTTAAGCTAATTTTATAAATAAAGGTTGCCTTGCCTTTATTTTAGTAATAGAAAATTAATTCGATAACATCTTTACCAAACTAGAATGTTTGTCCAACTATATCTTTCCTATAGCCAAATTTGTTTAACAACATTTCTGTTAGAGAGACTGCCCTCTACGACTCTCCTATAAAAAACATTGTCTCGCCACAACCCTTAAATTTTCTTTGCAAAAATTTGCTTTGTAAAAGTTATTCTGAAGACTTTTTCTGTTAAAGCGGATCGAGATTGAAATAAAGTAAAACAAGCTGTGAGGTTTTAACGAAATTATTATTTTTATTTAAAAAGCCTATATAACCCATTATGTAAATTATCGTATCCTCAAATTATTCATACAGAATGCCCATTGCATTGTTAACTGTGTGGGTGGTAGCGCCGTCCTGCTGGAATTGAATGTCGCTCACGTCCACATCATTCAATTTGGACTAAAATAAATTGGTTATCGTTAACCTGTAGCGCCTAATGCTGATGGCGGCGGCCTCTCTAACGCCGTTTTTGAAAAAAATGCTAACCATCGATGCCGCCGTTCCAAGATCTACACCTTACAGCAACTTTCCGTCCCATATATAGTAATTTTGTTTGTTTTTAATATAAACCTTTAACCAAAAATTCGAAAACATCGACTCAACTTATTTGAAAAACGCTTCATAAGTTGGTCTAATTGGCTAAAGTTGCCTTACAATAACTTTTTTAGAAAAGTGGCATATATTTCACAGCAACATTTTTCAGTGAGAATATTGTGTTGCCGGGCTTTCCTGTATGATAGGTTATCTGGCACTAAGATTTCTATGCGAAATGTTGCCCGGCACCAACGTTTCTATATGAAAAGAAGTCTGAAATCAGTTTTCAAATATCAAAAATGTCTTCCACCAAATTTCCAACACAAAAAGTTGCCTGATTGCCTAGTTGACGATCCCGAACGGTTCATAGCTTAATTTTTTTTAACGGTTTCGTCAAATGCTGTAAGCATTTTAAAATACTAGAGTGATGTCTTTTTATATTGTACACTATAGATTATATGAACATTGGCAGTTTTTCATAACTATTTCTATGGCCACCAGCCATTATAATTAGCTAATTATACGGTAATATCGTGTTGGGGTTAAATGTATGGTTATCTGTGTTTTTTAGAAAAAAAAGCTTTTTAAAAATGTTCGAATTTATCTAGTCACTTCTGCGTGATCTGCCATTTAACGAAGTATACTAGCCTTCAAGATTGTCACGCTTGACAATGTAGGTTCGAAGCTCTTCAGGGTCATTTGTCTTTATCCGATGGCAAGAAGAATTTCTCAAAAACAACCAAATTCATTTCCCCATGTAAGGTTTTAGACGACGGTCTACCATGCAATCTCTTCAACAAATTCTTTGAGATAATAATGAGGTAATAATACGACTGAAACCATATTTAATGAAAGTCATATGCTACTTGCATGAACTGATGATATAGACGTTGTTGATAGAAATATGCGAGATAGTACTGCAGTCTTCTCAAGCATTGAAAGGAATGAGCGAAGATAGGTCTGATGGTAAACGAGGGCAAATCCAAGTTATTTATCTCAATGAAGAAGAAAGGTCTATTCGTTTGGGGTGTTGCGTGAACATTCATAATAATAATTTTGCAGTCGTATGAACGGTGAACTGACCAAGCGCATCAAAATACAAATATTGAGTTACCTGGGCCAAGTTGTGCAGATGGATCCCAACGCTTCAGTACGTTAAGTCTTTGACAGCAAACTCGATGAACGTGGCAGTAGGGCGATCAAAACTATGTTGGAAGGAGCAAACTTGATATGACGAATTGGAGAAAGAGTGCTGAATACTGAAGCGCTTGGGATCATTTTATTTCTCCTTGCGACGTGTAATAGATAGGGATGTATATTCTAGTTGCCATCGAATTAAATAGTAAGGTTTGAAGCTGCCCTCTATGCCATTCAATTTGAAGCTATTGGAGCAAAAGTGACTGAACGAAATTACTGAACAGAACATAAAAGGAATGTCACCGCATTTCCAAATTATCTTAGCATTTCGAATTTTAGCACATTTTGCTTATAAAAGAATTGTTTACATTTAAATTGAATTTTATTGAAATTATTTAGGAAGTCCGCACTTTTAAGCAGCGCTTAATCACCTGCATAACAGCAACTCATAATCATTCTTAATAATAGTCATCATCATAGCTTTTAACTTTTAATCACAAGCAATCCAAGTTAATTGAATATTGGGGGAAAAAACTGTGCAAAAGTAATGATATATTGTTTGCAGCAGCTACCACCTCTTTTATGTTAAATTACTTGCAATCAATTAGTAATCGCGCGATTCTGCCTCCGTTTTTTTCGTTTCGTCTTCTTTAATAACAGTGTTATTAGTTAAGTTTTATAAATATAAACGATGATTAATACAAAATTCAAATTGGAATTGTAAATTCTAATGTCTCAAATGTTCTTTAGGCCAACCGGCCGCCATGTATCACACTAGTGAATGCAAAAAATGAAGTAATGAAACTCATGAATGCAATCCATGATATTTCATAGAAAAATGTGTTTGTCACAACACTTTGCGCCATGACTGTACCCCCAAGCAATTTCGAGGGATTGAAGTAGTGGTATTGTAATGTATCAGGTTGAAAAGTTTTCAGATCATAAATCAAAATAACCATTATAGTTTTTGTCACATAACAATTTCACAGATACAAAAACAAACATTTAGTAATAAGAGCTATTTGTGACATTGTAAATTTGAATATAAAGAACAAAACGTTAGTTCTACCTTTGTTAGGTATGAGAGGATGCAGAGAGAGTGTGAGTGCTTGGGGGTGTTACCACCCCTGCACAACCATTCTCGAAACTATAGTGTTGTCAGTAGAAATCTTGTATAAATTATCATAAATTGAAATTTGTAAATTCAATTTCAATTTCAAGTGTTAACTGAAACGCCCACACGCAGAGTAGCAGGCACACTTTCATAATAATGGAAAATGAAAATGACTACTATAAATCCATTTGTGTAGGACCACACAAATGTAATATTTAAGTAAATAATACACACTTTAGCAAGTGCTGCAACTTTTGTACTTTTGTACATCAAACTTTTTGTGCTCATTAAGGTCTTATTGTAATATTTCACAATATATGCTAATCGTTTAGAAATTCTTCTTCTGGACTTACATCAACAAGTGGCGAGTATGGGAAAGTCCCCCAAAGAATAATTTATAGTTCACAAAGAAAATGAAAAGAACATTAATATTGTTTAAAGTTTATAAAAATAGAGGAGATGCCTAAAATAAACGGGGCATTTTGTTAAGTAACTGCCAATGTTGATATTTAGCATATGCTTTATTTATTGCTCACACATCGCATATCATAAACTTATAGTGTTAATTTAAAAACGATGACCGATATATGGGCAATATTCTGCTAAAATTTGATTGAAATCGACAGAAAGATTTGGGAGGCAGCATCCAACACACCGACAGACAGTCGTTCCGACACGTAAGATAATTTTGAGAATGAAAGTCGTTGGGAGAAACATAGTGTGCCTTTATTTCTGAGTGTTTCATTTTTAAATCTTTTTCCATTTTGCCATTCCGTTTGTTTTCCTTTGCGATAGTCAGGACTGTAGAGTTTTGGAAATTCTCAGTCCGACTCCAACACTGACGTTCACTTCTTAAAAATATAAAACTTATTTCAACTTTTTGTTTTATTATATAACGTTTCATTTATTATGTTATACCGAAACAAAAACTTAATGCATGGCTGATTTTATGAATTAATAAATGTTTAGATCACTTTATCGACTTGTACGTCATTCGTTCTTCAACTGCGTAACTTTTTAAAATTATGACTATCTGTTTCATTTGTTTTATCTATCTGGGTTTGTGTATTTTCCTCTCACATAAAACTTATTGTGTATTTTAAAATATGCAATGATAAAGTTCATATTGTTCTTCCTCATATAAAAGTCCTTTCCTTGCCTAGTCTTATTTATTTTATAATTATGAAGAATGACATAAGCTTGCTATGCTAGGAAAATGCTAAAAATATTTATATAAGGCAGGAATAAAGTATGTAAAAAACTTTTTTATTCATCTCATGGAATCTCTAAATTTGCATTAATTTTGAAATCAAAATTAGAGCACCGAAAGTGAAAACGACTCCAGTGACTCCATATAGAATTGCTTAGCATTGACCCCTAAATTCCACCTTCAACTCCTTCTTTGCAGCCCTGCTATAAAGGTAAATCACACCTCTGTCTGTAACTCTCACGACTGAGGGAGCAAGAAACAGTTTTTGTTGCAAAATTTTACTTTGTTCATCAGCATAAACAGCAAATTATTCAGTGTAATGCTTCTCTTCGACGATGTTTTGTTTTATTTTGTAATTTGTTAAGACCGCTGAAATAAACTTCAGACCTCGCCATTTTATCCAAATTCTTTTCCCTGGAGCTTACCTTTGAGATTTGCTAACATATTATAGTCGCTGGAGCTTGATTTGAAGAATGCTCTTTGTGAAAAGTACCTTTTTCTTGGCCGTTTGTGGTCATATTTTTCTTGATTTTGTCCTTCAAACGATATAATCAATCAATAATTAATGTTCAGTAATTAATAAAGTACCAAGTGTGGTACTTTGCAAAAGTATGGAAGTCATGATTTTACTGCGCGACTGTTGCGCTTTTGGCATCTTGGCAATGCTTTCACAGGATTCAGTAGTTTAGTTTATTGCCATATACGAATATCTCATGCAAAATCCTCAATATTGCTCTTATACTGCTTCGAATCAGTAGCACGCCGCAGTTTTCGTTCTACTGTCAGCAAACGCAGTGCCCATTTGGATAAATATTTTCTAGTGGCGAAATTTTTACACATTGTAACGAATATATTGCTTTTTGCTATTCGTCTACGGCCCTGTGTCTCATAAGAAAAAAAAAAACTTACCTTTATAAGAACTAAACCCACTTCCTAAAATTTTTATCACGTATTCGTCAAATAAAAGCAATATGTGATGCAAATAGGTATATGCCGTAAATAACCATCTCAGTTCAGGCACTTCTTATACTTCAGAGAGTTAAGAGATTAGTTTTCACTTATTCACTTATTTACCGAAGAATGTTATGTTTTGGCTTCGCTGAACTTTTACCTAATGTCAAGCTTCAATATAGTCTGCTCTATACAACTGATTCAACGGT
Source organism: Philornis downsi (assembly GCA_019455685.1). Lineage (NCBI taxonomy): Eukaryota > Metazoa > Arthropoda > Insecta > Diptera > Muscidae > Philornis > Philornis downsi. The sequence goes on from JAHXMU010000006.1 coordinate 3,324,670, forward strand.
TCTCCAAATATTCCCATGCCATTCGTTTAAGATTTATTCAAATCGCAAATTCAAGCTTCTATATCTTCCATAAACGATTACCTTTCTATTTTACTTTATAGTCTTCACCTTCCTCGGAAATAATTCGATTGTTAATGAATTTATGTCACGTTCACAGTAAAGAATCAATGCACTCATCGATCAGTGTAAACAATATAATGAACAATGTCGATCTAAGCACTTCCGTCGACCCTTCGGTCGTCTGCGAGCATATTAAAGGTGCGATATAGCTTCCTGTAGCTAATGTTTCCTTCAATTTTCCACCTGCAATGAAAATTTATGAACCAGCTACTTAGAGAGGTCAGCGAAACGAAACCTAATAATATTAGGTGCGCAGCTAAGTTCCCGCTGTTTGTCAATAGATGGCGGCAGTTATAAGAGCTGGTCGATTCTGCCATGACTTAAACGTCATGAGTCATGTATGATTTTGTATCAAATAATCGTCATATGCGGAAAATATTGGTTTCCTTTTTCCGAAGCTTCAAAACGTTTACGGAGATGCTGCTTTAAGTGAAACAACGTGTCGAGATTGGTTCCGTCGCTTTAAAAACGGCGATTTTGATGTTGACGACCGTTCTTGTGAAGGGAGACGAAAAACCTTCGACGGCATTGCTTGATGGGGATCCATACCAAACGCAGGTAGAGCTTGCTTCAGTATTAGGAGTTACCAGCCAAGCCATTTCCAAGCGATTCAAATGGGAATGTTCAAAAGTAAAGAACTTGGGTTCCTATGAAGTTGAAGCCAAGGGACGTTGAGCGTCGTTTTTTTCGCCTGTAAAAGTGATTCATTATAACAATCCAAAGAAAAAAATTCATGGAAGTTGCCCGGACATGTTTCAAGATCGTCGCCTCATCCGAATATTAACGCTGCTAAGGCTGAGTCCTGAGTTTGGTAGGTAGGTAGGTAGGTGTTATTTATTACGAGCTGTTAAAACCACGATGTTCTCTGCACGAGAAATGCCCACAATACGCCGAGAGGCACGAAAAAGTGATTCTTCAGCATAACAACGCTCGGCCAAACGTAGGCAAGGCCGTTAAACCCCCCGGATATTGATCCGTCCAATAATCACTTATCCGTTCGATGACACACGGTCTGGCTGACCAGCAGTTCCATTCATATGACGACATAAAGAAATGGCTAGAATCGTGGATAGTATCAAAAGATAAACAGTTTCACTGTGACGGAATTCGAGCTTTGCCAGAAAGATGGGGAAAAGTAGTACCTAGCGATGGGCAGTACTTTCAATGAATCATTTGTAAACATATTTTATAATAAAGTTGCATTTTTATAAAAAAAAAACAGCCAAATATTTTCGCTCTTATCCAAGTAGAAGGAAACACCTTACATTTTTTCTTAAACTTTTCATCTGCATCCTTACTTCGTATACATTATGATTTCTGTTTATTTTTATTAAGTCTTTTAATATTTTTCAAAACAATTGAAATTAAACGACCAGTGACGCATCATTACAGATGCTTGAATCATCGTTGAAAAGTATTACTTTAAATCATTTAAATTTGCTGTCTTCGATTTGTAAATTTTCTGCTTAGTCAAGAGGCCTTGGGACCAGGGAAATGAACAATTTCGTGAAATCAACCTGGTGTAAAAACTCTTCACTTTTTTTTAATTCGAATAATAATAAAAATATTTTTTGTGTTATTCTTCCTTCGAGGGCTGCCAGTTTCATTTTCTTGCCAGTGTAAAATTTTAATAACGTCGTGATTAATTTGTTTACACATAGTTATGTTCAACTTTTCAGAAAAGTGATAAACGCTGTCAGAAACCACCATAACTAGGGGATTATTTGCAGAGGGGACTTTTCTCGCATGGACAATAAAGCTCACAGAACTGATTGTGCACAACTATGGTACATTTACTCGGGTAATGGTTCATTTAATATGAAAGAAACATCGGACATGAAATGAGATTTTAAATGTTTCTTAGCAAAAATTCGCTGTTTGATTTTGATTGTTTGTCAATTTGCATAAAGCGTAAATGCTATGTGATTGCATCTACAGTAGTGTACAAAAGTATGATAAAAGCTTGTAGTTTCTCCAAATTGACATGACAATGACATGCTGTGCTGAATTTAACTGATTGCAAATTGTACTAACATATTTAAAGAAGGTCAACAATTATTTTTGGAAAGGAAAATAATAAAATTAAGTCTAGACGAATATTTTTATAGAAATTTGTTCATCGCGAACAATATATACGGTGATTTTTTAATCGTAGTTTTTTTAATATTAAAATTATATTAAAATTTTTTTATTGGAATCGATGAATTGGTTTCTTCCATTTAATTTTTAAAGATAATTTCATGTAAATGTTGTCCGCGCCTCCGTCTCAAAATGTCCATTCGGAAGGTCCAATTTTTCGCCATTTTCTCGAGCATTTCGGCCAGTATTCCAAGAATAATGCGTGTTATGTTGTCCTGTAAGGCTTAAATAGTGTTTGGCTTGTCCACATAGACTAACTCCACAAGAAATAATCACGAGGTGTTAAATCGCAAGACCTTGGGCGCCAACTCACAGGGCCAAATCGAGAGATAAGCTGCTCACCAAACTCATCCCTCAACATATCCATTGTTTCACGGGCAGTGTGGCATGTTGCATCGTCCTGAGGAAACCACATATCATCCAAGTTCAACTCGGCCAATTGTGGCAAAAAAAAAATCTCGTATCATGGCTCGATATCGTTTCCCGTTAACGGCAACGGTTCTTCCACGGTCGTCTTTGAAGAAAAATGGGCCGATGATGCCACCAGCCTATAAACTGCACCAGATTGTCGTTTATTCGGGATGTATCGGTAATTCATGGCATGTGGCTGTTCATCACTTCAGATTTGACAGTTTTGCTTGTGTACTTATCCGTTCAGCAAGCAATGAGTCTCATCGCTAAACACAATTTTTCGATAAAACAGCGGATTTTCATTGAGCTTTTGTAAGCCCATTCTCCAAAAATTAGACGTTGTGGTACATCATTCGTTATTCCATAATGAAATGGCAGAGTATACTGTACACTTTTCACTTTGACAGATGACGTTTGGATGTCATTACCAACCAGTGCTGCCAACCTGAAAAACTTAAATCTTAAAAAATCATCCTATAGAATAGAAAATGGTATTACCGATAAATATTATGGTAGACAACGCTGATTGTGAAAAATTTGCCCATCAGTAGAGATTTGCATAAGAATTGTTGGCTTCAGTAAATATTTTATTAGAAAATGTACCAGTCGACTTTTATTTTTACAAAAAACTTAGTCGGTGACCAATATGCTATTTTGAATTTCAAATATATATGTGATTGAGTAAATATTTACAAATAAGAGATGGAAGCGAAAGCTCCAATTGTTACGAAATCTTAATTTAGCTCACTATTAACCGAAAAAAATTAATTTTTCAAGAATTTAGAAATTTTTTTTATCGAAACAAGACGCCTCAATTAGGTGCATGTTATTATTAACTCTGCAATGATGTCGCTTTAGACACCTCCATTGTCAAAATACGTTTTATAGAAGACCATTGATCATTAGCAATTGTTCGGATATGAAACCCTTTTTCCGTTTTCGTAAAATATTTGACCGAAAATGAATGGTTCTATTAAAATTGAATTTATTTATGTAAAATTTGGTTGCGAAAAATAATTTTAAATAAAAAAGATTTTATGAAAGATTTGTTTATTAATTTATTTATTTGTTTATTTTTTATAATGAACCGATTCAAAGGCGATCAATAAATATTTATATAGGAATTTTGGTTGACTAATGTTTTGGTAAAAATGGGCCTTATCTGACTCGACACCGAAAAGGGGAAAAGTTTGTTATTCTTTTAAGTCGATAATCGAACACTGAAAGGCAAGGTGAGCAATTGAGTGAGATACCTATGTTGGTACAGAAATTCAAAAATAAGGTATTCTTGGCAGCGTTATTTTGACCCAAGTATGAAAAGTCAAATTAAAGATATTCTCATGATGGTTCCAAATAGGAAATTATGTGTTCTTACGAAAAACTCATGCCATCCTAGGCTTACTTTTTACTTTCTTTAGGGTTAACTTTTTAATTTAAGTATTCCAACCTCTGTTTGTGTTTTTGCTTTATTAATTTTGTTAATGTTTTTAGCAAAGTGTAGAAAATCTGGAGGCTAAGAACCGATCATTTTTCTAGGTTTTAAGTGTTTCCAAGAAATGTTTCAAAATAGTACTTAACAAACAATTGTATGCAAAAATAAAACATCGATAATCATTTTTATTTTTCGTCCACAATTTCTGAAAACAATTAATAAACGACAACATATTTCGTAGAAAATTTCATCGTCGTTAGTATTTTTATAGAAAATTTGACTACGTTTTTGAAGCAATTTTCACGATCGACCACAATTTTTATAAACCACCAAAATGGTCGATTAAATTTTTGTAGAAAACCTTGTAAGTCGACTAAAATTTGTAAAGAAATCTTTTTCGTTCAGCAAAACTTTTTAGGAAATGTTACTGGTTGACCACAGTTTTTATGGAAAAATGTGATGGTCGATCAGAAATTTTATAATTTTATATCTAGTAAGTTTTGTCGGTTATGATCGTAGACAAATGCGTTTATAATAAATTTGGTCAAATCTTTTTGTTGAAAATATGGTCTCTGTAGAGAATTACCGCAGAAATAGCCGAATATGAACTGTCGTTTACAGACCTGTAGAGACGTAGACTGTCACAGAAATATATGTCAACATCTGACAGTTTGTTATACCCTACATGGGGGCGTCCGTAACATCCTTACGACAAACACTTTTGATGGTAAGTGTTGCGACAAAGCTATTAGTGAATGATTTGAATATGTTTGTGATATATGTTAGTTTGGGAGTTGTTTGTCAAACATGACAGTGTGAGTTTTTCGTGGCTACATCTGTTGTTGCTGCAGTTGCAGTTGAGTGTTGCTTTATCCACTGCAGCAAACAACAAAAGTAATAATAATTTTTCATTTACAAATCAAATAAAAACGAACTGACTGACCTCCGACAGTCATGTCACCTTCACCCAGTGCGTTTTGTTGGGCTGCACCTTTAAATGCTAGAAAACGCCAAGAGGCCGGAGGGGAATCCAACTTTGAGACTTAGAATATTGTATTTAAATTGAAATATGTCTATTTTTTTTTTCATATTTGTTTACTATATAGAGAAAATAAAAAAATTATTAATAGAATAGCATAAATTAATAGAAAATAATATGAAAAAAATATACAAAATCATGCATTCATAATTAGTTTTCACGAGTAAAGAGTTTGCTATGAGGGGTCGCACTAAGTATTTAAGAGAAGCTGAGGCGAGCTATTGTGTTTTTTTTTAAATCTCAAAACCAATGTGTAACAACGAAAACAAAAAATTATATTTTCAGAACATTTTATTATGCAATTTTATACTTCTTGCAATCCCCTTTTCCTTTTATTAGCCTACAATAGTTTTTTGTTGCTTGATTACAAACGCTCAAGTTCAACAAGATTTGAATGAAAACGTTTTTTTACAAATGCAGCATAAAATTGTTTGTCATTCTCATTAATCGAGTTGATCATACGCACCCGCTAACGACACCGATCCAACTGACATGACGGTGGGCGCAACTAATCCAATGGATCTACACTCACATGTCTTTCTGTCTGTCGCATGACTGAGACATCTCGCAAATGTGAGTTCATTTATAATGTTCCTAATCGGCCACATGGAGATTTATTAATACGCCATGATTTAAATGAAATTAATTACAAGAAACATTCAAAACGTGTGAACTGTCATTGGAGGAAAACACCAGATAACAAACGAAATAGCTAACAGGTTGTTATCATTCGATAGGATTTATAAGATTGCCTTTGAAAAGAAGAAAAAAAGTGATTCTTAAATAACGTAAACTGATGTGATTTTATATTTTTCCCTGTAGACTGTTGTACGATTATGTTTTCACATAAAATGTTAATATATAGAACATTTTTTATATACAATATATAATTCTATCGCTAATGGAGGTGAGTGGGTGACAGGGAATAGAATAACAAATTTTTGTAACCTTTTTCGACGTCGACAAACATTTCAGTAAAAAACGTTGGTGTGACCAAAATTTGTATACAAAATTTAATCACTGACATACCTATTTATTTTACAATTAAATTTGAACGTCGACATGAGTTTTTACAAGAGATTTTGTTATCGACAAATATGTTTATAGTGTTATATATAACTTTGTAGTCGACACATATTTTTGTTGAAAATTTTGATGCCAATAAATATTACTGCAGAAAATTTTGATGACCACATATAGTTTGTTAGAAAAAATTGACGTCCACAAATACATTTTGCAGAAAATTCATCACTTTTATGGAAAATCTTGAGGTGAACAAACATTTTCGCCAAAATTATGTACGTGAGATGTTGAATTCGACTGGTTATTAAATTGAAAATTGTGTCACCGAAAAGTGTTTCTGTAGATTAATTGAAATTGTTACCGAAAATTTTAACGCCTACAAATATTTTGATACACAATTTTGTCATTGACAACTGTGCTCTTAAAAAACTTTTGACGGTTAAGTTTTTTAGAAAACTATAAACTATTTCTAGAAAAATTTCATATCGCCATATATATCGACATATATATTTCAAAGAAAATTGGGTACGCAAAAAATGTCTTCAACAAAATTTAAACGAATCTTCTATTAACAAAAACGTATAGTTTTATAGAATATTTTATTGCCATTTTTATTCTGAATTCAATTTGCCAATAATGATCTCTCTACGATACGTATTAGTAATATTAAAATTTATTTTTCGATTAATATTAGTTCTTTATAAATATAGCTTAAAAAAATTGTTTCTCAAATGTTTTTATAGAAAATTTTGATGTTGACTAATATTAGTGCTGAAAATTGTGTTCGATAATAGTTTTATACAAATTTGGTTTACCAATAAGCATTTTTATAGATAATCCGATTGTCGACGAATATTCCTCCCAAATAATTTTGTAATCTTTTTTTTTTTGTTAACTAGCGAATATTTTTGTTTTTATTTTTATTTTTTTTTATTACTAGTGACATGTATTATTACAGAAAATTTATCTTTCGACAAATATTTTTAGAAATCTTTGACGTCCACAGAAATTGTTAAGAAATAAATAATTTTATAGAACATTTTGTTACCTACTTTAACTTTTCACTCATCGACATTAATTTTCAAAGCAACATCTCTCCTTGTTGTACATACAGATTTCGTCGTCGACATAAATTAGTAGGGAAGATTTTACTAATTGATTAATAGTTGCTTATTATGCAAATTATGTTCACGACAAAAAAATTCTGTAGAAAAACGCGTTATCGACACATTTAATTATATAAAATTTGATTGTCGTAGTAAGTTTTCACAGAAAATTTCCTAGTTGAGAAATACCTATATTTTTATTGAAAGTTAATTGTCGACAATTATTTTTATATTTTGGCCGTTGGCTGGTTTTTTTCTAGCAACTTTATTTTATATTTTTTAGAATATTTCTATAGGAGATTTGATGATGATGACAATATAATATTTTGGAAAATTTTTGTTGTTAACAAAAGTTGACACAACAAATTTGGCCGTCGATTTTTACATGATTTTATAAAGAGTAGGACAGATAACACATGTTTTTACCGAATGTTTTGCCAATATTTTTAAATTGAAAATTTGATCGCCGACAAAGTTTTTTTTTGTAGAAATTTAGTCGATGGCTAATTTTTTTCTCATAATAGGCAAATATTTTTAACCGGATTTTGGTAGTAGAAAAACATTTTTATAGACGGCTTGGTCGTCGATAAATATTCTTATTGGCCATTTTTTCAATAGAAAACTTTAGATACTGACATATTTTTTTATACAACTTTTCTCCTCCGAAATTTTTGTATAAAAATTTTGTTCTGAAATTCACTTTTAAATAAAGTTGTAACGTCGATAATTACTTTTATAGAAAATTTTGTCGTTAATATATTTTTTTAAAATAGTATTTTGTTGCCAAATGTTTTTTTGTAAAAAAAGTTCTGCATTGGTATATTTTTATAGGAAATTTATTCGTCGACCAATAATTTTGTATGCAAAACTAAGCCATCATCCTATGCTTTATAGAAAATTGGTTTACTGGCTGTCTTTGTAATACCGTATACTTCGTTAGTACTAGTTAAAAACGAATTTTCATCATATTTATAGCTTTTAATAGTAATTTGTAGATAAGAAAAATTTTTGTTGGAATGACTCGCACTCTTTCTATTACATATTATTTGTGTTATTTCTTAGCCAAATTATGATTGTTGTCAAATGAATGATTTATGATCCTATACGAAAGAAACATAGTTATTATCGTTGACAAATTACTAGGACGGAAATTTTGATTCAAAATGTCGATAACGCTCAAGATATTGAGCAGAAAATAAAAATATTCCAATATAACTTTTTTTTCATTGATTATCTCTTAATTTTGTCAACCACTTGGTAGAATATTAATTATGTTTAAAAATTAGTTTTGTGCAAAGTATTTGATTTATTATTTAGTAAATTCATTCGTAATTTTCCTGAAATTACTATTCCTATACAAAGGTTATAAATACTTATTAGTTCTAATTTTAGTGACAATCTTGATTTTTAGCCAAAAGATGAATAACGTTTGTTGTAGAACTTTTGTTTTACAGATTTGTTGTAAAATTGTATATTCCAACAATTTACTTTCTATGCGACACACAGAAATTTGTTGAAATTTTCAACAACAAGTTATTTTGTTTAAAGCCCTGTATTTTATCTGAAATTGTGATTTCCAAACTTGTTGCCAATCGTTTAGAGAATTTTATATTTTTGTATCTTCAATTCAAATCTACGATTCCTCTTTTTATCTTTTTGAGTTGAGTTTATTCGAAAAAATTTTCATTGTGCTTTAGATCGATTGAATTATCGGATATTTACTGAATTCTAACACATCTACTTATATACAACAACTCAACTCAATCGAACTAAAACACATTTCAAAATTCTATCAAAGGATTATTATGCTGTATATTTATGATTGTGATTGCAATTGCAATTCCTAAATATATGAATGTAAACTAATGAACTAAACTATTATAAACTAAATATATGTATATAAAGTTAATGGTTAAAATATTAAATTTCTTTTCCCTATCATCTCATTTGAATTCGACATTTGAAAATTAATAAAAAAAAGAATTACTAAGCATTTACTCTGGCATTCCGCAGTTCCCAATGATATTCAATTTCAGCAAAGTGGACAAAAAAATACACAACCTTAGCAATTTTCTATGCACGATTTCACACGACATTGTCAGGTCTTTGAAACCTCGTCCGTCGTCTATTCAGCTTAGTTGAATAGTTTCCCCTGACATTTTAATTGGAGCCATACGCAAAACGCATTTTCTACTATTTCAATTGTTGCTGCTGTTGTCGTGGATGATGGAGGAAGAGGAGGTGGTGGTGGTGGCGATAATGGTGGCGGTAATCGTTGAACTGGTGTTAATGTTAACTTTGTTATTGATGTTTTTGTCTCGCATCCACATAATTGAAGTCAAGACATATCGATTTGACTTCTCCGGCAATTTGTTAAATAAAACGTTTGCCATGCCGCAAGCGTTTGGCAGACCGAGAGACGAGCAGACGGACTGCCATTAAGGTGTTGCAGGCAACAACAAAAGAATTAATCTAAAAAATATCTGATTGAACTGAATTGCAATTTTCAATTTTATACAACAAACTATTAAACGTTTTGCAAATAACAAATATATTAATCAGGATCTAACTGGAGGCTATTGAAACTTGCCAATAACACATTCATTCAGTCACACACTCGAAATTGAGGGACAGACAGACGGACAAACATCTAAAAAAAAAAAACAAAAAAGTGAATGATTACTATTCGCATAACATTTATTGCGATTAATTAACATAGTTTCAATATTGAAACATAACGCTGTCGACAAAAGAACCACCTTAAATTGTAAGGTGGAGTTTTTAACAATTTTTAAACTTAACTACCGGTGTACAGTCGCAGCGACAGGAAAGTGACGGAAATAAACTAGGCCATAACAATGGTCGGCAACATTTGGAACCAAGAACAAAAGTTTAGTTTCCCAAATATTTTTCAAGTGCTGAGTCCGAATCTCCCAATCCTAGTAACAAGTCAAATTTTCGAGGCGTTTTAATATAAAAGTGTAAAAAGCTCTTTTATTGCTATATCCGATGTTGTACAGGGTGTCCGTCGGGAAGGTATACTACTTTGTTTGTTTATAATTTTTGATTAAATAAAAGAGAATGGATCTTATATTGATAAATGTTTTATTTAATGTCGGCAATTGTGTATGAAAAACAATATCAGATAAATGTCCGGCTCTGTTAGCCTGACAAATGCGAGCCCTTTTTAGCACATTTTTTTATTACATTCTCACACATTTCATGCGGTATTTCATTAATTTCATCATGAATATTTTGTTTGAGTTGCTCAAGTGTTTCTGGTTTGTTTGCATAAATCTTGCTTTTCAGATATCCCCACAAAAAGAAGTCCGGAGCAGCCAAATCAGGCGACCGTGGAGGCTAATCAAAAAATTTTCAAAAAATTAAGGTTCAATGATTCCTCCTGATGGATTATTTTGAACAATTTCTTGTGCAGCAGTAATGTTGTCAGTCGATCTTGCAGTACGTGTGTGGTCGATCCTTGGCCCTATCAGTTACAGACCCCCTTTTTTCGAAATCGTTCACTACACGATAAATAGTGCGTCTTGTTGGCACGGTGTTTCTCCCAAAAATTTCACGTAATCGATGATTGATTTTGATAAAATGTTTTAACGATTAAAACACATTGGTTTATCGAATATTTTTCCAAAATAAATTTGCCACGTCTCTACTTCACTATTGCTAAATATGAACTGTCTAATGTTAACCAAATGGCGGCAAAACTGTAAAATTATTGAAAAAAATTTTTTAAAAACTAAGTTTTTTGCAATATTTCAAGATGTAGCGATTCGTCGCTGGGCAACAAAGCCTACGAAAAAATGACCTGCATCCTGCACTTTTTTGTTCAACAAAAATTCTAATTTTTCAGCAATATTTTAACTGCTTCGTCCACAAAAAAGATGGTCTTTTAAAATAGTATTTGGGCTGGAATGAGTCTTCTCACATTACAACCTAACTGAAAATTGAATGTGGAAATTGTGGAAAGTATTTTGAAAAATTTTAAATTTTCAAAAGCTTTCGTTCATAATATCAATATACCAGCTCAAGCAGCTCAAACACTATCGAGTCATTATAGATTTTTAAGATAAACAAGTATATACATTTTCTATATACTAGTAGTTATGTATAATAATACTTGTATTATTTATACCTCTAACTAGAGTGTACCTTGAGCATATATGCTGTGACCTGAAACATGGTGAACTATACTTGATCGGACTGAAGTCAAGGGAAACCCTGATGGAAGAGTGAAATATTTCTTATGTGCAAATCGATTGCCATATCCATCACTATGGATTGGGAGAATCAACACCAGAATCATAAGCTTGCCACCGAAATCCTACTTTGACACATAATATATCGACTTTGACAGTTTTTTAGTAAAAATTTTGTTTTTTTTTTTTTTTAATTATTCAGTAACTTCACTACCACGATAATCCCCGATGATGGAAGCGCTTCCATCACGCATATGTCAAATAGCAACCTACATTACTTTCAGTTAATGAATAAATAATATTAAAAAGTTCTAAAAAAGATTAATTTTTCAAAACTTGGATTTGGTTCTTGTAAGAGCAAGTTTTCTCCAACCCATTTTCATAAATAATCTGTATTTTTTTCGGATATTTCAATAGCGGCAGCCGCAGTTAATGTAGTTCCTTAAAACCTTTATGATATAACTTTATTATTTCCGATATCTATTAATTACCTCTTTTATAAATCAGGATATTCATTATCTAGCATTTTTTAATTTATTTTTTAGAATTTTTCAATTCAAAAATATGTGCACGATACCGCCCTCTATTGCTATTAATTAGCGATCAAATGTCAAAATTTTTCATTGTAAATTTATTCATGGCTTGGCCAATCCTTTTTTCTATTATCGTGATTTTGCGCAATTTTGAATTTACTGCCAATGACTTTGAGATTGAAATTTTTTTTTTGTCGCAGATTCGAACCTCCAAGCTGAAGCGATACGCTTACGGGCTGACGGAAAATGAGTGTAGCCCCACACTATGTCGGTGGGCATAAAAACTGACTTATCGCACGAATACGCTTAACTTTCTGTAAAAAATTAATTGACAAACAAAACAATATTACCGTTAAAAAGTTGGGAAACAATTTTTGAAAATGCCGAGAAATTTGTATGAATTTAAAAAAGGAAATAAACGTTTTTTTTTTTTTCGTAAGGATGGCATTGTGACCGTTTGTAATCACTATAAAAGAAGACGGTGTTGTGATTGTTGGAAAACATTCTTAACATGGCTGAAAGACACCAAAATTTTTAAAGCATAACCAAGAAGAAGCTTAGTTAATGGTTAACGCAAAAGAGTGAAGAAATCGCAATGAAAAAGTTAAATCACTAGAAGAGAGTTGATAAAAACGCTAAGGATAATATGAAAATCTTTAAATTTAAGTGTCTAATCGGAAAAAGAGCTCAATTAACGATCAACATACCAACTTAAGTAGTAAAAAATTTCCAAAACTCTTAAAAAAAAATCTCTAAAATGCCAGAAACGTAGAGATTTACAAAAAAATATCATATTTCTGCGCACTTCTGAAGTGTTATTAAACGAACTTTATTTAATAAGAAACTGAAACTGAATGCTGGCAACCTATATAGTGTCTTTTCTTAAAAGCAATAATATCTTCAGCTTAAACTAGCTTGAGTTTGCCAATTCCTCCAATGCCATCTTCTGCAACCGATGGTTCATTTTTATTTGCCCAATAAATGCTACACCGACGCCAACAACGACCACCCAGCCCAACCCCCCGGCACGGCAGCAGCACCAATACTGTCGTTAACACCGATTCAGGGGCAGCAACAGTAACAGTAACGATCAGTAACTGCCAGGAGTATTTAGAAAATAAATTAACTACTTAGACAGTTTGTCTGAGTTGAGAATCGACACTCAGTTCAGCATAAAAAATGCAAGACTTGATGTCATGGTTAACCAACTCAGCGATAATACACAAAACCAACAAAACAAATCACGACTTCTTTTTGCCTCTTCTTATGCTGACGCGGTATTGGACTTGGCGCGTTGAGTGTCTTCGCACCCAGAAAAGTTTCAAATCTAAATTTTGAAAAAAGTCGCTTGGCTGTCGTCGTGTTTGTTGTTGACTCATTGGCAAATAACGCCATTAGAAATTCATAAATAGACAAATAGTGATATTTTTATATACACATAGATGGACAAATGTATGTTTTAGTAATCATAAATAACAGCGTACATAAATTTATGAACATATATGTACACATGTGTATGTGACCATTTACGTAAATGTATCTACACACGTTTAATAATACACGTTTAATACGTTTATGTAAATTTCCGAGAGTTTATTACTTTTTTTCTCCAAAAGCGTTTCTGCATAGATTAAAACTAAAGTCTTAAAACAAACTCATCACACTGTGTTAATAACGTTTGCAACATTTGACAACATATTTGGCTATTGTTTTTACATGATTAACAACAAAGAGGAGGAGATACTGATAAGAAAACAATATTAAAGCTGAAACTTAATAACGTATTTCAAATGTAAAACTTGTATCTGCTGACGGAAGATATGGAAGAGGAATTAGCCCACATAAAAAGAAATAAAAACATCATAAACTGAGTCAGACCAGCGTCATCTTAAAGAGGCCTAGTTTACTGTAATTTTATTCGGCAGAAACCTGGAGCTGTATAAAAAAAGTTTACTAGAATGTAATTTTCAATCACATATTCTAACTGTGCAGAATTTGCATGCAGAAAATCTGTTTTTTTCTAAATAAAAAAATTGCCTTTGACACAATTTCACGCAAAACAGTTTCCCTAACTTACAGTTTAAAGTAGCAAATTTGAGTTTCATTTTAAAGGAATTGACAATGGTAAACTTTTTTACAGAAAACACTTGCGCTTGCACTTGCGCAATATCTAATATTTCTAAAATATCTAATATTTAAATGTGAGTGTGCCTATAACTCACTTTTCTTAAAAAAACCATAACAAAATAACAATTGCTATTAGTAACATACCTATAATAATATAATTAGTATAATATTTTCAAAAGACGACTAAAGAAAGTCGTATAGACGGATATTTTCTTGGTCTTTTTTTTTTTTTTTTGTAAAATTTCATTTGACTAGACCCGACTGAAAAAAGTGGTAACCCCTTTAACACATGACCCTGTAAATGGAAATGAGGTCATAATTGGTTGCCACACTCTTGAAGTCCTTACGATTCCTTTCGAAATAAATTTTTTTCTTGTCTAGACTTTTCAAAACGAACAAACAGACTTTCCAAACGAACAATTGATGTGCCTTTGGCATGAAATGGAAGGTTTTCCCGACAGTCTTTTCAACAGTCGTGAATTTGGATAGGCGTCATAAATACGGATGCTCCCATTAGTTTTGATAAGTCTCTTACAAACGTATATGTTTGTAGTAAAAATAAATCAAATATTTTCACATGACATTGAAGGCTTTATTTAGCACAGCTAAAATGATGAAATATGCACCGTTTTGTTCGATAACTTATCGTATTGACATTTTAAAGGTAATTCAATTATGGTCCTCGCATAGATACCTCATTCCTATTGGCAAAAAGGTGATATAATCGATTTTCACGAACTTATCTTAAATAGAAATTTTTACCAGCAACATCATTTGCCACATGTGCAGAAACACGTGATAATTACTTGGTGACGAGTCTGGACTACAAGGTGGATGCATAAGAACTCTCCCAGCTAAGATCTCGAGACTTCTGGCGAGTGACTATCGATGTGTGTAGCCTGGCGTTGTCGCGATGGAACAATTCTACTTCTATGGGCCACGATCGTTTTCGCTTGGTATTGTTGTAAGTGTTTCACTTTTCACCACCAGTCACCATCCGCTATATCCTATTCAGAGCGACTCGCATAAGGATAATCGGTCCTTGGTGTTTTTATGCCCTCATCCCTATTTGTAAAGTGATATAATCAATTTTCACGAACTTCTCTTGAGTAGAATTTTTTACCAGCAAAATTATTTGCCACAGGTACAGAAACAGGTGGTAATCACTTCGTGCCAGATCTGGGCTACATGGTGAATGCATAAGAACTTCCCAACCAAGATCGTGGAGCTTCTAGCCTATGGGCTACGACCGTGTTTGCTTGGTATTATTATAAGTGTCTCACTTTTCACCACCAGTCACCTTCCGCTATATCCGATTTATCAGCCAATCGCACACGGAACTTCGGTCTTTGGTGCTTTTATGCGTTAATTCGTGTGACAACCCGTATATCGAACTTCTTTTTGTAACCAGCGTTATTCAAGTGGTTCCAAACGGGTTTTCGCGCAATGTTTAGCTCCTGTGCAATCAAAACAGTGCTTAAATGATGCTCCGACTTGATAATTTCCATTATTCTATTCACATTTTCAACAATTGGTCTTCCAAAGTGTGGTGAATCAAAATTGACATCGAAATTTTCGATTATAATTGGCTATTACAGTATTAGTGCGATAATCAATCCTCTGATTTTTAACGTATGTCTTACTATGAAAGACTTACTCACGGTGTGCCATCACACATGGCTGGGAAACTCAGGCTAACCCCGGAAGGATTAGTCAAAGCACCTTTGAAATAAGAAACGTATCCCCGTATCTAAATCTGTGGCAAACTGTTTTCCATATATCAGTGATAGTGTATGAAATAATGCAATTTATGGACGATAGGCGGCGCTTGGGTTATTTAAATTAATGTAACTTACGTATGAGATATAAACAACTCACACGCACCAAAGCTCTTCACAACTAATGCCAAATAGATATCCAAGAATTTATTAATATATACAAATTTGCATGAATATATTCATCAAAGCATCGAATGACAGCAAATTTTTTTATAAAAATTTGCATTATAATAGCATTTTCATTAGAAATACTACAACATGTTTGTACTTTAATTAGGTGAAAATGGCTTCAATGCGGAGATATGGAGATGACAATAGTATATAGCTAAGTAGATTTCGATGCCTTGTTGTATTTAATTTAAATTATATGCGTCCTTATCTTCCCAAATGTCCCTTTTTTGCCAAAAACTTTTGGTCTCTGCTGTAAATGCAGATGTTCGCTAAGAAAAATGACTTGTAGTTAAACGTTTATGCATTTATATTGAATTTTATGAAATAACTACAAAAAAGCGAAAAAAGCAACAATAATTGGAAATAGTGTGTGCATGTATGTTTTTTGCTATGCATTTTAATAGCTTTCAATGCATTTAAATTGAATTTATTATAAACCGAATTGAACGAATATACAACACTGACTTCAAAACAAATCACTTAAATGTGACACACTTATTATAAACTATAAAAAAAGAGGCTGGCACCGATGTATTAAAAAGAAAACAACTAAATTGTGTTCACTACTAGACTATATATTTATATTTCAATACTATATATTTATAGTGTAAGACTGTATTATGTTAAATGCCGCATCTAATATTGTGAAAAGTTTATTTAAAAATCAAATTACCTCATCAGAAGGACGTCAATTGAAAAGAAATGCCATTGAAGTGTACAGGATGTTACGGATTATTAAAAAAGTTACAATATATGGAAAATTACTGTCAACAATTCTTCTTTATTATGCAAAGGAAATACCATTCACTATATATATTTTGCACAGGAAAGGTAACATTTTCTTTCATCAAATGTTTAACATTTGACCTCAAACAAATTTTCGCCATTCGCAAAATGTTCGTAAAGAAAAATTAGCTTATGTAACATTTCTCAGCGAAATTCAGATTTTTCCTTGAAGAATGTTTTTTTTTTTTTAATTGGACTTTCGTTATAAGTATATAAAACTGTTTTGTCTAAAATAAAATTTCTTCAGAAATAGAAAATCTAAGAAAATCTTTTTATAAGGGTTAGTTGCCTTTAAATAAAATAATGTCTTTCTTTTCTTCGGGAGAAATTAAGATTGCTTGAGAAAAATACTGTTTAAGCAAAATTTCTAGAAAGTGTTATCGGGCCTATCTATTAATGCTGTGGTGTGGTTTTGTATATCTAATAGGTATTAGAATAGAGTAAATAGTGTACGATAGGTGGCGTGCTGATTACTTTATTAATTGTGGTGTTCTCGTACACATGACTTACAAACAATTTCAGGTAAGTAGGCATATTCTCCAAAGCACTGCGACAGACTTTCTTTAAGTAAGAGAAATTTTCCTTAAAGAACGGTTTCGTCAGAAATCATGTTTAAGTAATTGCATGTAGTTCATGAATCAAATTAATACTTAATTTGTTATTTATTTGTTTAGTGTGATTTATGTTCCTAAATATAAGCGTTATTGAATAGATCCTTATTATCTCGCGGGCCCTCAGACCATGTGTATGGCACCATTATAAAGAGAATGACGGTCTAACATTTTTCTAATTCACTTACTGCTCCTAGACCATTTGTGTTACTGCAAAATTTCTCCCCTTTTCTAGCTGCGACTCTGCCTTAATGTGAATTTTGTTAGGCATTCTATCGCGCGATCACTTTTATTTATAACACGGAAAAATTTACTCATTTTGTGGTTATATTTTTGTTATCAATTTTTTGTCATTCCGCATGTAAACCCGAAACACACACTATATTAATCATTTTGAGTCGTTGTAAAGAGAACGACGTCCTAAATGTTTTTTCTGTATTATGGGAATGACCCTTATGTGTGACTTCAACTAGCCAACCTTTTCTGGCGTCTCTGCCTTTTTCTGTGTTTCTACTTGTCATTCTATCACGCGATCGATATTATTTATAACATGCAAAATGTTGCACATTTAGTGTTTATTTTTATTAATTTTTATGACTTTTTCATGCAGCAGACGATGGTTTATGGTCAATACAATTGATAGACAGTCGCATAGGTTGATGTACTTGGTTGATCGTAATTTATCCTTTATAAAGTTTCTACACTTTCTGAAAATCAAAAATGGCCTGGTCTGTCTATTTCGTATTAGCTGCCGTAGATTTCAGGGATTGCGATGAGACTTTGACAAGTTGTTTATACGTTGGCAACAGTTTCTAGAATATTTGAGATACGTATGATAAGTGGCTTACGAATCATTTTAACAAAATGTGTTTTACTTATTATAAATATACAACTGTATAAAATGGCTTCAAACCGCCATGAAATTTTCGACAATATTTGTTAAAAATGATTTCTGTCATAGTACAATTAATCTACGGCAGGTGGCGTGATATAATTCTATATATATACATACATGTAATTCTAATTCTATAAGGCAGCATCAAAGAACACCGGCACTACTTGTAAAAAGTTTTGAATTCCAGTAGGGCTCATTTCATGTCTAGCGGATCAGGCTATGCATTATTTTGCACCCTGCCCCCTAATATTTATATTTTGTTAGACATCTCTTTATGTCCAATACATGCAACGTTCCCAATATCGATGGGGATGACGATCATTGCCGCCGTTTTCCGCGCCAGTACAAAAAAATTCAAATTTGCAACGATTAAGACAAATTACCCTCTCTTCATAACTACAAAATTTTACATTTTTTTGCCCGCAATTTTAAAAAGATCAAAGAAAACGGATGAAAACCAAAATTTGCTTAGGAAAAACAAAAACAGCACAAGTAAATTCTACGAAATTATGATGAGTGGTAGCCTGAATGTTTTAAGGCAAGAATATCGGCCAGCATTCCGCGCCTGATGTGACATTATCACACATTCACTCTGTCTGCATTTGTTTGCAAATGTTAACAACAGATGTGATAAAAATGAAAATATTTGTAATTCTTCTGCTGCTATTGTCGCTGTTGCTGTTGTTGTTGTTGAATAATTTCAAATAGTTTTCTAGGCCATCCCAAAGAATTTGCGGTGTTAGGGAGTGCAGTATGTGTGATTATGTGTCGCCGATCTTGGCAGACAATGAGTCAGGCAACGGTCTTGATCCATTCAGGCCAGCTATCATTCACATCGCTTACTAGGCGGCTAAATAGTACTATGCTTAGATTGCTGTTAGATGAGGTGAGATGGAAAATAAAATAAGTTAAGATAAGATGAATTATGTCTTGTGTCACTTGAACTATGGACATGAATGTTGCTCATGCACTGAGAAAAATAAGCGACCAAAGTACGTTGGGAGATAGTCATAATGTTTAATTGGACCTTTTGAGTTTGTTTTGTCAAATAGAAGGCACTTAAATGACCCAGCAGCTGAAAATCAGAATTGAAATCATAAATAGTGCATTCGTTTGTTCTGTGTGTTTGAAGGGTAATGGTCGATTTTGGTCATCAGGTTAATCTCATCTGGATTCGTTTTTGTAGTATGGAATCATACGACTATCGTTCGTATGATTATGGGTTTAAACTTACATACAGTTATAGTATTTCAATAATACACAAATTTCAATTCAAATTTCAGGTCTTCTTTATTTCAACGTTTCAGTCAGAATGAAAAATTTCGAAACAATTCATGAACTTGAATGAAAAAAAACAAATGATTATCATAGAATAATAGAATAAAATGTCTGTATTTGGTCGGCGACCACCTGCTGACGAACAATTCTAGTTGTTGAGCAATCTACAGATCCAGTAAAAGCTTCTCAAACTTTTCATTATTAAACTGTAAAAACCGTTCGTTCAATTTCTTTGAATATGAGAAGCTCTCCTACGTTCCATTCATAAGATGCAGGGGTATTTATTTAATTTTTGGGATATTTATTTTGACTTTAAGACCTATGAGTAACTTAATATATTACTTAATACTTAATATATATATACCTATACATATTACAGGTTATTCAGCAAATTACTCCCCCTGCGATATATACCATGCTTCAGAATTATTCCAGGGACTTAGTCGGTCTGAATATTGCCTCACGATGTGTGGAGATGGGACCACAGTCTTTATCTCCTAACAACACATCTTCTAAATATTGCAATCAATCGAAAATAATTTCGAAAAAAGTTTGAATAAATTTAGTCCGTATCATTCATTATCTGCTTAAACTATCACAGATACGACTTCACGTGAACTTCCAAATTTTTTAGTCCACGTGAAGTCGAATGACTTTTTCGGATCTCTGATAGTTTAAATGACTTAAGCGGATAATGATACGGACTAACTCTATTCAAACTTTTTTCGAAATCATTTTCGACGTCGTTAATACATTTTAGGCAATATTTTATGAATCAGAGTATCAGGTTATCCATTCATTTGTACTTTTTTTCAAAAATAGAAAGAACTATTTTTTTTTATCATACTAAAAAACTACTTTTTATATTTTTTTAAGATTTTTTTTCAATGTTGGCCGTAACTTAAAATGGTCCATTCTAAAGGACCAATTTTCGAAGTCGCGTTCGATTATTTGGAGAATGACGCTTATGATTTTATCTTTGCTTACCCACCTTCATGTTGGATTTTGCATAATCTTAAAAGAAAAATTTAGAGATGTGATATTACACGATCAAGGTGGTCGATTTAACCAGCGTGGAATTAATTATTCACCCAGTTGTTCTTACAATTTGCTGTCTTGAGCTGTGTAGCAAGAGCTTTTCATGTCCAGTGATTTACAAAGACAATCTATCGCCTCTAAGGTCCTATCGAGTGTATTTTGTATGAAATACTGAAATCTATTTTATCTGACCTCAGTGGATCTCTGGAGACCTGATGAACCGATAGTTGACCTTCGGCAAATCCTACAGAAGATCCATGGAAATCACACATACCAATTTTTCATCAACTATTAAGTGGCGAATGCTGCAAAAAATTAATGAAACCATGGTCGAATTTGGTATTCATGGGAAGCTTTTATATTTCTACAGCTTGATGTTGACCGACAGGAAGTATTCGTTGGAAATAGGCAAAGGCCCAACCGTTTTATACCAAACGAAGTGTTAGACTGCGGTATAGTCTTTCTCATGATCGCTTCAAAATAGTTTTGGGAAATGATAATGAGATGAACTGCTGAAAATTATATAAAAAAGTTAGAAGCAACGTACATACACTGATGGTATTGCAGCCGTCTCAAGCATTAAGATCGAGCCTGCAAAAGTGGCATTGACTGCAACCGCGGATAAAACAAAGCAATTTGTTTCGACAAGCAACAAGTTTACTTTTTTGGGACGTTGCGGATAAGCGGTGGCATCTTGAACTTTACTACGGCTGAGCGACTAAAAAAACAAATGACGCTCGACAAGAGAAAAGTATGGCTGGCCAATGCTGTTATGGACTAAACAGGTAATTTAATGAGGAAACCCACACTCGGCGAACAAAAATTCAACTGTAACAAACACTAGTTTTATATATCTTACTGGACAAATGTTGTCTGGAAGCCATCGGGAGAAAACTTCTTCGTAAAATATATTGTTCCGTCATGGTTAATAAAGGGTATCGTCATCTTGTGAATCATGAACTATATGAGCAGTATACCAGTATTGACGTGTTCAAGTGGTCAAATGCTTCAAAATACGGCGATTGTGTTTGTTGTGGCATGTTGAGTGGATGGATTATAGGGTTCCGGCAAGAACAAAAACTTCACTGGAAGAATCTGATATCTAACACACTATCTAAACTTGTGATAAGAATTGGGGGAAAATTAGAAGAACTCATTTCTTTGTGCGGCGCATAGGAAGTAATAATTACTGTTACAACTGACATATGAGCATAAAAATGCTCAAAATGCCCCCTAATGGCAAATAAATTATCTGGTGTACAGCGCAGAATCCTGAATTGTTGTAAAAGCTCAGTATATGTGAAAAACTGTAACTTAACGTCATGCTGGAGAGTATTTTTCACGGAAATATTAGTTAACTATAAGAATGAGAGCACTATTGTGGGTTGAAACTTTTTAGATGACAGCTGTTTTGCAATTGCAATTTAGGCGACGGTTAAGTAATCTTAATCTAAAAGTGACCGGTACCGGAAGTTTCACATTTCTACCTTAATCTTCCCCTTTAATTTACTACCTATTTGTACTTGAATGAGAAGAGCTATAGGACTTTCCCAGAATAATGTCGAGTTTGCGAAGATGAAGAGAGGATCGAATATTCTTAGCAGATATTCTAGAAGATAATTAAAGCTTGGTTCTTTTTGTAATGCAGACTTTTTTCCGTATTCGCCCCAAAATCGTTTTTAATCTGCAAGTTATACTTTGCATTTCTACCGTATTCTTTCGTTTTTCTCTTTCTTCAATTTGTATTTCTTTCCTGCGGATCCGCATGAATGGGAAAGGGATGAAGTAGGATCATTTTTTTTGTCGGAGCGGCTTGCAAAGGTTAGGTTAGGTCAGTGTGGCACTCTGAATAGATGGATTCACTTAGACCGCATAGTCCATTGTGATACCACGGAAATTGAAGATATGGATGTCGCCTAGTTTCCCCCCGTTGAACCGTCCTGTGTGCCTCAAGAAACTCTTAAGTCGGACAATATCTATATCGTCCAGATCTCTTAGGTACCTAATGAAATAAGAGCCCAGTGTTGATCCCTGCCTGTTCGCCAGGGCGGGACAATTGCAAAGAAAGCGTTCTATGGACTCTCCTTTCTCTTCATCCTCACAGCTCCTTAAGAATTCACTAGTTGCAGCTTTCAGTCTTACTGCATGTCTTCCAATCATACAATGTACCGTCATGACGGATACAAGTAGTGAAACGTCGGGTCTTGATGGCGACAGCAGTGTGTATGGTCTGTCTGGATTACAGCCCCGGACAGACGCCCACCTACCATTTGCAACTAAAAATGCTCTATCTCGCAGTACGAGCTTATAGGTGGCCAGAGGCATGCCCACGGACTCCAACTCGACTGGAGTCTGTATGGTTGTTCCGAGTCTTGCCAACTCGTCTGCTCTACAGTCTTGGTATGTCCCAGTGGCCCGACACCTATATAAGAAGCCATCTCGTTAAGAGATCTGCGGC
Source organism: Philornis downsi (assembly GCA_019455685.1). Taxonomy (NCBI): domain Eukaryota; kingdom Metazoa; phylum Arthropoda; class Insecta; order Diptera; family Muscidae; genus Philornis; species Philornis downsi. Next base: position 3,347,829 of record JAHXMU010000006.1, read on the forward strand.
TGATGTGGAGTTCAGTAAGACAGAATCCAGGAATTTAATGGCAGATTGACTGCCAGAGAATATGTTAATCCCCACTGTGGTGAGGAGGTTATATCTCAGTCATTCCACCACTTCCCTAATGGCCATAATTTAGGCCTGATAAATACTACAGTGAACAGGCCCTACTTGGGGCCATACTTGGCCCTAAATCTTTGGAGTAGACCCCAAAACCTACCTGATTATTTAATTTTGAGCCGCCAGTGAGGAGTTCTACATTTTCACGTAAATCTATCTGGTATAAGAATATGGTACCTCTTGTCGAACAGTGGCTCAGTCAGAGTGTTTTCTATGGTGCCTGTTATGTCAGGCACCATGTTGAGGATTACACGGTGACCGTATTCACTGTTTGACCACTGTGACAGTTCTCTTAGACTTAGTGGCTTGCAAAACTTAAGCAAAATTATCAATAGCCGTTGCAGTTTTCGAAACTTTACCATGGTTAAAATTGTTATGTATTTCTTTACATTGTCTTGATGTGCTTTTGAAGAGAGAAATCAGTTTAAATTTGCTCATTAGTAGTAGCAGCGGGGCGAAGTTGTCGAGAATGTGGGATTAGATTTCCTTACACCAATATAACGTAGGCGTGAATATTACCAACTATATTAGATGAATTTTTATAAACTGAAATGTAGTCCCCCAAAAGGTTTTGTACATATCCAGAAAAAATGCGCTTAGGGAATAGTTAAATTAATGGACCAACTATGAAGACAAGTATTGTATTTTCTTGCCTATTTGACACGATTTTTTTCGTTTATCATATTTATTTCTTATGTAGGTCAACATTTAGCTGCTTGTGTTTGACTCCTTTTAGCCCATAAACCAAAAACGCTATTAAATGTTAAATCTTTCTTTATTTTATTCAAACAAAATATTTTTTTTTTGACATTGTCAAGACGCCTAAATAAAATATTAGTATGTGGTTCTTTGGACCATTAACTTAATGTAGAGCTGCCGTTAGCGTAAAGATAAAAGAAAACCGCTCGAGCAATGAAATAGTGTCTAGAGGTGTTTTTATGTTGCCAAAGAAATCTACGCGCAAACATCAAAATAGAATTACTCATACCCCCAACACACTGTAAAAAATCCGATAGGCAAGATGTTTGGTTCTTTGATTTTTTTAAATTTAAAAATATCACTTTTTATTGTTTATTATTATTGATACTTTTGTTGTTGCAATTCTTGTTTTCGTTGGCATTTCATAAGGCCACCTTGTAAAATGATGGATGATTAGTTGAGCATCTTGGGAGGATGGTCGGGGATGACGTTTCTCGTGTCTTTTCACATATTTCTCAGTCACCCGTAATTGCCTACAAATTAGAGAGAATCATAACTCGTCTGCATTGATGTGTTGGGGGAGGATGAACAATGATGGTCCGGTTAATGTTATGAATGTATTAGCCTTATTGTAGCAACGTATTGTCTAGAGTGACAGTGGCGACGACGGCGGTGGCCAGAATACACTGGGCCCGTTGCCAACTCACACACTTTTGTTTTTGTCCGTCGTCCAAGTTGAACTGGATGTGCGTAACAAATAGCGAATTGATTGAAGTCCAAGCGAGTGCAGTTGGAAGAACGAGATTACTGGTTCAGTAGATGAATTTATGTTGTCGTTCTGTATAAATCTGGCAACATTTAGGCCATTTGTTTTTTTATGGTTAAAACAAAGCAATTGTGTTTGTTGGATCTTCGCCAGCAGCAAAATTGTATGAAGTCCAAACACACTCTTTCGAGGAGTTCCACGCTTATGGATTATTGTAAGTCGTTGGTAGGCAAAGAAGTTATCAACGTTATGATAAGGCAAAGGTGAAGAAATTTATCCAAATTGGGCTATCAGTGAGAAAAATTGTCCGAATTCAACTTACTTTAGCGATCTAAGGAAAAGTGTCTCAATGATTCTTATTAATTATATGAAATAAATTTGTAAATTTTAAAGCTCACGAGGTTTAATACTTCGAATCTTGTTAATAATGTGTAAGGAGAAAAATTTGTAAAAATCGAATAACTTTTAAATGTGTCGCTTTAGGGTCAAAGATAGTGAGTTTGGCAATCCTAAAAATATTCAATGTTAAGAAAAAATTTGCAGTTTTTTCGCTTTTTTCGCAAAATATTTCCGGAAATAGAAAGATCGGATATAAAAACATTATTTCAAAAAGTGATATTCTTTCATGGCTCACAATAAGGACATCCTAATTATAAACCAAAAACCAACTGCGAGTCTAGGTTCGAAGGCCCAAGAATAGGAAATACAAATACATCTCCGCCCAGTGGTCAATATAACAAGATTTTCGAGGTCCCTAAACGATGCTATTAGAAAATACTCAAAACGTTGCAAACAAAAAAATCGCCAAAATTCTAGAACGTAAATATATTCAAAACGGTACATCCAGTCGAGAAAATTATCTAATTTTGGGAAATTTTAGGGGATTTAAAGAAATGTTATCCTCATAAGGTATGGGTATTGAAAAGCGATTAAAAATCACCAAAATAGAAAAATATCCATATCTCAAACAAAAATAATGTTTAATCGCGAAATTTACCAAATATGTGGAACTATGAAGGACTTGGATAAAGTGGATTGGTTGCAACAGTGGACCCTTTTAAAGTAATTTCGACCACGTTTTTGTGCATTTCGGGCAAGGGGTTTAGGGATCATCCGCGTAAACATAGTCTTTGACATAGTCAATTGATGTCGATAAAACGTGAAATTACGCTTTCTGGAAACTTCTCATGCAATAAAGCCAAAATTGGTCGTGTTGAATCACATTTGAATCACCGCTTTCATGGTAAGTTTAAACTATTTTTACGCGTTCTCCGGTCATTCAAAGATCCATATTCGTAAATGGCAAATCATTCACTAAATAAATAACACTTCAAAAGACAGGTATTTAAGAGTAGACAGCCTTGCCAGACCAGCGGTTTTGAAACCAATAAATGGATAAACCGTTACTTCAAAAATAAATAAATAAATAAAAATAAAAAAACTCATATCAATCAAAAAATTCGTAAACTTTTTATCTAATTAACTAATTAATTAATTTTTCTTTTTTTGTTGAGTTTTTCGTTTAAAACAACTTTTCAAGCAGGGACTTTTTTTGCTTTAAAAAAGTAATTAATAGTTTCCAAAGTTTCCAAAAGTAGTTAAAAAATGAGCCTATGGAAAACGTTTATTTCCAGGGATATTAGTCAAAATTCAGTTGCATTTTGGTGTTGATGTTGTAAATTTATTTAAAAGTACATTAAAATTTGGTTTCTGATTTCTTTATCTGAATCAGAACTGAAATCTGATGTACTTTTTTTCCTGGTAGCACTGCCAATGGCAAAAATGTTTCAAACAATTTGTTTTCTGAAATGTACTTAAACTGTCTTTTTCCTTTTGGAATTGGAAAATTTCAAATAAAATACAATCAAGACGTTACGCAAACTGGATCGGAATCAAGGTTCTTGCTAATTTTCCTGAATTAAAATTCTTTATAGTTTCGTTTTCTATGATTCGATAGCTGGAAAATCAAAAAAAAATCAAAAATTACATATAACTATGATTCAAATGACTGAAAATGAATAAAAAAAAACTAAACTAAAATAAAAAAAAAACTCATCCTAATGGAAAAGCGTTTCTGTAAAAAATCTACAGAACGCTTTTCCATTAGGACACCTTTAACGGCGAAACTTTTCCATTGCTAATGTTTCTATATAAAAAGAGACTATGGAGAGAAATGTGTCGAAATGTATGATAGCTATAACGTTTTAAAAAATATCTGTATTCAAAATTATACTTTAACACTTATTTCCACTTGTGAAGTTCCTGTAAGGAATTTTATTTCCTTATGTGCAAATATTTGTTTCTATGAGATAACAAATGGCAATAATTTATGCAAAATTGATGAAATGATTTGAGAAATATACATAGATTTTTTCATCAAATTATGAAAATTGTTATTAAATGGAAATCTTATACTTTTTATCCAAGGGAAGTTTCATATAGCGAAATACTTTGTATTGTCCTATGAAAAATTGATTTCCTTTTACATATTTACATTTATATATTATTTATATAATTACCTTTACATTTATTAACAAATCTGGTTTTTTTTATCATCATTTTGCTTAACAGGCTAATTGTTTATAGAATTTATTTGTTATTTTTCCTTTCATATAAAAAATCCTCTATGTATGCCTACGAACTCTTCTTATGGAAGTTCCCAATTCGGATGGATTCCGGCCGCCAGCTTCGGTGAATGCATCAGCCACCACTTTTCTTGAGTTATAAAGCCGCTACCACACATTTTTCATTTGAGTTCGTTTTCTTGGCACCCAAAAGTGCGTAATTTGTTTGGAAATCTCAAAACTGTGTGTAAATTTATAACGCTAAGCTTGATTAATTTTGTATTTTTATTTAAAGCGAAGCTAATAGATTAATCAAATCGTTATTAAGACGTAGTTAACAAGTAATACAAATCGCATACAATATGGAATCTTTACAAAATTATCATAATTTTATAAATCTTGCATATAGGCGAGAGACAACGAAATTTCATAAGAGGAAATTTAAATTTCAAGTTTGGGTTGTTTACCAAAGTTTACTTGTGCTAAATCCTCTTAGTATAAGATTAATTTTTAAAAAAGGTGTATGAAATATACAAAAGTTGATTGATTATATATAGTATATGTATATATAAGCCAAGGTGGTAAATAATTGTTAATTGTCAACGCAACCGCCAACCATGTTAACAAATTGATAAAATAACGATGGAAACACAACAAATTTACATATGTTAAGCACATGTCGAAAATTACAAAGAATGCAAATAAAATTAGCAACCACAAACTCAACAGCAGTTACAAATTTAGAATATTAAATGAGTTGGGAAAAATCCACAAAAACAAATATATTATTAATAGAACTAACTACCAGTCACCGAATATGCTGACGGATTGGGATGACCGCAGAAGGGCCAATTTTAAACAGAGACTTCTCGGACTGTGGTAATGCCAGCAAGGATTGAAGAATGCATCTCATCTTACAATAAAACGTAATGAATGCACAAGAATAAAAAAACTACAGTAGCAAAAAAGGAAATATGTTCCTTCATACCTATCGGCACTAAGTAGTCTAGGCAATTAATGCAACGACAGAACTTAGCTTCCTATAGAAGGACAGATTAATCTCCCTCCATCCTGGCACGATCCAAATGCATGGGTAAAGCAAGAGTCGTGTGGCTATTGTTTTAAGAGGTGATAAATAGGCGACAGCAAACACGAGAGAAGAGAAAACGCCCGTCATAACCGTAACTCGATGCACCGGGCGGAGTGATCTCCCGTCTAGGAGACGAACCTACACAGACCCGCCCACAAACGCAGCGACGCTGTGGCCAGCCCGCACAGCTAAACTCGTCACTTACTACCGCTGATCATACACACATTTCATTATTAGGTGGTTAAAACAGCAAAATCACCATAAAATGTGGTGAATAAACATAATTTGAGGGTTGACAAGGGTTTCATACATTAATAATGCTAAAATAATAAAAGTGTTAAAAAGATAGCAGCAAAATTTAAGAGCGTTAAATTAAATTATAAGTAGAGGTTAAATTTGTAGTCAAAATTGGTCTAACAAATTATTTAACTTTAAAAACTTTAAAAATACTTCATTTTTAGTTCAGTTTAGTTTTAAATTTAAGAAAAAATTAACGGATTCCGATTAATAAAATGTACAAAAATGTGCATCATGATAGAAGATTAAACTACTGGTAAAAAATGTTTCTACTTATTTTTTTTTTTTTTTTGTAGTTTAAGTTGGGTCTCGAATTTAACTAACGTGAATACGCGAGATAAGCGCTACATGACTGCGCAGGAAGAGCCAGATTGGTGAGAGTCCGATTGGTGACTACAAGTATCCACCGACTCAGCAAGATCTTTTAATCAAACCATGTAAGAAAATCTTTTATTGCCAAGTAAAAATATGTCCCGATTTATCGACCTACAACACAGGATTCTCACTATACGATAGAACCGTAAAGCTATGCGCTTACAACGTGCAATCACAGATATTCTTGTATATTTAAAATCGACACTTTATAAGCTGCTTTGATATAGACTGCATTTTTTTTGTATCTCACACCAGTTTCGCCATACAAATGCTGTCCCGTAGACGTTAACGGAGATAATTTTGCACGCTAAGCTAAATGGGGATAAGTTGTATAAAAAAGTTGTAGAAAAGTATGGAATATGACAATACGACCAAATTCTCCTAAGCAAAAGTAAACAAAGAAGTTAAAAAAGCAGGAAAATGTCAAATAACGTAAATACAAGCTGTTAATTATTTTTTGAAAACATCAGTTGGTGAATTTTGGTTTTGTGTGTTTTGGCGTTACAACAGCAATTGCATTTAAATCCTCTACTTCATGGGCTTCGTTGTCCGCTTCATGTTATTAGGAAAAACATTAGAATTCAGTTTTCTACAATAATAACAATACTTACATTTTCAAAGTTATCTTTTAGCACAAACACAATGCGCTCTAATTTAATTTTAATTTTATTTTATTAATTGAGCGAACAATTAGTTGTTACGCTTATTTTATAAATGGATGATAAAATAATTACGAATAAGAACAAAACAAAATGAATAAACAATTCATAAATAGTAATGCTGCCAAGTTAAATTGCTAAGCGCCGATGCTTTTTTTTGTGTCCTATACCAGTATCCTATATAGGATACCAAAAGAACGCAACCATAAATAAATAAAGAGTAAAGTTTACCGTTTCACTATGCTTCCGTTATTTCGGAATGCGGTAAGTAAAACGCCAGTTTAGGAACCATTTCCACACAGAACCTTGAATGCAACAATTTCCTTAAATTATAAATAACTTCAATATTTTCTATTTTTGCTTTTGTAGAAAAATTTTGAATAATAGAATAATTTGGAATAACCTGGAATAATCTTGAAAATCTTATTATATTCTACAACTTTCAGTTGATACGTTTGTAATTTTAATTATTAAAGATAATAACAATGTCTTGTGGAAGTTGAAAATATAATTTAAATTTAGTATAACGAAAAATGAAATAATTAAATTATATAGTTTTTTTTATCATACTATGTTATATCAACATTTTTAAAATTCCTAATAACATCAAACGCTATGCTCAGATAACTCTGGAACTACAACTAAGATAGGTCAATTCAAGATGCTTTTACATTTTTTGAAATTATTCTTCATGCGAAGCTTCTGCTTAAAATTTGATCTTAGAATTTGTGTTGATCAGTATAAAAATCTTATGGCGTTTTCTTTTCTACCATAAAGTGCAATATTTTTCTGTCCTCTGTCAAATTGCGTTCATTTCGGAAAAATACGTTTTCCTTTCATAGGATTCCGTACTCTATTCTGCAAATTTCGTTTTCTAAGAGTGCAAAATGTTGCATTTTGGCCTCAAAATCATCTTTTGTTTTGTTTTCGTTGACGCTGCTTTGAACATTTAATTAAACATTTGTAAAACTGGATTCATTCACTTCTCTTAAAAATTTAACATACTTAGCTTTACTAATTAAGCCCTAATTTCTAAGGCAGACGCATGTAACAATTATGAGTATCTGCGAAATTTGGGTTATGTGTGGGTTAACTAATATATTCGAAACTCGATCTCACTCCGCTGGTAAAAAATAATGTCCCGATGTGCAATTAAAAACGTCACATATTTTTCTTTTGGCTGGTCACGATACGTTGGTTCGAAAATTCATCATTTGTTTCCTATAAAATTTCATAATTGTTTAAATAAAACAACTCAATGTCACGCAATCATAAGGGTTTTGAAATAACTCAATTGCCGTCGTCCTTGCTCTTGCAGAATGAAGTGTAAGAGTCGAGGTATGAAAAATGACTTCGAGCATTATTCACTGAGAGGTACAACAAAAAGCGCACATAAAATGAAATGGTATCTCCATAAGAGATGTGTCTATCCCTACACTTATGGCAACACTGAACAATCTAAAAATATACTTTTTCACCTTTTGAGTTGAAATAAGTTTTAGCTAACTCCTCTGGGTTGTTGGCTAGGCTAATCTAAATCTTGCTTACACTATATGACATATAGATGGCACCTCCGCTTACCTGCAACTTCATCACTCACCGCCAATGCTTTTCAAACAACACCGTGGTGTAAAACATTTTGTTTCCTTTGGAGAGGAAACGCATGCCCAGTACACACTCAACACCAACCATTTAGGGCGGAAACTCTTCTATGATATACACGAAATTCGCAGGCATTTAAAAAGTATCGAACGGTTTTAGCAAGCGGTGGTCACAGACTTTCAGTGTCAAATTCAGAAGAAAATTAATATAAATATTTAACTTTTTGATAAGGAAAATTTGCAAAACCTATAAAAAAAAATTACAAGTTTTGAGGAAAATTTTATAAGAACGTGAAAGAAAAAATTTTTGTACAATAAAACATAGAAATATAACGAAATATTCTATATTATCAAGAAAATTAAAAGGTGTGTTTGTGTGCGAATGAAATTTTGTGAAAAATATATATATATATATACATATATGTGCGGATGGGATCTGGAAAAATTAGGCCCAGAAAACGGAAAGATTATCGGACAGAAAATTAAATTTAAAAAAATGTGATTTGTGCATTTTTCCAAAGGAATTTCTAGAAAATTCCTGTGTGTAAAATTTGTAGGGAATTTGTTTTTTTTGCACTGTGCTAAGGAATTTTCTGCTGATAAATACAACCACAAGTGGTGCAGCTGAAATTTCTTTCCCATACAAATGAAGCTCAACCACTTCAACTTTAACATTCATAGGTAATGACTGCAGTTACTTTGAAACCTTAAAACGCCTATGGTCTTCTCGCCTCTCTATTGGGTTTCCATGGAGAAAAGTTTTAAGGGCCTTGGTGTTTGACCAGCAAAGTTTATCAAGCATTGTTTGTTAATAACCTTTCCCAACTTTTGCAGAAATTCACCTCCTTGTAGAGAGACAATTTCGAAGCATTGCTCTCCCTTATGCTGAAGAGAGTTTGAAGTGTTTTCTTTAGAAGGTGTCTCGGATGTGTTCACCTAACTTACGTTCTCGCTCTCTTAGACGGGTACCTCTTTGTTTTGTTTTGAGATTTTGCACGTGATATTTATTTTCCTACCGGCAAAAATGTTGTTAGCATTTTTTCCCAAACATAAACAAACACAAGTGACCCCCTCAAATGAACTGTGTGAAATCTATCACACAGATGTGTGACAGGGACCTGCGCACCAGGCTGGTCCTAGGATCTATTCTAGTCTACTCATCCTCTGGCTCTTCTCCCTCTGCTGTTTTGTTTTTTTGTTTTTTGTGCAGCTATCAAATTCTTTTTAAGGAAAACTTTACTTAAGACAAATTTATCAAATATTCATGATATTTTATCCCAACATCATCATTATTGTAGTACTCACATGAACACCCATATGCACGTGTGTGCACTGGGTATCCTTGGAGGTTCTTCATGAGCGCACATATACGAATGTACTCGTACGAGTGAGTCCTTTTGCGAACGTGTGTTTGGTACTGTGCTGGTACTGCTACTGCTGCACATCAAATATTTATTTTACTAAGAAAACATAAAACACAATCCTTTTTTATGTCCTTTCATTGCCGTGCGAGCACAAAAAATCATTCGCCCGTTTAATTCACAGCAACTCATATATCACTTTTTATTCCCTTTTCATTCATTCGTTATCCTTTTCGTGGGTTCCGTCATCCCCTTCGCCTTCCCGGTGCTCCTTTGGTTTTACGGGCTAGGCTCTGTGTTGTTGTAGAGTCCTGTCCCCGCTGAAATGTTAATACGCTGGAAAAGCAAAGATAAAAGTTCACCGAACCCCACAAATGCCAGTGGTAGCGGTGGCAGTAGTGGTGGCGGCGGCGGCAGTGGGTCTAGTGGCAGCAGTAGTTCCAAAAAGAAACGCAAAGGACGCGAGGGTGGTAAGTACACAAGGCTGACACACGAAAGCGCAATTGAATTTTTCATTAAGCGTTTTCTCTCCTAATGTTTGTTTACTTTGTGGGCTCCTGCGATGGTACGATGTAATGGCTCGGGTTTCACTTCTGGTATTTAATATCCCTCCACGGTACCACTCCGCACCCGACTACCACCATCATTACCTGCAACGTTGTGTACGTGTGCACTTACAGATGAAAACTGGCAAAATGATATGAAATCCGGTCATATGCAAAACACGGAACAAGGTAAATATTTGTCCACTCCCCAACAAAGAGGGAGGTGCCGGAATCCGTTTAACATTTCGGAAGTTTGGAAAGTAATTTTCACCATTTTGTTGTTTCCATTCGTCGAATGTCCTGCGGTTCCTTCTGCGTATGTTCTGCTTCTTAATGTGACCATTGAATCCCTAAAGATAGGAGGCGAAATATGAGAAGAGAAGATCCTAGACGTCATACTTTGGGTGGTGATATGTTGTCCTATGTCAATCAACAGAATCAGCTGCAGCCGCAGAAATCGTTGGATTTGGAGGTAAGTGCAACTAATTCTTGTAACAAACAAAATTTATACTTTGCAAAAACTAAAAAAAGGAATTAAGTAATATGAAGATGATTCTGGTAAAAGAAAATGTAACACGTCAATTTTTTGCGTGGAATATCGGTTTAGGAAATGTTCTGTCAAGTTAGTTTTAAACTATAGCCCTGCTACTATTTGTGAGAAAAGCCCTTAGAAATCTTTCCGCATTCCTGAATTATAAATCTCAATAGGAAACAGGCTCTATTGCACATTTTCAAATAAATGTAACCGAAATCGTAGTTCATACCGGAGTAGCTTCGACTTGTAAATATCTGCTCGAAATAGAAATTGACGAGGCTGTGTCCAGGCAGATAGTCATGCATTTCCTGGAACTGTAGTTGGAAAAGAAGACGACGAACTGACGATGCAACTTTTATGGACAATGAGAAACATTTACATTTGTAAGTTAAAAAAACTTCTCGCGAAATGAAAAAACTCACTTCAAAATATTTCAAAAGGGAAATTACAGGTGTAGAGGATAATAATAATATAGAGGCTTCAATTCCCTCTCGGCTCGATAAGATAAAATGTTTAACTTGTAGGCTCAAAGAGATTTTTCTTGTTTGATAGATTTGTATGCTATTTTGGTTCAATGCTATTTATCAATAGTTAGCTGTAAGAATCCGATGGCATCATCTTCTAGAATAATACCGCAGCAGCTTTCAGGCTGGGTATAAACCATTGCATCGAATATTGCGTACATTTATTTTGGCCAATCCTAAGGAGAGCATCTAAGATAAGATAGTTGAAACCTAAATAATATTCCACTTCACAATTTCAGTTCAGTGACATCGGCTAGAGCAATGTTGCTGGTTTGCATTAACTTCAATTTTGCAAGCTTGTTTAAACTTGGTCAAAAACAATTTCTATTGGTAATATCCATTTATCAGTCTAACGTTAAATTATTTTCATTTCTGATAATTGCTGTGGAAGACAATATCGTCTCTGACAATTTAAATCGAAGTTGGTTGATGGGCTTGCCCAACATTCTGTAGATCATACTAGTCCATCGGCTTAAAGTTGTTTTAATCAATTTAAGGGTTACTACCGTTGTAAAATATTGCAATTTCAGACAGTTTAAATTGATGGGAGGTTAAGATTGAAAGTAGCCAACTTCTCCTCTTCCCACTATCTTAAATATTGCCCGTCTAATATACCGCAAATACAGTATTTTACTAACAGAATAGTTTTCAATACGCAAAAGAAGCGCAAAGGAAGAGCTTTTGCTCTTCCCCGCACCCAACGTCAAATTCAGGGTTTTGGGAGACTTTCTCAAAATTAGAAAGCAATAATTCCAACGCCACATGTTAAATGTTTCACCCTATACAACATGTCTCCAATGTTTGATTAATTTATTTAATGTCGCCTGAAATCACACTTGGCCTTTGTGATAACAGACATTGCTTTTGGATTGTTGCAGCCAAAATATTGAAAATATCCCGGACACTCCAAAATGACATCAAACTGAAACTAAATCAAACAAAGGAGTTGATAAAATGACTCGAATTTTTTGAATTTTGAAATGAATACTTTTCTGTCCAATAAGAATTTGTGCTTGAACTATTGGGAAATAATTGCGCGGTTACGTGCGTTACTCTACGATATCAAAAACAAACGTCTTCTTCATCTGTGTATGCGTATCAGCCTATATGGTCTAACATAAAAATGGATATAATATTCGATAAAGTGATTAAGTTACGCCCGAAAATATACTGTGCCTTTGCGCTAGAAGGTATTGACATTGGATTCTCAAAGCTGAGCAGAGGAAACTATTGTATCGATCGAGCTTATCAAGCGGACATTTTACAGTTCAGTGAGATTTGGCAGGGGTATGATGGGACTCAGGGTAAGAGAGAAAACGAATATTAATTTGTACCCAGAACCATCACTACTTTCTCTCAGCTCCAAACAAAAAGAAGGAAAATCTAAGGAGAATCATGCTGCTTCATATCGAACACTGTAGACATTTTGCATATACAAATTTACAGAGAATATCTTAGCCAATGTCAAAAATTTCTAGAGAACACTGCAGCACGCTTTCTGGCGTAATATAAACCATTGCATAAAACATTTGCTGACATTTAGTTTGCATAAATCTATGGAGAATACCTGAGGTGGGAGAGTTAAATTTTCTATATTATTAGTTTCTGTGGCGCTGATAACTACTTAGTCGGGTATTCTATAAGTATAGTGAAAGATTTTCAAAGGTTTTCAAAAATATTATGAAATAATAGATTCCGTTCAGCGAGTAGAATAGAAATTCTTGCAAACCCATAGAATATGAACGTTTCTCCATGCATCTCGGGTGTGAAAGTTTTTTTTTATATTATATATACAACCGACAACGTACCTATCAGCTATTAGATTTGACTAATTGAATGCTCGACCCCAAATAGCCTGGCAGATATCGTTTGAATTATTGTACTACAGACGATTATTTCTATGTCGTAGTTGATTTTAGAATTTTTTGAGAAATTTCTCTTGGTATTGTAATATCCAAATTCCCAACATAACATTACCATTTTCTAATACAAATTTTTTCCAGATGAGCACTCGTATGCAAAAGAGCAAAAAGGTAAGTTTGAATGGCATTCAATTGTCTTATTCCAGAGTGTAATTTCTTCCTTTTTGTTTCGTCTCTCAACTCATAGATGCAACCCTCACGCGGGTACACACCCATCAATCAAGGTCCCTTGTTCGATGACGATCCCGGAATTATGTCGGAAGTTGAGACAGCCAGTACTGGGTTTAGACGTGGCGGTAAGCAACGTTCTTCGTTACCCGTTGTGCGTACACCTTCGAAAACCTTAGAAAGACCTCTAGGTATGGTGTCACACATAACCTAACTAAATTTACTCTAGAACTTTTGGCTGACTCTAGTGTTATATCCATTTTTTGTGTCTCTGATAGGTTTGGTCTTTTTGCAATATCGTTCCGAGACTAAGAGGGCACTACTGCCCAACGAGATCACTTCGATTGATACAGTGCGTGCTTTATTTGTGCGCTCGTTTCCGCGTCAACTGACCATGGCCTATTTGGAGGGACCGAATGTTAAAATTTATATACATGATGCTAGCAAAGATATGTTCTATGAGTTGGAAGATGTTCGCTCGCATTTGAGGGAAATCCGTGATCGTTCCGTGTTACGTTTGTTCGAATCAACGGAAGTAGCAGCACCGCCACAAATACTGCCAGGAGGGCCAGGTATACCCCAGCCTCTGCCTCAGTCAAATCCTACGCATTGGGATCAAGATCAGGTAAGGCAACGAGGCAAATTATAAGCACAAAGAGTGAAAAAAGAGGAAGTCTAATCTAACTGTTTTCCCTTCTTTTGTTTTAGAGTTACTTTAGTGAACCGGAATTCGATTCGGATTATAAAAATCAACACATTCACAAGTCCAAGGTGAGTTCGCACGTAAAAATAGAATGTTCTTAAATATGGTACGATTTATTATTAAATATTTGTATATATAAAAAAGTTTGTATAACAAGTTTATACATTACATTGCATTTATGTGTAATTTGTAAACCCCGAGTCATGTTTTTGTGCTATAACAATTTGGAATATTCTCTTCGAGTTTTCTTATCGAAATCTTGTAACCTGACTAGTGGCTAAAACTTCTACAGATCTGTGTTCATCTACGTAGCTTCTTTGATTAATTACTAGTTATTCTAAATCTAAAATGAATTGTCTAGAATTTGCCGCACCTTCCGACACTGTAGCCCTTGAGGGAGTTGTCGAGACGTTCGTGGGCATCCTTCCAGGCAAATACTATGGCACCTTGAAACGGCTCTAGGTCACAAGCTCCGCACAAGGCCATGACCGCCTTCACCTCTTCCTCAGCCGGCTCGCGGTCATGTTCCGTGATCTCATCCTCCACGTTCATGAGACCATTCAAATCATCCTTAAACTGTTGGCCTCCAAATTCGGCAAGGCCGTCATATTTCAGAATTGAGGGTCCTTGTTGCACCAAAGGATCGTCCACAATACTGCCATCATTTAAGAATACCAGACCGCGTTTCTTGGGATTTTTCTTAAAGGAATCCTTAACACTTCCAGCCGTTTGTGATGTGCCTGAATTCGCATGGCGTTTGAAGAGAATATGAGTTTCTGTCTCGTCTACGAATTGTACTTTAGTAGGATGGGTGGGATCGAATACCGCCTGGCGATTTAAGGTCTGTGTTGTCTGGGGTCCTGTGGCCAGTTTGTGATTGAGACCTATCAGCTGTTGGGCTACCAAACGGGAGCCGGCATTAATTTGGCCATTTACAAAGTTGGTGTGAATGGTCAGACCCTGTTCGGCGGCTGAAGTAGTTGGAGCGGTGGCAAAAGCGAGATTGGCTGCACTATTAGGTACGGGATTGGCGAGATTGATGCGCACCCTAGTGGGTATTTGGCCGTTTGCCAAGAGGCTGTGCATAGTTAGCGGACGATTGATCTGGAAAGGGGGAAAATATGGAATTTGTAGTCTACACTTATAATGAAGGATCAATTTTCCTACCGGTGGGGGAGCCTTTGTCGTGGGATGTATCTCTTTCCCCTCGTGGTCAAAACGGTGGGCATGATGATGCTTGTGGTCACGATGTGCTTTCCCAGCACTTAAGGCTACACGATAAACTTGAACCAAGGTAACTTCAAAATGGAGACCTTCGGATATTTTACCAGTTACCGAGGGGCCGCCAGAGTATAATTTGCCTTTGGGGGGGATTTTATGGCCCACAAGCTAAATATAAAAAGAATTAATAAGGGAAGTTCTTAGGTATAGTGGGCTTTACTTCTACGGCAATAGAAGACAGTAGAATGTGGAAGTAGTATTACATGTACTGTATATGTATTTTAAAGTTTAGAAATTAGCAGAGGTGTAGAGGAGTAACTACAAATTTTCCAGGAGAACGAATCGGCCAAGGCAAATATTTCTTATGCGAAATACAGGATATTTTCCTCCAACAGTGGTTTTACATTTTATTACCTTCTTGGCTAAAGTGTGGTAAACGTAAATGGAAACACTTTCGTCATTTATTACAAATATTGGCTCACAATTAATTCAGTATATGCATATTCATCGGATCTGCATAAGCTTCTATTTCGACAATAAATTTGCGAAAATTAAAAGAAAATATAAAAAAACGAAGCACTCCATTATGTAAAATAAACAAACAAAAGCACTTCTGAATTCATTCCTATGATATGTCTAGAATTCTCTTTGACGACTCCTAAAAGCTACAAAATAGTTTCTATAAAAATATTTGACGACGGACAAATCCTCTGTGCAAATATTTGTTGAATACTCAATACTCTAACGCAAAAACAATTTTGCTATCAAAGTAGTGAACTGCGAATAATGCTTCTATAAAAAAATGTATACCGACAACTTTATGCCCATTAAAATATTTATCCAGAACGAAATTTCATATTGAAATTTATGTCATTAATCAAATTCTCTATAATATATATGTGAATGAAGTACCGAACCTTCTATACAAATGCCGGCAAATACGTTTTAAATAAAAAAAAACTTTTCAACAACCAAATGTTTCTTTCAAATATCTTGTAAGCAACCAATTATTTCTATAAAATTGCTTGTCGACAACCAAATATTTCTATAAAATTGCTTGTCAACAACCAAATCTTCTACGCAAATATTTGTTACCGCCATATGTTCTGTATGAATATTCGCCAACAAAATTTTTTAAAACTATTTTTGGCTATTAACAAAAATTTCTGTAGAATTTCTATATAGAAATAGAATTTTCTCTAAACATTTTTTAAAAACCTTCATGCCGACATCAAATATTTGAAGCATATTTTCAAGTTTTCTACAAAAGATTTTGTCGACCTATAAATATTCTATAAAAATATTTGCCTAAATTTTCTTTAAAAACATTTGCCAACGAATACATTTTCTACAATTACTTTATCGGTTATAAAATGTATGTACGAGGCGTGTTCAAAAAATAAGGTGAATTTTCATTTTTCTCAAAAAATATTTATTTATTCATCAATTTCTATTTTATCTCCCTTAAAATAGTCCCCCTCAAATATAATACACTTGTGTCAGCGTTTTTCCCAATCCTCGAAACATTTCTGTCATACCACTTTTTGGAATGTCCTTGAGCTCTCTCAGCGATTCCGTTTTTATCTCCTCAATCGTCGCAAAACACTGTCTTTTCATGGGTCTCTTCAATCTTGGGAACAGGAAAAAGTCGCAGGTGTTGAATGCGGTGGCCGAGGCATGATAACGGTGTTGTTTTTGGTCAAATAATTCTCATTACCAAATATG
The DNA here is from genome assembly GCA_019455685.1 of Philornis downsi. Lineage (NCBI taxonomy): Eukaryota > Metazoa > Arthropoda > Insecta > Diptera > Muscidae > Philornis > Philornis downsi. The sequence continues at coordinate 3,364,698 of JAHXMU010000006.1, forward strand.
AGTGAGCAGGTGCATAACTTTAAGGTAATGCTCCTTATTTACCGTACGACCTTGTGGTAAGAACTCTTGATGCGAAATTTAAAAAAATCACCTTATTTTTTTAATACACCTCGTATACGCCGACAAGTAAATGTTCAACATTTGTAAATTTTACTAAATTTTCTGTGAAAATATTTGTCGGTAACAAAATGTTTCATAACAATGTATATGTCGACGACTAAATTTTCTACAAAAATATGACTACAGTTTTTAAAAAAATACGCCTACATTTTCTACGAAAAAAATGTGTCGAAAATATGTGTTTTCAGAAATATTTGCGAGGATACCAAATTTTCTTTTTAAATATTTGTTGAAGGCAACATTTTCTATAAGAATATTTGTTGACTATTGAATTTTCTATAGAAGTTTGTGTCAAGGCACCAAATTTTCTGTGTATAATAAATATTAGTTGACGACTATTCATTTTATAAAAATATTTGTCCATTAAATTTACCATAAAAATAGATATTGACTGCTGAATTGTCGTCAACGACAAGATTTTTTAAGTAAATTTTTGTCGACAATGTTGTCTAGAGAATTATTTGATTTTTCTTAATTGTTATTGTAATATTTTACAAATCTTTGCATTTACTTTCAATTTCAAGATTTTGTAAATATCCAGACATCTACTTTCAATTTTGCTTTTGTAAAGGGGGTGAAAGGTTTCGATTCCCTATCGATGGTGGTTAGCTGCACATGTTTTGCGGCCACCAAGTTATCACATGAATCAGCTATTTCCGATGCTATTGTTAAGTTATGTGCACAAAGATTAAATTATAGAGGGAACTTACGGAATTGTGAAAACCTCGCCCAATACGTTCTGCTTTTAACCAGACCTGCCATTCGCCCGTTTTGCCGTTCCATGATGTGCAAGTATGATGCCATTGACGAACCCTCAATGGGTAATTGAGTCTATAACAAACAAGTGATTAATCTATGTAATCAAAGTGCAATAACAACAAAGCAAAATCTAACATAATACTGATTGATCGATTGGCCAGTGGATTTTAAGCAATGGAGTTTGCAAGTGGTTAATAAGATAAAATTGCTGGTGATGCCACACTCAATGTACTTACCTGTACATTTGCTGGCCTTTTATGGCCATAGAGATGAAACTGGAATTTTTTGCATTTGCTACCCAGAACTGGAACTCTCTAAGTTCGTCCTCAGCTAAACCAAATCAAGAAACAAAAATAATTAATAGAAATCATAGAGAAACATTATTAAAGCGTAAACTATAAAAAATGATACAGCTTCAATTAATGATATAACTTTTGGCTTTTTTATGCTGTTATTATTAAGAGTGAACGATACAACATTAAAATAGCATTTATCATAACAAACATTCGAAGGTTTCGATTTTTATGGCGAATTACATGATAATCTCATCGATGTTATGGTACACGAGAGAGAATTCATCTACGTGAGACTTATGATTTGTTGTGGGAAGCTGCGGCGCATGCGTTCACTTTCAACAACAGTTCAACAGTTGGTAATTTTTCGCAACTACGTTGTCTGATTAATTATTTCTTTATTTATTATCATAGCGGCCCAGATTTCATGCAGCTATGTCGCCATGCCCCGTGGCAGCTGGCTATACAAGCTGTGGTCTAGATATCAGCTTAGTGATGTGAAATCGTTGCTGCTAGGCGTGTTAACTTATTGATTTAGTGAACTACTTCTGGTTTTAATGTTTTAACCATTGGTACTTGTATGCCAAGAATTACTCAATACTACACTATAAAAAGTCTTTAGCACAAGAGCCGTAGTGTTTGGTATTCTTAAAAAAATAATTGAGTATATTAAAATAAAAAACGGTTTAGTAATTATTTCGACTTTTCCCTATTAAAAAACATGCATTTTACAGAAATTGCTAGAAATACAATGTCTTATATGTCATATATCATATGGTAGCATTTGCTATTCCTGGCAAAATAATTGCGTTTTAATGGACCCAAGAATAAAACTGTGTTTTAATTGTTTACTTGTTCATAACACATTGTTTTATGTTTTACTTTAATGCCTGAAAACAACAATGAAAAGAATAAGAAGGAAAAAGTTCTGTTTAAATTCCTCCAAATGCTACAAAATGTGTAATTTAGCAGGTAATAAATAATATACGGCAGTAAGAAACGCGAGTGTTATTTCCTCTAAGAGAAATATGATGCAAATACATTTTCACATAAATGGTTGGAAAGACGTTGTTTTATGTTTTATGTCCTTACAACAGTAAGTACAGACTTGTTTATAACTTTTGTTGACTGATCAAAAATTTCTCAAATTTTCAAATGTCCTAATTTTTTCATAAGAAATCAGCTATTAAGCAGGTTATATGATACAATAGAGTAGGTACTAAGAACTTTCTCCTTACTGAATGAAATTTCATTCAAGCACAAATGTTTGCGCTTAACAACACTGCTTTTTTTGTTTGTTTAAAATCAAAACTCGTCCTTGGAAACCAAATTCATAATTTCTATGAGGGCAATTATCGCTTTTTATTCGAAACTTGTTATGTAGAAAGAAAAAGAAAATTGTTTTTATTGCTGAATTTTAAAGAATATATTTGGAACGCCCATGATTAAGCACTAAAATGTGGCAGAGCATCTATATATATATATGTGTGTATATCTATTGTTAAATAAAAAATCATTGTTAAATGTTTAAAATAAAATGCTCATTTATAAAATATGTATACGTCCGATAAGGACGTATGGATGTCAGATTTGGTTTCTGAAAAGTTCTAAAACCAATCGTAGGAAGCTACAAGTAATACAAAACAGAAACCTAAAAATAATTTTTAATTTATCTAGCAGATACCCAACATATTTGGTACATAATCATTGCAAAATAGAATATTTTGATACCACTTTCCACAGCCTATCTCATAGCTACGGAGATAAATGTAGATCTTCAGTACACGAGTCAATAAAGAATTTGTATACATATAATTAACCTCATTCATTAACTTCACATCAAAGCTAATAAAATAGGCTGACTTAAAGTTCCTTTTCATTTTAGAAGGTTTTTCTCCATCTCTTTACCTCAGTCTTTAGAATAATTTATAAGTTTTTAAGTCGAAATATTAATAATAATATATATAAAAACTCAAGCATTGTAAATATCAAATTATATTTTAAATTTTGTAACGATGATAGGAAAAAAATCCCCCAATCATTTGCCATAAGAGGGAGCTATTAAATAAATTTCCTTCAGGCAAAGCATCTGTGATGATTTAGATAATTGAAAGATGTCGTTAGAAAATTCCCTGAAATTTGCGAATTTTTTGGTTTTTGCATGGAAAACTTGGGATTTTGTAGCTAATAAAGCAGTGCAACATGACAAAAGCATTTCTTTTTTTAATAAATCACATTAAAAACTAAAAAACTATTTCAAATCCTTTGTCTGCTCACAGCAATAAGAAGGTGATTTTTTTGGGAATTTTCAACTCCCAAAACTGCTTCATTTTTTAAACAAAGAAAACATCAGTTAAATGATGAGAATACAATGCGCTAATAAATATTGATTTTTCTTTACCCAGTAAAATAATCTGTAAAGAAATTTTGTGAAAACTTTTTTAAGAAAATGCGTAAAAATGACCGTTTATTTGATGTGCAGTTAATTAACGGAGCATTTATTTATAATTTAGAGTGAGGTATCCACACATCGATGTTAGTTACAAGTCCGATCTCTTGTATCCCCCCTTGACTGTTGAGAGTGATTTTTTGATTATTTCAGCTATTTCCCTAACTGCTGTACGGGGATTTACAATAATTAAATCTCTTACTTTCTTTGAAAACAATTTCTTTTGGTCGTCCTGATCTGGGAGCGTCCATTACGGAGAAGTCGCCCGTAGAAAATCTTTTAAGACATTTCTGGCAAGTTCTTTCATTTGGTCCGTTTTCTTCATAAACAAACTTTAACCATAATAATAGCATCATATGCCTTTTTCACCCATCTTTTCCACTTTTTAAAACTTTTTTTTAAACGCTGTAACCACTCACGACCAGAACGAGAACACAAGCAAACAGTTTAAGGAAGGGGTGGGAGGTTATGGTAGTGTTTGAAGGAACTCTACGTCATGAGAAGTGACGTATGATGAACTAATAAATTAACTGAACGAACTTTCCGAACAACCCGATATACTATTTGCTTTCCATATAGATGCTATTTACGTCAATTATGGGGAGGGAGAGTTATATTTGCGATTGGAATTGATTTTAATTTACTTTTACTGACATTTTTACACTTTTTAAAGCTTAGCGCGTTTTTGTGGCCATAACAACAAATGTTTTAATTTCGTATAACATTTAGGTGTAGCTAAAATTACATTATTTTTAGGTTATCAAGTAGTTGCTAATGTTCATTAAATAATTTCCCTTAACAATTTTTTTAAATGTTTTCCTTGTGCTTTTTTTGTTTATTATCAAAAATCAGAAAAAATCAGACACTTTTGCAAATTACCAGAAATATAGTATATGTAAAATCCTCTTAGAGAGATTTTTTATTTTTTTGCAAAAAAGCCAGGGTATCATCAATGAAAAATGGGCAAATTTCTAATTATTAAGCATTCCCTAGCCTCGAAATTGTGACTTTTCAAGTTTTTTTCAAAGATGTTCATCATAGCTCTCGTATGCAAACATCGTTCCTTTCTAAATACACTATCTTGTAGCCAACTTCCTTGCATTTTCTGGGAATAATTCTTAATACCAGGAGTAATTCGTGTAGTCCTTGGAGTAATTACTTGTAGGACCACTGTTCACTTCTTCTAAATGTACAGTGTTGTAAAATTCGTCTTGTATTTACCTTGTACTTGCTTAACTTTTGCTGGTTTACATCTGTACGTAGGAAAATGTATGTCAATTGGTTTGTTTAGTTTTTCTGCGGTTTTCTCTCTTGCGAGCGAGCTATGAATCTTGTTGCCAGTGTATGGTATAAATACCGTTGCAGACTGGGGATGAAGGAAACTCCGGATAGCAACAATTGCTACAAAGAGAATAACATTGATCGAAACATTTCCAACAACACTTCCACTAAATATCCACATTCCTCTTATGTAATGTAGTGGAAGTCAAAGACAGACGGCCAGCCAGCCAGCCAGCCAGCCAGCCAACCAACCAACCATCCACTGTCATTCGCATAACTTGAAATTGACCATTACAACTCTTGCCTAGTTGGGCCTCAAACGTTGATTCATCGTTGTTAAAAGCAACAACTACAAAACACCTTGCAATGTTTGAAAACGTATCTTTGGGATCAACTGCAACGTAAAAAAGGCAGCAACATAAAACTCTTAACGTCTTTGCTACATTAGATGCAAGACCTATGGTTAGGTTTTGCACTCTGCACCAGCAGCCCAACTCCATCAGCAGAAAGAAAAACTAAATTTGACTCCAAAAACTGCTTCGTAAACTTTGTGCACAAAAAGAGAGGTTGGCCGGAGGAGATTTGAAATCTTTATGTTCAACAGGAAGTTGTCTTCCTTTCACTTTTTTTTTTCCGCTGCAGCGAGTGTGTAAAATTCGTCTCGTATTATTGAAGATTTGAAAATTAAATGAACACAAAGAAACGCACTAAAAGAGTTTATAACCCGAAAATTACTCTTGCGCAACCCAGAGTTATTTTTGTAGTTTTTCGATAAAAAAACTGTTTGTCAGCTTCATACGCAGTAACATTTTCTTCAAAAATATCTACCAGTTGGATTGACTATTTGGGTTACACTATAAGTAAATTGAGGTGAACGTGTTTCACATAAAACGAATGATTTACATAATATTCCAAAGCAAAGATGAGCCGGTTTGGAAATAGCGGGTCAGAAAGGCAAATAAATGTGCAAATACTGTATTGATATATAGAGGAGAGTTTTAATTCAAATGAAAACTGTAATATATGGGGAGATTGTAAAGAAGTGACGGGTTGACATTGATTACAAAGAAACTATAAAATTTTCAGCTGATTAAATACAGAAAATGTCTTACAAGTTATATAGAAACCATGACATAACTCACAGGTCAAAGCAGCATAAAATAATCGATTACAGAACTCCTTCGGCAGTTGGCAACAATCTTTTTTAAAATTTCATAGGTACGAAATGATTTATGCATTTGGAGGAAACTTAATTCTGAGCTTAGAATACAGATACACAAAAGAAGCAGTACATTTAATTTTTCTGCTGTCTAAAAAAGTTTCACTACGGAAAATAGTTCAACAAAGAAAAAAGCGAAATCAGGAAAATTTATGTAGTTTAGATTACAACTTATTCTTAAATGTAATTAAAAAAGACTGTAAAATTCACGACCAATGAAATTTTTAAAATTTTGTGCCCAAGGTTAAAGAGAGACAAAAATAAAAATACTCCTTATTAATATTGCTGCCAGCTTTAAATAATCTCTTAAGGGAAACGTTGCAAAATCCATGTCAAACAAGTTGGAAGAGAAAAAAATTGGAGTAAAATGTATTAGAACATTTCTCAAAAAATTTCGCTAATGGGAAATTTTCCATTTCAGCAAGTCTTATTTTTTTCGCTATAATCGAAAAAAAAAAATTCTTCAAACTATTAAAATTATTTTATTAAACTTCGTTTATAGTTTAAATTCCCAAAACGGGAATTTCCCATGCGATTAAAAATTGCAGACTTGAGAGCGAGGTGATAGATCTCTATTGCCACATATGATATGTCGAATTATTTCGCTATTTCAAGTGGAGAATTTTATTTCTTTTAAATGTTTTAATAGCAACTGCCACTATTACTGCGTGCAGCTCTAAAGAATCATAACACTTAATGTGGCTGTTACTGTATTTACCAATTACCATCACATTTTGATTTTAACAGAAAAAAGTTAAAATATTTTAGAAACTACTGAAAATGCTCATCCTGCCGTAGATGATTATGGTGAATACCGATTTTATATCTTATAGTGCTTTCAGTCACCGAAAAAATGGTGTCATAAAATTCTTGAAAAATTTTGAAAATTTCTAAAGGTGGGTTCAGTCCTTGTGTAGACAAGTCTTTCCTAATCTGATTATGACTAGGCGGCGTTGTCAACACTAAAATAAATCCCTCAGATTCCCTAGAATATCAATTATATTCTAAAGTTAGCGATATGAGAAGTTCAAAACGAAAATTTCTATATTTTTCTAAAGGTGGGTTCAGTCCTTGTGTAGATAAATCTTTCCTACAGGGAGGATTTTGTCTAATATGGGACTTAATCTGCTTAGGACTGGGTGGCGTTGTGAACACTAAAATAAATCCCTTAAATTCCCCAGATGGTTTGCTATATTCTGAATTAAGCGGAAGAGAATCAGTTTTTCGCTGGTTACAGACAATAAACGATATGAGAAGTTCAAAATGAACAATTTTTATTCATCACACATTGTATATTTTAAATCTATAAGAATTAAAATTCTTATTGTAAGCAAACACTAATACCTTAATGAAAATAACGCAAAACTTCTTATACACCGACTGAAATGACAAGAATAACATGTTTTAATTCGGAAGATGTGATTTTATAGAACTAAAATCCCTAAAAATTTAGCTACGGTTTTTTGCGAATATTAGGCTGTAGCTCACAATATATTACTATGAGGCAGGAGGAGAAATGCACTTTAAATTTCCTGAAATAAAACATTTTAAAAATGTAGTAGAGGGTTGCCCCAAGCTAAATATAATAAAGCGAAAGAAAACATATTATTGATTCCATTAGAAGAAATTTCTATTTCATAGATTTCCATGAAATAATGAATAAAACCTACCAGAAATAGAATTTTTAAAAATGTATCAAAAAATTACTCCGAAGGGGCTTAATTAAGAAGATATCAAATTGTACTTCATATGAAGTGAAGTTAAGAAGCAATAAATCCCAAAAAATCTGTATAATAACTTTTCCCCTAAATGGAAATTATTTTTTTTTTAACTTAAAGTTACGCTTCAAAAAAACAAAAAAAACGTAATTAGGTATGAAATCTATTACTAAAATCAATAATAAAATATGTCAATTTACCAATGAGTTAGGTAACAATTTTCATAAAATTTCCCGGACAGGAAAATTTATAAAAAATCTTGTAAACAACCTCCAAATTTTATGTAGTACTAATAACATGTATTGGGCTTAGATTAGAAGAGAATATGCGGCTAATTATTCACGTTTGGAACATAGAATTAAGTTTAATTGGAGAAATTTCACTAAAATTCTGCTAAAATATGTTAAAAAATAAATAAATGCAAGAAAAATGGGCGAAAAATAGTGATGATTTCAGAATTTTTGGAAAATTATTTAGAAAAATATCTTTAAAATTTCGTTCATAACAAAACGTAGTTCGTTTTTCGCAATCTCCTTTTTCATTCATCATGGAAGAACGGACTCCATTTATATTATTATATAGCATATACGAGTATGTGGTCCTGCACTGGATTTTGGATTTTCAGCCTTTCTGCATTATATCCATTTTTCCCTTCTTGGCGCTCGTTTTAATACTGGGTTTTAGCGACCACCTAAATCTTGGCAACTGATATTTTACATAAAACGCAACAATTAGCTATACTGAATAGAATACTTTAGATTCTGGTTGGGATTTGAGTTACTAATTTGTTTTAAAATACATCTCATTCTTTCAAACGATAACTCTTGACTTGGGAATCTCTGCCCAGTCCAGCTAACTATTAATTACGGACACAGTCAATTAGACATTATTACTTACTTGAATATGTTAAGATGACATGATCTCCGCTGTGATTGGTAAACCGCATCCAGAAACAAATAGTGAATTGAGTCAATTCCGGGATTTCATTGTCGTACTGAACGATACCATCATGATTAAATGCATACTTTTTCACCGAACATTGATCCTTGTAACAAAATGGAACAAAAGACATGATTTTTGAAGTCTCATTTTACGTAATGACTGTTCTGCACTATTTTCTACTCTAGTTGATTCTACTTGAACACTTTGTGCCTACCTCTTCATATGCTACTGCAGATTCTGGTGTTTTATAACCAAATCTGGCATCTGCAAAGTTAATGACCCCCGGCGCTGTGGAAACCAAAGGCTTATAGCTGCTTTTCACCGTCAACGCATCTTCGGGTACATCCTTTATGAGAAGCTCCTGGCTACCACCCTCTCCAACATATCCCGTCTTTGTACTAAAGTCAGGATGTGACTGCTGGAGACTAAATGAACTGGTAAATGTAGCTGAAGTTGCCTTTGGACCCTTTATGGCAATACCATCAAAAGCTGTCTGTTGGCCCACTATAGGCTTCCAAGCTTGGTTAAAGGTAAAGCGACCGCTTATGAGTAGCAACAAGTAAATTAACTTCATGTTAACTTAATCCACTTTCGATTCCTCTTGCCAACACACAGTTTTCGTTTTTAACTATTTTTAGCCAAAATCGACTCTGGTCTTAACCTGAAATATTTGTTTAGGCCACTGGTTTATTTTTTGCCACACTTTTTTTCCGCTGTACGAAATAGTAAAATGTTGTAACGGTTTTGTTGTGTTTTTTTTTCACTTTCTATAGATTTCGGGTTTTAAATGAATGTGCGTCTGTTTGCCGCGATGGTCGACGCTCAACTACCATAAAAAGTTTGGAGTTGTGCATATGCGCATGCGCAATCGCGCAAGCGAACACACCATTCCAAAAATTATGACTCAAATCCGGCAATCTTTGCCGCCTCTAAACCACAGACAACATCAAAGCTTCCCACATAACGAAAGCTCTTCTTCTGTTTTGTTGTGATTTCCAACACAGCAAATTGCACTTTTAAGTCAGAGATTAGACTCTGATATATTCCGAACAAAGCTTTGCTACGACAGAGTGTGAGCGTGGAAATTTGTTTCCATTGTTGCTGTTGTTGTTGTTGTTGTCATCGTTGTTTAGGAATTACAAATAATAAAAAGGTGTTAAAGTGGCCGTTTTTTTGCTATTGTGTTTATGGCTGGAGAGTAATTGATATGTATCGTGTGTGTGTGTGTCTGTTATGGGCCCAAGTGACGATGGCGGCAACGTTGGACTGGTTCCAAATGCCCACCCGTCCGTCCACGTATAGAGCTATTCATTCATATATTTATAAATGCCCAAATCCCCTCTTACCACTCCTTTGTTTTTGGTTTAAGGTAAGCCCAACATCGTACAGCGTTGGCTTATTGTATTGATTATAAAGTTTGTAACGACCTGAAAATCATATCAACACAATTGAGTTGTTATCTTATGTGATGCAATCTTCAAGACAATAGCTGGGATATATTCAAATATCTGGCTTTAGAGCTTGTGGAGGCTTTTAATTATCTCATCATTTTTTTTTTTTTTTTTGAAATTTTCAAATTGGGGCACACTATTGGTATAAATGGGTTAGACTTCTGTGATAAAATTAACAGCATTTCGTGAATTTTTGGCCAAACTAATTTCGTATTATCCATTTTCGTATTATGTATAGAAATGATTATAAAATAAACGAATTCTGTGTGAATTTGAAAACTTATTTCATTCAGATGATGTTATCGTACATGCATATTTTTTGTTAACCAAAAATAATTTTGCAAAGTATGTTCCATATTCTTATTAAAAACGTTTAAGAAGCAATAATACTGCTTAGTTGAATCACGTGAAGTAGTTAATAAATGAAACATATTTTATTGCACCCCATGAATGGGTTATGGCAGACCTTCTCACATGCAGTGATGCGTTCTATGTTTAGAAAGATAGATGATAGTGATGGGATTAGGGATGGGACACTATCATATGTATGACAGTCACATATCGCCCCCTAAATACAAAAGGGGCACAACTCAAAATTTTCTATTATTCAGTAGAGGCAAAAAACCGTGATCGTGCAGAAGCAACACACTTGACATCAAAATAGACATAACGGCATTTTTCCAGTTAAAGAAGATAGTGATGAGACGGAAATTTTTATAGTAGTTAGAGATGTGTAATGTGAATCAGTTTACGGGAAAAAGTAGATTTTGACACTTTTTGAGTTGTGCCCCTTTTGTATTTAGGGTGCGATATGTATACTAGCCTTCGTGCCACGATCGACCAGTACGAAGTAAGGAGCATTATTAACCATCTTTCAAAAAACTCTGAGAATCACAGCAACGATTATTTTTTGAAAATTCAATTTGTCCAATTTTAATATGCCTATAAATAGAATCAATTTTCTTTGTTTACTTTTATGTTTGCAGTTCAAATTTCAACGGCGTATCACCATGGTAGCATATTCGCTACAATACCATAACATTGGATATAAATTCCACTCAGGTCAACAAATGGCTGATCGGTTTTATTATCTTTTTGTTCGAAGCAAGTTTTATAAAGTAGTCCAAATGTTCTTTTGTTTCTATAAACTCAATATGTTCACCAATTAAATGCTTCTAAGTTTCTGCGACTATCAAAATTTAACCTACTATGCAAGTACCCTGGATATGCCCAAAAAGGAATCACTTTATATGATCAAAATGTTAAGGCTTTATGAAACGTCGCAGACTTTCAAGAGAGTGAATAGTGCCAAATGTGAATATTTTGACAAAAAAAAAAGTATAAAATGTATTATTTTCTTCCAAATTTTTTAAAATTTGTTATTGCAGATGTTAAACAACAGATTCTTAGGAACTGTCTTAACAAAAGTATTATAAATGTGAAGTTGAAAATGTTCAAAGTTTTTATAAAACATGTTGAGCTTGAGTTTTGCATTCTGTGTACCTTAAAAATATTTAAAATTACATAGATTTTTGTTACAGAATGTTACACTTACGAGTATACACCTTAAACTGCCAAATGTTACCATTATCCGCATGGTCGTGTTTTGTGCTCGAATACTGGCATTTATTATACGTTAAGCGGTGCTGACGGGCACGGCGAGCAGTCAATCAATTAGCAAGTTTAGCAAAACCAGTAGTTTCCTTTCAGCTAGCCTAAATATAGAGTGGGCGTAAGTTCACTGAATGTGCGAGAAAATTGTTGTGTTTAAATATTAAAATTACGGAGCATTTTTTTCAAATTGCTCATGGCAATCTAAATATGTTTGGAACTTAATAATTTCGAACTAAAATTTAAAAGTTAAGTTTAAATTTACTTAAGATTTTGACTTCATCATATAAGAACTGGTCACGTGACATATTTTGGACCAGTCCATTTCCAAGTGAAAAATTTTAGGCTTGGCGCTCCCGAAGTTTGTGTAACCTCAACGATGATAAGATAGCCAGTCCTTTTTATAAAATACATCGTCTTATTTCGTCATTTCAATAAACGTGTTCACAATGAATGCGGCGCCATTGCATAGTGTATAAACTGTAATAATTTATTTTTATATCTAACGATTTCGAACGTCTGTTGATTTTAATTATCGAATAAAAGGTTAGAAAATATTGAAGAGGTATAATGTTTCCAGACCGATTTTGATTACTTGCAACCCCTGTGGCTGATATTATTGTTGATGGTTCATCGTCTTATCGCAGATAAGTGGGCGTACCAAAAAACACCATCTTATCCAGTATTCCCAATGGAATTTTTTGAAACTTTTCAATGGGTATGCTCACTATTGGGTCAGGATAGGGCTTTAACAAATATACAAACTGGCATTTTTCCCCTTTTCCTTTTTATTAATTGTCACTAATACTGGAAACATCCAATGTTCCAGAGCAAGGTTCCCCCATCTGTGGCAAGATTTTTCTTTCTGAAATAAATTTACTTATGATGTATCGACATATCGCTAGATAAGTGAGCACATCTAAAGCATTCTCGTCAAAAGATTAATATATGGACTTAGTCAGTTTTCCCATTGAAAATAGGATGGGCAATCCTTAGATAAGATTAGAAAGATTCCTATCTTTCAGATAAGAAAGTATTCAAAAAAAAAAAAAAAAACCTCACCGATAGGTCTCATAAATGAGACGACTGTTTTGCGTTTTCGGCGATTTTCTGCTACAAAAAAAAAAAAATGGATCAAAGAAGTTGCATCAAATATTATGTACAAAATGGAATTAAGTGCTTAAAAATACTTGCAATGTTGACAGTGTCATACGGTGAGAGTACTCTGAGTCAAAAAAATGTTTTATCTTTTCACAGAAGGTCGAGAAGATGTGGATGACGACGCTCGCTCTGGACGCCCCAGCACATCAACAACCAATGAAAATGTCGAGAAAGTGAAGAAAATTTTTATGCAGAAGTTGCTGAGGATGTTGATATATCGGTTGGCTCATGCCGTGCAATATTTTCGGAAATTTTGGGCATGAAGTGTGTGGCAGCGAAGTTCGTTTCAAAATTGTTGAATTTTGACCAAAAACAACGTTGCTTGAGCATTGCTCAGGAATTGTTGAATGACATCAATGATGATCCAGATTTTCTTAACTGGGAACGAATCATGGGTGTATGGTTATGACATCGAAGCCAAAGCCCAATCGTCCCAATGGTAGAGTCCAGGAGAGCCAAGACCAAAAAAAGCACGCCAAGTTCGATCAAATGTCAAGGTTTTGCTCACTGTTTTCTTCGATTATCGTAGTGCATAAAGAGTTCTTACCACAAGGTCGTACAGTAAATAAGGAGCACGCCGTTTGCGTGAAGCAATACGACAATAACGAGCGGAATTGTGGAAAATATTTCATGGCTTTTGCATCATGATAATGCACCTGCTCACTCATCTTTGCTTGTGAGAGATTATTTGGCCAAAAACAACACCAAATCTCCAGATTTGGCCCCCTGTGACTTTTTCCTGTTCCCAAGATTAAAGAGATCCATTGAAAGGACGGCGTTTTGCGACGATTGAGGAGATAAAAACCGAATCGCCGAACACACAAAACATTTGCCATATGGATAAACATGCCATATGGATAAAACCGTTAACATATCCTCGAGGCGAGTGTACCAACATAAAAAAAGTAATAATCGAAAGTTGAACACAACTCGTACAGTGGAAGTGGTTTTTAGCTTGAAAGAAAAAGTCGAAATTATTCCCTCAAAAGAGGGACTATATATATGTATATCATACGACTACATATCATTGCAGATTACTTGTCGAATTGCATAAGACGTATGTTTCTTATCAGCTAAACATGAGAAATGCAATTCTAAAATTAGCAAATATTTAATCTAAAAATGTAATCAATTTTCGGCATATTCTGTTAAAATCGTGTAACGAGCCTGTGGCATCTGTTTATTAAGGCACTAGCTATATTTTCAAATGTCCAACTTGGGAGCTGCCACTGAAATTTTTAAACTACAAAGATTTCCGTCTTGCCTCCTGATCTCTGCTGTTTTATTTGGGAGAAGAATAATGGCTTTGTTTAAGTCACATCTCACTTTTTTGTAGAAATGCAATTTGAGAACGCCATTTATGCAGAGTATATTTTTCATCTCATGTCATTATTTTTGGTGCGGTTTTCCTTCATCCAATCAATTTCTCTATAAGGCGCAAACTTGAATCAAAGCATCTGATTGATCTACATAATTGCATCGAAACAATGGCGTTAATTACACGGCCGCTAAAGTTTTATTTTATCGCCATGTAGGCTATCTCAGAGTCACTTCAAATCGCTCGCATATGATTTTCTTACATGTTCAAGTTGTTCGTTGGTTTCGCATCAGTTGTTTTGGCCATAAACGGTTGCTAATTACCAACTAAACTGACGCTTGACGCCTGGTTTAAGGTTGTAATATATCCACATGCGAAACAGCAACCACCACGACCACAACCACCGGCCAAGAACTTGACACTTGAGTTGCAAGGCGACGACACAAGAGAAAGAGCGCTGGAGAAGAGAAGGCATTTGGCTCACATTGCCAACAATTATTATTTATCGCGGTCGATTACCTTCGAGTGCAAATAAACACTTAATAAAATAAAAAGTGAAATTATGGCTTATGGCAGCAAAATCGTAAAACATTCATGTTTTCTACCAGCCAGCCAGCCAGCCACCCATCAATCCGTCCGTCCATGCCTACATCTGCTTTTAGAGGGTGCGGAAACGCCAACATAAACTTGGTCAAACGCCAAAGTATTGTTTGTTTGTGGTGTTATAAAACTACGAGTATCAACATCAAATAACCATAATAAAAATAATAATAAACTATTACAACATCTGTAATGAAAGCAACAAAAAAATCATTTGTTTGAAAAATCGTTAATTGCATTTTCTTTTCTCTTATTGTTGTATGAATTTGCAGATTGGCAAACAGGCGCCGTATTATGTGGGAGCCTCACAGACCTTGCCACGTGGAATGTACACAGATCGCAACAAGGTGTCCATGGGTAAGTGTAGAGCGAAAATGTATGCTAAGGAACTACAGGTTCTAACAATGATGCATCAGTTTATAACTGCTGTAAACAGGGGCTATACATATGTGTATAAAGTTGACATTGTTCAAAAAGGATCCAATCGTATAATATGAAATCGATTCAGTTCATAAGTTTAATAACTCAAAGTTTTGTCGAAAACGTCACCCATGGAAAAATTAAAACAAAGTTCAATACAAATAATTACTGGAGGCTGAACGGCTCTAATCCTTGAAATCCTCAAATTGAGCAATCCAGCATAAAATGAAATTTGGAAGAATTTTCTATATAGAAATATGTTCAAACGGTAAGATTCTTGAAATTCCAAAAACATGTAAGACATCATACAAATGACAATTTATAAAGTGTGGGTTCATATAGTTTACAGTTTTATAATAAATTAAGGTATAACATGGCATATTAGAGTAACATCCATTAGGTAGGCTGTTAAGACTAATGTCGGAAAAGAAGTTTCATCTAAAAGCTGTTGGTACCTTCTCGCCTATTTGCCAAAATATAAGAAAGTGGGCACAAATTTCTAGATGCATCTAATCTTCAAATATCTCGATTTTTTCCAAACTTGGGCCCCTTTTTAACTTGAATTCTTCAATTTCGACCCACCACTTCTCTTATACTACATTCTGTGCTACTATATACTATTCTATACTTATCCTAAAATGTAAATAGAGACTCTTGATGTATTTCTTAATCTTTTTTCCATACTCTGGTTTGAAACAAAATAATGTAATAATGTAATGTCCGATCTGAAGCACATTTTGCACGGACTATTTCTGTTACAGACATTTAGAACCCGGCTACGTGCAATCGATTCCCGCATTCCCTTTTGGGAAGTGAATGGAATAACAATGACGAATTTAAAGTACTGGTCGTTGCATGGTCCATTGTTGTTGTCCCAAGAAGAGGAGAGGACGGAGAGATAAAGAGAGAGAAATAAAATATGGTATATAGAATGAGAGAGAAATATAGATTCTAGTAGAAGAAAATCATCTTGTACACATGAATCAGCATCAGATCGCCTCATTTTTAGCCAGAAAAGGATATGGAAAAAGGCAAATGGAATTAACTAAGTAGCATTCCATAAGAGGTGGAGCTGGCTTGCGTCTTTTTCTCATCTGCTCCAAATATAAGCGAGAGATATTAAGTACTTTGCTTCTCCTTCTCTGGTATGAATATTAATCTTCCTGAAAATGAAAACTAGCAAAAT
Organism: Philornis downsi; assembly: GCA_019455685.1. Lineage (NCBI taxonomy): Eukaryota > Metazoa > Arthropoda > Insecta > Diptera > Muscidae > Philornis > Philornis downsi. The sequence continues at coordinate 3,381,226 of JAHXMU010000006.1, forward strand.
GAAACTCTGCTATGTATGCTGCTACTGCGGATGGATACTTGGAGTTTCGAATATGCACCGCATAAGACTCCATCGGTCGCTAAGTCGACGACATAGTAAAGAAAAGAAAACCGCACCGACTTTCACCGACAAGGGAACTCTGTCCTATTGTAGAGAAAATACGGAAGAGAAAAGTTTAGAAAAATTCATCACATTCAACAAAAACATTGCTTAACGTGGATCCATTAACATGAAACAGTTGATGCAGATTTTGTGCACGATAGTTTCCCTATGTAAAAGTCTCTAATTTTGATACCTGATACCTTCCAGAAATCAAGAGCTTTCATTACCTTCGACAATTTTTTATAGAGAATTTGTTCTTTCAAACATCAAGAGAAATCATAAATTCCTTATGGGGTATAACATTTAAATTTTTGTCAATTTTCTATCTGACAATTCTTACAGCTACGTCAATCCTTTAATAGTTCGCATTTACCACTGAATTACAAGCAGCAGTTATAAATTGATACATTTTTATCATTAATATATTGTATGTTTTCCTATTCCATTCCTCATATCATACTATGCGAGGGTAGGTCAATAAGTCCTTAAAAAATTAAAAAGAAATCAAACTTAATATTTAATATATTAAAAGTCACTAGAAATTTACAAGGTAGATTTTATAATATTTTTCGCCCAGATATATCTTCGCGGAGTATCAAGATAGTTAAAAGAAAATCATTAAAAAAACTTTATTATTTGAATGATGGAAATTTAACACCCCTATGGAGTCCAATACCGTGATCGCTAGAAATACATAAAAATGAAATATATATAATAAAATGTATAAAAAGATTTGTTTATATACTAAGTATTAGGTTTGGGGATTGGTTAGGATATTTGTTTATATGATTAGCTATTGCGCATTGAAAGTATTGTACATCGCTAGCCAGCACTTTTTCCCATCTCCTGGCAAAGCTCGAATTCCGTCACGGTAAAACTGTTCATCTTTTGAGGCTATCCACGAATCTAGCCATTCCTTGATGTCGTCATATGAGTGGAACTGCTGGTAAGCCAGACCGAGTGCCATCGAACGGAATAAGTGATAATCGGACATCGCAATATCTGAAGAATATGGCGGATGTGGTAAGACTTCACGTCTCAGCATTTCCAGATAGATTTTAACGGGCTTGGCCATGTGAGGCCGAGCGTTGTCATGCTGAAGAATCACTTTTTCGTGCCTCGTAATAAATAACAATTTGGTCCCACCAAATACATATAGCATTACCTTCGCAGCGTGAATATTCGACCAAGGTGTCTACGTAGAAGCATAACCAGGCAGCTCCATGACTTTCTTTTCTTTGGATTGCTGTAATGAATCCATTTTTCACAATTGGTTACAATACGATGAATAAAACTCTTTCTTTTTTGTCGTTAAAGCAGTTGTTCACAGGCGAATAAACGACGCTTAACGTCCCTTGATTTCAACTCATAAGGAACCCAAGTTCCTTGCTTTTGAATCATTCCCAACGTATGCAATCGCTTGATAATGGCTTGGCGGGTAACTCCTAATACTGCAGCAAGCTCTACCTGCGTTTGACACGGATCCCAATTCAATGTCTTCGAAGGTTTTTCGAATGGTCGTCAACATCAAAATCACCGTCTTTAAAGCGACGGAACCAATTTCGACACGTTGTTTTACTTAAAGCTGCATCTCCGTAAACGTTTTAAAGCTCTCGATGAGCTTCAGCTGCGGTTTTCTTCGTCTGAAAGAAGAAAATCAATACTTCCCGCATATGATGATTATTCGACACAAAATCATACATATTCACACAACCTAAAGAATATGACGTCAAAAGAAAATCACTATTGTGTCAAGGCGGTATGTTTACCATATGTATAAGCTTGGCTCATGATATTTGGGTTAGGCAGAATCGACTAGCACTTACAGCTGGTGCCATCTATTGGCAAACAGAGTGAACTTAGTTGCAATAAATATAAAGATTGATATGTCGACAGTATTTTCGTACAGTGGAAGAGAAAAGGAAACAAATTACTTATATTACTCATGCTTTTAGTTCCCATTCTGCTCGTCTAAATATGGTTAAACTTCAATGAAAACTTTTGCTTTTGGAAGCGAATAAATTAATTTTGCCAAATACTCGTTCTTACGAGAGCTCTTTACGGGCACATTTTCAATATACGGAAAGGCATAATAACAGACGGACATTAAAAGTTTACAAATAGTATCTTCATGTCCTTCCCTACAACTGAGAAGACAAAAATATTTATTAAATTATATACTGAAAGTTTATTCTTTACAACATCATCCATTATATGAAAAAATCAAAAACAGCGATAAAATATCTAGCCTTAAATCGAGAAACCCTAAGTTTTTACCAGTTTATGCAAAAGGTATTATTGAGTTTGAAAAAATGTTATCTAAATATCCTATAAACGTTGACAACATTGAAAATAGAACTTTTTCTCGTATTGAACCTTGGACATATATACCCATAAACGTAGATTTTTCCCTCGCCTATTCGTCAAAGAGAAATATGAACGCTACAGAAGTAAAGCAGAATTTTTTGGAAGCCATAAACACTAAATACCCAAATCATAAACTTTTCTTTACAGACGGATCTGTTAATAATGCAAAGGCTGGCTTCGGAATTTTCGGTACTGATCTTGAAATGTGTAAACGCATCAATGATTACTCATCCATCTACACTGCTGAGCTACTTGCTATCAAAACCTGTCTTCAATATATATCTAATTCTGACATAGATCAAAATTCATTAATTATATGTGACAGTAAAAGTGCATTAATGGGCATAACAAATCCATTCACCAATAATATGATTATACAACAAATAAGAGAGACAATCAATAATTCTTCAAACAAAATAGACTTTCTATGGGTCCCAAGCCATTTAGATATACATGGAAATGAAAGGGCAGACCAGTTAGCTAAAAATTCTTTAACAGAAGTTGTAGCTAGGGAATTCAAATATCAATTTTCGGACTACAAACGGCAAATCTCAAAATATATTTTTGATCTCTGGGAAGTTTCTTGGAATAGTAATAATGACTCCAAACTATATGCAATCCAAAAAAATATAATACACAAATTCAAAAGCCCCAGAATATCCAACACTGATTTTATTAAATATACGAGACTTAAAATTGGGCATTGTAATTTTTCACATAAATATATTATTGAGAAAAGTCAGCCTCCACTGTGCACCTGTGGTGAAATTATGAGCGTTTCGCATTTATTTAATGACTGCGTAGTTTTAAGTGAAAAACGAAGAAAATTCAAGATAAACAACATTCAAGTCCTCTCAAGCGATGTAAATTTTGAAAATGTTAAACGATTTCTAAACGAAATTAATTTATTTAAACTGATTTAAACCTTGGTTTCAAAACTGTAAAAATAACACTAATATAAGTTTTTTGTAATAATTCTATTTATATTCTATGGTCCATATAACCTTATTGTGTTGGGACCTTAATATCTGAAATAAATAAATAAATAAATAACAGACGGACAGACCTCACTAAGCCGAAAAGGGGAAAGAAAGTGATTCTGTATCATTTCATTTACATTTTGTTGGATTCATCTCTTACATTTTCGGATGTTTTACTCGGCGGTACTTTGCCAATACATCCTGAAGCACATATGATTTAAGGTATAACAGTCGCAAGGTAAACTAATAGAATTCGGGGTTAGAAAATATTGGTGTAAGGAGCTGTGAACGATCCTTATAAATAGTTAAGAATGTCATTACAATGTCCAAGGCACAAAAGCTAATAACTAGTAAAGGTTATCAGGGTAATCGTACATAAAAAACCTGTAATAAAATAATAATTATGGCTGGGTCCAAGTCGAACTTTGCCTGTCCAGCAACATAAAAACATTTTTTACTTAGAAATGGTTTGTTACAAATTTCTTCAGGCGATAATATTGTGCTTTTCAGAGTATCGCGACAAACGTTCACTCCTCGATATAAAAAGAAATATCTCACTGGACAGTTATAATGTATTTGAAGAGCGTCCTACAATCTAATATTATAAGCACTGGAGGGCAGGGATAGTAGATTAGGTTAATTATTAATTCGCAAGGACTTATTTTCCCACCCTCTTAATCCTTTGTTTAATAACTCTCCTCTTAACCAATATAATGACATTTTGCATGAGTTGTTCCCCATTTGTTTTTGGCTTGAAATCGTATTAGTTTTGTTTGGTTTCCAAAACCCCTCTATATAAACCAACTTCTCTTCCGACATTGTATAACTATTAAATCCGCATATTATGTTTAAATATACCTGATATTACTACCATATGAGAGTATGATATGTAACGTGTGTACAATAACCTAGGAACGCCATTGAAACCTTTAAGAACGCCCAACTCCAGGGGTAGCATGGAACCCTTGTTTCCTTATCCCCCGGATCAATTATACAGTATACCAGGTACTTGCCTATGATGCCAACGTAACAAGTAACTATTTAGTTAATTTTTGACAGTAAATTGGTTAACTATTAAAAGTTTTTATTGTTATAAAGTTCTGTAGATTTTCGGTTCCATCCAGAATTTGACATCCCAGCAAAATTCATAATGTTCATGTAGTTTTTGTTTCTAATTTTGCTTTGAGAAGAGAAAAATGGAGCTTTATTGCTCTGTTGGCAAAAGAGAGAATTAATGTCGAAGTTTTGTATGGTTTACAGATGGTTACACCAGTTCACCGGAACGTTCGACTAGGGGCAATTATGAGGAACCTTCGTATTATCAGTATGGTACCAGGGGTGCTGTGATAGCCCCCATCATCGATGAAGAACAGACGTAAGTGTTTAATAAAGAGTTTATACGGATACATAAATTATTATATTTTAATATGTTTTTCTACATATTTATTTTCTTTATAGGGAAGTAACCATGACCGAGGATCAATATGCTTTGTATGGCATGAAAATGGGCCCTGGCAGATTGCCCCGCACGAATCAGTTGTATGACCCTACCAGGTTTGTAATTTGAATGGTTTCTAATATTTAAGATACTAAAACTCTAAAAATTCTTCATGCCCTGAGCGCTGGTATGATGTAAAATTTTGGTTAGAGGATAATTTGTGGTTACTGAGGTAAAGCCCAGCTTATTAACGCATTTCGCATTGGCATATCTTGTTAAATGAGAATACATAATATAGAATAGAACACAGTTACCAGTTGAAAAATTCCAAATTCGCAAAGTGAAAAATGGTCCTTGAAGTAGGCTCCAGCTTTTATGCGTTTTGCCATATTTATGTTAAGATTAAAATAAGAAACTTCAACCATTTCGGAGTTCTGTGCTCCTTCTTCAATTCATTAGGGTACCGTATCTAAAACTTAGCTCTTCCAGGGGAATTTTAGCCGATTTCCATCGTTCTTTGAATTCGTCAGCAAAGATCTTTTGGGCTAGTCATCCAAAGCAATCGCTATATTTCGATGAGTTGGCCATGGGTATATCAGTGTACAGCCAATGTTCAGAATTCAGTCGTATCGTAAGGCAGAAAAAATTAGTGTCTGGCAAAACTGGATTTCGTCGATAAAAGCGTTTGTCATTAAATCATTTGCAAAATTAACTTTTAACTATAGCGGGAAGTTTCAACTTATAAAACAGAACTTGTGAACCCGAAATTGTTGTCGATATTTATCTCGATGAATAGAAACCAATGTGTGTCTGTGTGTCACATATAAACTCATATTTTGTGTTGCCGATTACGACGAAATTTTAGTAGACTACTCTTTATACATATGGAATAGTTTATGGCGTATTCAATGTATATAGAGCGTAAGTAATTTCAATATATATATATATGTGACAACTAAAAATTTCATCTAACATAAGAGTAAATAATATAATCAACAATTCAACTGACAAGTAGAAAGTAGCTGCGCTAGCTAGTAGTAGTATTATTGAAGAATACCTTTTCCCTCTTTCCTCATAATTGTTACCACTGATCCGCTTCGTAATATGATAAATTTATTTTATATTCGTTTATTTATTAAACTGTATCTCAGGCAGAGTTTTATTTTGAAAATGTTCTTATTTATAATAATGTTGATAGGGATTAACCGGTTGATTATAATTATTGTCGTAATTATAATTGTAGCCCTGGGTGGCTTCAATCGGTGGCAGCGAGGAACGCCGATTTCTCCTGTAGATTTTGATGCGTTTAACTCCATTCGTAGGGGCCACCGTGGAGGCCACCGAATGAAGAAATGTGGTACCTGGGAAAGTAAAATATATATTGGAGAAATGAAAAAAATTATTATTAAAATATATTAAAAATGTGAAAAGAAAATCAGGAATTTAAGTTTAACTAATTTCTTTTATAGAAAAATTATGTATGGCTTATTTTTTTATAAAGTCTGACGCTTTAAACTATGGGGGATAGTACCCTCGACCAGAAATAGATCTTTTCACGCTTTAAACTATGGGGGGTAGTGGATGTAGCCGGAATTATGTTTAAAATCAATGTCTAACAAATAATTTGAAACCCTCTGAATCGTAAACGAAGCTTTTCAAGAATTTGATTATATTACTGATTCACAGCTTTACTTCGATGAGGTTGTAGGGTTCACATATTGATTTGAATGCAATTTGCTAAGGTTGCCATACATTTCTTACCTTTACTCTTAATCGATTGCACTATGAGGCACAACAAGTATCCCCCAAATGATAGGAAAGCCAAGGCTGTTATACTGATTTGAAATAATGTTTGGAGCTTGGAAGGTTTCTCCTCAATGGCCCAAGGATCAAAGCTGGTATGTGATGAAGGAGCGTAGCCTCTGGCAAAGTAAAAATAGAAAGTACGAGTATTTAAATATTTTGTGACAAAAATCTTATAATTGATTAGACGAAGATTCCCCATGTGGTGACCGATTTTCATTAACAGATGGACGTAATGTTTAGAATTTTTTAAGCACTCAAAACGGAAAAGTCCCCAAATTACCTTAAAAATAGCCAAATATTGATTACCAAAGAAAATAACACAGGAAAAGAGTTTCACAACGCTTTGCTAAAAAAACATGTTAAAAATGAAATATAACAAAATAAAAATAGGAAAATTCGGAGAAAAAACAGCAGACAAACGCGAAATTTGGGTCGGACAGAAGACTACGTGTCATCGAACTTGTGTTACGGTCCACATTGAGGTAGTTGCGTCAAAAACGCGTATTTCAACAGACATCGAATAAATGATGAAATTATGGAAAAATGTTGAAAGATACCATATTCTCCTGAGGTTGATCTTGTACTTATTTAGACAATTGTTTTCCTACCACTTTTGCCCTTTGAGCTTTGGATAATTCTGACTTATCTAATTTGTCACGCAAATAAACTTGTTTCTGTAGTTTTTTGCAAAACCCATTAATAAAATTTGTGACATTCTGGAAAGATACTGAAAATGCTAAATTTTTTATATGCTAAATTTTTCCCCTACTTGACCAATTTTTCCACTTGTAACACCTGCGGTCGATGTATTTGACTCTTCGATAGTGTGGTGCATTGAATCTGTCTGTTTTAATAGCAAAAATTTGTATATTTAGTATTTTCAAACAAACACGTCCATAAGTAGGGCGCTTTCTTAAGAAAGTCCATGAGTTTGGGTGGATCCTTCCTGCCTCTACCAACTGACACTGAATATTATTTTCAATTGACGAATGAAAAAGTCTCTAATTTTTAAACGATGATTTAAGCACTTATGTGGGAAAGGTTTTTACTCTATAGTGCCGAGTCATTCCAATGAAAATTGCAATTATTTAGCATTTCTCGGCAAAGCCTTCATTTACGGCGTCCTCTTAAATAAACTTATGAGTTTGAACCATATTTTTTCGTGTCTATCAACTTGTACTGCAGATCTAATATATGTATGATCACATTTCGGAGAAATTGTAAAAGTTTCTAATTTTTCTAGAGGATTGTCTGTCCGTTTATGAGCAAGTTGTTTTTCATTTAACTGATTTCACTCATTAGCGCCACCTTTAGAGCATAGAGGAAGTTACACAAGCCCATTGCCATTGCCCATCATACGTTACACATACACTTAGCCCGTTTTTTCCAGTTAAAATATTTATTTTAGTATTTTTTTAATGAAGTGGGCCATAATTAAAAAAAAAATGATGGCGATTATTTTTAGTTTCTATACAATACCACTATAATTGGCGAAATTTCAAAACAATACGAAAAATTTTAATATTGCTAGAGGCAGGTTCAGTCAGTCCCTGATTTCACCTAAACTCCAGCCTATAATTATGGGACAATTTTGTGCAATATTTTAACCGCTTAGATTTTTTATAAAATCTCCATGTTACCTCAAGTATTCCATGACATAACTGCTTACCTTTCTTCTGCCATTAAAGCCATGGTGGCCGGCTTATCACACTTGCCGTTTTCCGATTCCAGACAATCCTCACCGTTTGGTTTGACATAACGATTTTCCGTCAAACCACCGTTTTCTTCAAAATTTTGCACAGAGTGTTGCAATATCAATAAATCCGAAACACTCAAATCTGTCAAGCAATTGGCGAACAAGGACGCGTTATACACTAAATTTTGTAGAAATAAAATACATAATTTTCGACTTCGTATAGCACTGTTAATAATTAACACACCACTGCAAGTATTTGACATAATCTTCTGCGTAAAATTTCCTCCTCGAAACTTTAATGTTTTCACTCTCGTGACAAATTGTCAACTGTTTGGAGAAGTTCTTGAAATTGCTTCACAGCACATCAAGAGTGTGAACGAAAATGGGGAAAAGTGTAACTTGATGACAAACAGAGCGTGTTAAGTAGAAGTGCATTGCAAAGAAATTATCATTTATACATCTGAACATACATTGTTTTTTGGTTTAAGGCTAACAATTTGTCTCTTTTCTTCATCTTTTTTTAGGCCAGAAGATTTGCATCGCATACGTGTAGAACATATGGAACGCCAATTGGCCAATCTTACGGGTTTGGTGCAAAAGGCTTTGGTTAATCAAAATCCTCAAATTGCTCCCATACCAGTGCCAACCTTGGATCCCAACTATTTGGTAGTACCCTCACAGTGTCATGGTAAGTTACAGTATCCTTAACGAATCGACCAAATATGTTTGGTTGTAAATTTAACTATTAACACCATAATTCACTAACATTTGCGCCAAGTTTTTATGTGTGAATTTGTATTGCTTTTTCTTTATGCTTTATGTTTTTGTTATTGTTGGAAATCATTTTGCCAATATTTCTTAAAATATAAAATTTTAATTAGTTTTACACACTTTCATAGAAAATTTCACCGTTGCACAAAATCACACTTAACAAAATTCCACGAAAAAATATACCAATAAACTGTTATAACCCAGGGAAATTTTATGCTAAAAAACAACACTTAGCGAAAATGACCTGTCAATACTTAACAACGATTTATATCGGAAGTGAACTTTTAAATGTTAACGTAATCTTACAAATATTCTAAAAGAAAATTTCCCTACTTAAAATCAGTTATAAATTCAATATATATAACAAACAATATATGAAATCAAACAAAATATAAAATAAAGTTTTATCATTTAATTATTAAAATGTAATAACATTTTGCTTAATAGTTAACATTGAACTTGTCTGCATAACCTAAAATTTCATAAATCCTAACATAATAAAACAGTGAAATATACCTATAATGACAGTTCTGTTAAGTTAGACTACAACTGATAATTAGAATGTGAATAGAATACGTCGAAAGCAATATTTATGTCGTTATTCAAGCGAACTTTTTTCAACTTCTCTGTGAACCGGTATTGAAAAGGTCACTCACTTGTAGATGCTAAAAGAACGTAAAACCATAACATTTCGCGAGACGTTAAGAAGATAAACAAAATAAGAAACCTCAATTGAGGTCGAGTGCAAAAAACTAAGTCAAAATTTCAGCATATGCGAATGTAGTCATTTGCGCCTATTCATATAGGTTTCTAATCGTGCATATTAGTCTCAAATAGGCAAAGTGGCCGACTCAAGTGCGACCTGTCCACCAAACGAGAGTCTAGGAAATGGAGTTAAAACAAAAAAGACCATATCTCGAAAACGAAGCTTTCAATCTTGAAAATGAGATAATTTTTAGAAAGCTCTGGCGGGGTGAATAAATATTAGAAAAATCGTCATTTAAAAATGTCGTTAAATTGCAAATGTATTTATATTTTGGAAACGGAGCATCCAGTATCCAACTGTTAAATTAACTCAGTTTTTGACATCCAAAGGAACCTTATAGAAAGGGATGACTCAACCATGCATCAAAAAAAAAATATGTTTAAGTTTGGGAAAAGAAACGGGTCATATGTGAGTCATTTGAAAACATTATTATTATACAGGTGGCGCAATCACTTTTTATTACAAGCATTTTTATAAATGGCTTCCGTGTATTATTACAATGAGCTGTTAAGGTTTTTTTGCTATTTTGGCGATTATTTTAATTTGGCGATTTTTCGAATATTTTTTTGGTACTGAATCGAGAATATCATTCTGTCCAAAAGACTTCGAAATCTTAATCTAGAGGTTTTTCATGTTTCGGCTGCTGATCTGTAACTTAGGACTTGTCGCGATCCCATCCCAACATACTTTGCCTCTTCTGCCATTTCATTGTCAGTTTTTTGCTTCAATTTGTAAAATAATGCGCTTTACTTAAGGTATCTGTATGAGTTCCAGAGCACGCAGCGCATGAGACTTTCGGCTAGTGAGTAATATTTTGCCTCATAGCCCACAATCTATGTTTTGAATTTTGAGAGAGATTTTAGGCTCACGATCGTGTGAATTTGCAACTCCATCGATGAATGGAAAAAACCTCTCTACAGCCGACACTATAATGGAAGTTCTTTGCTTGATGAAAACATTCATTATAAACAGAACAGCCTACTCGTACCTGTTCTCTTTCAAATTACGTCAAGTGTAGCAGAGTTATGACTACAAGGAATCAAATAAATGTTATTTCCAATTATGACGGATAAATTTTTTAAGAATATGTGTAAAATATCATAAACGAGATATTTGATTCATGGTATTATGAAAACTGCTTCTAGTTCCATTAACTCCGTGCCATGTTTTTTATAGCCTCAATAGTTTATACTAGCACAAATTATAAACAGCCGAGTTAGATCAAAATGAACCAACTGAATTTAACAGATTTCAGGGCACTGATGAAGCGAAACGGCGAATTTATAAAAATTATAGTAAAAATATTCCACATCTCCGAAGTGAAACTAAAGGCCTGCCTGCCCTCGCACGTAAAAGGCCAATAGAAGAAAAAGTATGCAGTACCAGTTGATTCGTAATTGACTCGAAAACTTTGAACTCGAGTTTTTACAGTGCAGAATTTGACGAAATTTGTCTAAATGTTTTCATTGCTTTGATATCATGCAAAACGAAGAACGTGACGTAATATAAATCGGTATTCTAAAGGCCGAGATATAGCAAATGGACGAATTACGCAAAGATAGCTCAATTGTCACTGATAGTTCCACAAATTATACTTTTATTTATGCTGTCGGGTATAAATGTTTCTAACGGAGATATCCACTACAAAAACTGTATAAAAATATTGGCATAAATCAATTTCTTCGCGAAGTGTACCAAGAAAAGGATTTCAATGTTTTGGCCATATTCTACTCGAAAAGTAGCCTTCACTTTTGAAAATAAATTTGAACTTATTTCAACCTCATGAATGTACCTCAACCTCTGCCTACGCAAAAAATCCATAATTAAAACTCAATATATGAATTGTAGCCATTTCCCTCCATAAAGTACAGATAACCTCTTTGTGCCTCAAGAATCATTTTTAGTATGTGGTTCCATAGAAGCAGACCAAGCTTGATCTATTTACAACCACTAAAATAGATACAGAGAACTTTTAGGGCTGTTTTTTTCTCTAAAACTTATTCATATTGCCAGTACAGATTTTATGTAATAATAATGTTAAAGTTACCCTATAAGCAGTCTAACATTACATTACTGTTATCATTTTATAATACATCTGTTGATTAACATAACCTATTTGTAAATCTTTGCTACACTTCCGTTATCACTGTTATCGTTTGTTTGCTTATAAAATTTGCCTCTTTTTTAGTTAACGGTTCTGGTGAAGACCTTTATGTTAGAGAAAAGGCTCCTAAGCTAGGCAAAAACGCCTGTCGTAAGTATTGCCCTTGTTCAGCTAAAGCTCAAGAGGAATTCAACTGTGTTTTCTATCTTGCTCATGATATTTTACAGAAAAATCGGTGTCATTTGAAAAAAGTGTTTCATTTAGTGATGATATACAGGGAATTCCAAAATCTCATAGTCCTCAACATGCCGGTAATTTGAGAGCTTTAAATTTTCTGTTTTTAACAGTATAAAAACAGTAGAAGTTTATGCTATTATTATGCTGCTTAGAAGGGAGGTAGAATATACTGCAGGGAAGTTCCCTACAAAAAAATTTAACCAGATGTCCAGAAATTTCTTTTTGAGAAAATTGTGATGCCTATTTCACATTCAATTCGGTTACCTAGACTACATTCAGTAATTTATATAAATTGATAATAGCATAAGCCGATATTGTACAAATGCATGCTTCAGTAGACAATTCTCATTATCATGTCCCTTATTCCAAAACTAAGCTGTCAGTAGAAAAATCTTTTGAAACAAATATTTTGCATAGATTGACTTAGTTGTACGCCTAAATTCATAAACTAAAGTTTCTTTCCAACTTCATAAGTTCCAGTCAATGTAGTGCATGATTCTTTCCATCATTACAATGCCCGAATAAAAACCTTGAGAGTTTATGAACTAATAACTACATAAATCTATTCTATATATACATTTCTGATGGTAAAATCGTTTAATGTCAAAAGCTGACAACAAGCCCACAAAACCAGCCATAAAATCCTCCACTTTGCCAAGAACCTCCTCACAAGGTGAGTAGCGATTTATCAATATCAAGCCACACTTTCAATCACCCTGTTAAGATGCCCATTTTCCAACTTACTTGAGTTCATAACAGAGGCAAATTATAATTTTATTATCCTAACAATTTAGAACGTGATCGCCTTAAACCGCCACCACCTCCTAAACCCATGGTATTGGCCCAAACGGCCCACGGTAATTACAGAGCCGACATAGCTTTGGCTCCCGAAGTTTACAACCATTTACGCGGCCTCCAGAAGAAGGCCAAGGACTTGCGCACCGAGGTCCGCACCCTACGACGTCTGTCCCAAGCCCAGGCAGTGGCTGTCAGAGAAGATATCAAGAGCACATTTATGCGCATCAGGGCGACATTATTAGCCAGTAGTGGCAGCATATGGGGCCATCAGGATCAAGACGCAACTCGAATTTCGCGCGAAGAAGAGTTGTACAAACAGGAAGTCATACGTTTGGAAAAGGACTTGAGTGATTTAGAGTCGTCGGTGGAAAGCCTTAGGGGCGAAGTTATCAATCGCAGGACTAGAGTCAATATGACGGCCGTAGAAGATATGGCTTTGGTGTTAAGCAGGGCTAGGTAAGTTAACCCAAATTTAAGCGATTTTCTATATTTATTATAACAATTCGGATCTACTGCTTATAGCAAAACTGTGGCCGAATTAAAAATGAAATTTCCAGCGTTATCCAATGGTTTGCGTTGCATTCTGTCTAGTGAAATGGAAAAAGTCGTAAGAGAAGAAAAGTTCCTAAAAGAAGAACCCGATCGATTGGAATCGGCTTTGAGAAGATGCAAAAAGCTAACTGGCACTTTAGTGACATTAAAAAGGTAATGAATATTTCTGAAGTCTACTCTTTTTTATGGACTTGGATACACTTTTCAACACGAACTCATGCTTGCGATAAAATTTACTGCATCAAAACTTGTCAGATTTTAATTTTAAATCCAAAATTTTTTAGACGATACTTTTCAATACGGTATCTTGACTAGCAACAATTTTTTTTTTAGGAAATCTTGGACGACAATTTTTCAATGCGGAAACATGTCTGGTGACAATTTTTCAATACGAAAACTTGCCTGCCAATACTGTTTCAGTAAGAAAACTTGTCTGGCGACAATTTTTTTACACGAAAACTTGCCTGACATTAAGTATTCTTTAACGGAGACTCGCCTGACGCAGATTTCCTTTAATTAAATCCGGCTTGATGTTGAGCTTCCTGCAACAAAACCTAATCTGACGTCAAATTTTAAATAACGAAATCATGACTCGCTTACTAACGATAATTACATTGACATTAAGTTTCCTATAGTAAAAACTCGCCTAACATTTATTATGGCAGGCTTATATTTATTATGAAAATTCGACTGACTTGACTTTAAAATTATAATAATTTTTATGTCAACTTGCCGGATATGAAGTTTCCTGCACGAAGACTTGTTTGACTTTAAGTTTTAGTAAGGAATGATTGCTTGAGGTTAGGTTTTTTCAAAAGATTGTTTTATGTATAAGACTTTTGGAACAAAAATCTGCGTGACATTCAATTCATAAATTGGTCTAAACTTAAGAGTTTTTATAACTAGGTTGAAGAGAATTTTCTTATGCGAAACTTTTCTGAAGTTTCTATACAAAGAAATGCTTATTGAAATGTTTTAAATGTATTTTTGCTAAATTAATATCTTTTTCTTAAAGATTGGCCAGTGTCCAGGAACAACGTTTGCCACCCACTGAGCCCCAAATCAACGAAGATCCTCCTAGATCTGCAGATATTTCCGTGGCTGATAAGGTAAGTACTATAAACCTGAACATTTTTAAACTTGTCGTCCCATTCTCAACCTCTGGCCCCCACTGCCTATCCACCCCAACCCCCACAATCGAGAAGCACTTCACTTTAGATGCGCTTAAAACAATTGAACCAACCAAAACCTGAATAAAACGTTAATAATTGATTAAACAAAAAGTTGTCATACTAAATAAATAGTGAAACCATTTGATTTTTGCATACTTGTACTTCACCATATAGTTAAACAAATTTAGTTTAAACCCACATTGAGACCATCATTCAAAGAATATGAAAAAACTTCAGTTTAATCACAAATTTTTCAGTTCAATTCGAAATGATGCCATATACATAAGTTCCGTTTCTTTTCAGTTCAAAGTAGTTTGAAACAGAATAATCAAAATCAAATCCCCCGAAACCCAGAATTTTAAAGTTATATTTATAAACTATTAGAGATTTCTTTTGTATTTGTGTAAATATCCTTATGAAATCCCTCTGCAAAAAACATACAATCATTTAAAATTATACGAAATTAAGTTTGTGTTTTTGAATTTAAATTAAAAATCTTCAAAATTTTTGTACATTTGTTCTGTTCCTGTTGGAGTTGTATGAACGAATTTTAGAGATTTTTAAGTTGATTATACCTATTTTGCAATTGGCTACTCAATTTTCCGGTTTATGTTGATTTTTTTTTTGTTTCTCTGGTTTACGTGTAAGTTGAATTTTCAATTTCCCCCCATACTTTGAAAAATCGAAGAAAAATCAATTTAATTATACAAAAAGCAAAAAAAAAAAACATTGGTGAATTTAGGTTAATTATAGTTTCAAAGAAACGCTTCACCGATTCTTCACCTACTTAGCTTGAGAAAAAACTTAAAGCGAAAAAAATCGAAATGAAAAACTAAAGAAAAGCTTTGAAAACGAAAAACCGAAAACAATTAGAGCAAGAAAAAACTAAGCAAGCCACAATTTATAGTGGAAACCAAATATGCAGTAGCAAAAAAGTAACAAAATCAATGAACAGAATCGGTGCAATAACTCATTCAAAGACATCACTATCAATTATTTATTTCATTTAATCAAAAGAGAAACAAAAATGACGAAAATAATCAAAAAAAAAAGATGCAGCAGATCCAAAATAAAATTGAGTTTTTATACCCTCACCCTATAAAGCAGCTGGAGGTATGTATAATTTATTAATCTCTATGATGCGATAGAAGAGACGTTGTCAAAGAAATTTAAATACTTTATTGCCATAATCGAAGAAGCCTCAGATTTTCTATGCTAGGCATGTATCAATTGATTTTTTTACCCTCGCTAATTGCCATTAGATTTGGAATGCTCCAATGCTGCAAATGTTAAATAGTAGCTTAAATATAGGTTAGATTATTACGCTTCCTTCAGAGTATATTAAACAAAAACTGCTGCTTTCAGTAGCATTGTGGGAACTGCTCAAAAGCATGCGATACGTATTTAGAGGAGGTGATGTGATAATTCTTTAGATCGAGTATTGGGATCCTATCGGCCTAACAGGATTTGAGGCCGGTGGTCTAATAAGCCACTCATTTAAAATAATATATTGACCACCACAAAACGCAGTCGTATACAGACATAGACAGCTGCAGTAAATTTCAAAGTTAAAGTCAATTTTGATATGAAAAAAAAGACGAAGGACCCCATTTTGGAATTTGGTCATTCCAGTTAAAAGTCGCATAAACAAATAAACCGTCAACATACTGATATACGCGTAATTAAGTGCAGAATGCGATTATCGAGACTTCACATTCCATTCTCATATTTCAATTTCAACTATTTTCCAAAATATTTGCTTAGCTTGGACATGATCGAACGCTCTATTTCGGGGATGTAAAGATGTATGAGTGTTAGCTCTTTTTTTATTGTCGATTATTCTTTTTCAAGACTTTGCATACATTCAAATGAGATTATTTGCGCTATCTTTTCCATTTTCCGCCTGAGATTTTGGCTCGATCGATCGATTTCGATTCGATTCGATTACCCTTGAGTAATGCATAGAGTCCGGCTAAGCTTCATGTTTGCGTATTGCGTAATCATAGTGGCCCACCGTCATCAGTAAAATGTATATGTTACTATGCCATTCACACGAATGTCGGGTGGTCGTAAAAACTCATTACCCGTAGCCGGGAGTAAGCACTAATAATCCATACCCCACACTAAAGGTAACGAATTCATTATTCAAGGGTAATGTGTACTGGTTTTTAATTTCATAGCATAATAATCTCATAGTCGAGAGTTACCATGAAGAATTCTGGAAACCAAAGAAGTAGTTAAAGCCTCTAATCGCTAAAATTATAGAACTATCTTGGACCGAAAAAATCCATTTCTACTCTTTCTGTACATTGAAGCCTTGTATTTGCAAGTCCCTTTGTGGCCAGATGTCAGTCAGCTTAGTTAGGGTGAGGGTATATGCTCAGCCTTTGAATGCCGGCTTGAAATGTTATCAGCATTGCGGCTTTAGTTTATGCAATAATTTTGTTTTTGTCATTATTGCTACCAAAAATGGTAACAGAGATGCAACAGACAGACAGACAGTCAGTCCATCAATCAAACCAAACAATCAATCAGTCAGTCAGTCAGTCAGTCAGTACAATCTATCAGTCAATGTGTATCCTCTCTCTCTCTCTATTTCTGTCTCTCTTTTTCTCTCTCTCTATCTCTTACACACTCTCTGTCTCCATCTTGATCTATAACTGTCTCTGTATTACATTACAACTTCAAGTTAAAGAAAAATAAAAAGTTGTTGCAACGTTATTATTGACCTAAATATAAAACATCGTCTCTCTTTCTTTGCTTTTTCTGTTTGTTTTTGTAATGCGTAGTTTAACTGGCGCTGGAGTTCAAACTTCAAAGAGGCAATCACTGAGTAATGATCCTTTTTTTTTAAACAAACAAATTTAAGCTAAAAAAAAACAAAAACGATTAACAAATTAAAACCTCAAATTAAAATTTTATTCATTAATTTTACGTTTACGTTTTTTGGACTTTGATTGTTACTAACTACTACACCCATTTTATAACTCTTAACTATCATATATTTTTCTAATATCTAACAAGAAAATTAACTAAAATTATAATAATTTTAGAGAAAAAATAAATAAAACAACGCTATCTAACAAAATGTTAAATACAAAAATCAAAAAACCACAAAAACCTAGGTTGATGTTACAATAATGTAAAATATTTCCTAACAACAATTCGACACCTTAATCCAAAAGACTTCTAAGCAAATTTCGATTTTATTTTGAGTTTTTTTCGTTCTTACTATAAAAACGCTTGTTAATGGTTCTTATTAGTTGACTATTGTTTCATATTAAATTTTTGAATTTTCGATTTTCCGTTACTTTGATGGTACTTAATTTTGTGAAAATTGTATGTTTTCTATTTCCTGTTATCTTCATTAATGTGCAAACTGTTTTCTTTTTCATAACTTTTAATCTTAATGTAATGGTTGGTTTTGTCAATAAATCTCACCTCATTTATTTTTTAACAAAAATACGAGAAGGAATTTAAATTTTATAAAAAAAGTTGGTCTATTTTCTCTTATGTTCAATCACATTTCTGTTAGTTTTTTTTCCATTTGAAAGTTTCCTACTAATTTTTTACATATAATTGTGGAATTGTTATGATTTTCATAATTTTTTTCCTTCATTTTTTATTCACATTACTGAAACATCAAATCAAATCGCCGACAATGTATTGTATTTATACCTTGCCACCTTCATCATTTTGCGTATGCGTCAACGTTATCGCCATCATCATCATCATCGCCATACCTGTCATCATCATCTGCAATCAGCAATCAGCATCAGTCGAAGTGTTTCATTATTAGTCGTAAGGCCTGGTTAGGCGAAAACGTATTGGATCGTAATATGCCGTAGCGTAACGTAACATAAGAAAGCAATTCAACAGCTGATTTTGAGCAAAAATGATACAAAAATATATTATTCAACGTAATGAAGCAATGAAAATTTAAACGACTAGAATTTCATCTACTAGTTGGGCGATGACGTCAATATTTCTGCCAAGAGTGTCTTTGACGTGTTTGTTTGGTGTGATCGTATTGAATTTGCATCTACCAGACTATAAATCGTATAAAACAAGGAAAACCTGGTTGCTCAATTCTCTTTAGAATGAAAGTTCTAAACTATTTTTTATCTAATCTGTTTGCTTAAATCACAATCCCAATCGGTTGACAGATATCGGCTCACAGATATGCGCACACTTTTTTATACCATAAAAAAACTAACTGAACTGTCTCGCGCGCCACCTGTCATAAGTTAAATGTACTTTTTTGAAAGTTATCTTTGGCGGCGAGTTCTAACTTGTTAAAGCTTTATGGCAATCGTATACACTTTACAGAAGTTTACTTCAAAAATGCGTTTCTTCTTACATACAGAGTTTATCTTTTTTTAAATTTACATAGTTTTATTTTTTGTAAAGACCATCGACAGATCGGCTTAATGGCATTGCAAATGTATATACGTTTTTTTTTGTGTAAGGAAAATACTGACTGAAATTACTCGTGCGCCTCTTATCATATGCCAATTGTAGGTTTTGTAAAATTCACCGTTTCATTCGGATAACCTTGATACGATCCTACATGGAATACTTTGTATCCGTTCTTTGTATACTCTAATATTTTGAACTGACACGCACGCCATCAGCTTGTTAAAGTCATAACAGTTGCTTGAACAGCATAGCAAAAACACATCAAAATTATATAGCAATAGAATAAATAAAAATTCACTAAGCCTTGATATTACTTTTTATTTATAAAAAAAAAAAAAAATAATAATAGAAATTTGTCAACGACATTTATTATGAAATCTTTAGTAAGCATCGCCAAGATGTAAGCAACAATTTTCCAAAATGCATACGCAGTAGTCATGTAGATTATCATATGGTTGTTGTAATTATTAAAAAAACATTTCTGAGACTTGCATGGCAGCTTGCTAAAGTTTTGTCGTAATCGAATGAAATATATCTAGGTCAAATTGGAAAGCATATAGACATCGAGTTTTTAATTTGAAGAAGAGCTATCAAAACAATTTGTGCGCCTCCTATAGTACATTAGTTGCACTATTAGGTGTAGGCACCGGAATACCAATTGACTTTTAAACATGCGCTTGTCTCCCTCCGGTTCGCCTTAATAAAATATATCGTTATCTCATTTCCTTCAAAAGGAAGAATCTATTTTTGACAGTGATACGACCGTGATATTTTTGAAACAAAATCGGGAACGTAATTAGCTGAAGCTATTCGTTTGGTAAATATTTTCGAATGCTATTTCTTATTATTACGCGATTATTGAGTCGGTGTTTGACCCAGGTATATCAAAATTTCCATGGAAGCACACAGATATGTGGTCAGATACTTTAAGATTCCTTCCTCTGTGGATCCATATAGTAATCGGATGATATTTCAATACCATTTTGGGAATTTCGAAATGAAATTTCGAAAATACAGTGAATTTAGTCATTTCAGATTTAATACAGATTTCTTTAACAAATTTTAATGTTATATCCTTCAGTACCATTTCTAAACCTTTGATTTGTATTTAGTCAGTGTGTAGCATATTTTCAATAAAATTTTGGAAGACGATGAAATTAGTTCAATTGTGCTATTCTTCAGTTGCTTCGCCACTTAATAGTTCTAGTCACCTTACGTAACTATGGTGCATCTCGAGACTAGTACGGGCAGGGCAAAGTTTGACAAGTTACGTAAAAGCTTGTCAAACCATTATTCTGAATCGTCCTTAAACAGTAGATGTATTATTGCCTGTAAATAAAATGGGTGTAAGCTCACAAAATGTGAGACACTCTCCCATATTCCGTTCTATGTTTTTAACTGATATGAATGGAAACCCGTAGAAGTTGAGAAATTTATTTTAAAATGCATAAATATCTACTCAAAATTTAGAAAAATATAATCAAAATTGAGAGTGAATATTCTCAACTTTAGTAAAGATCAATAGTGTACTTTATAATTTCTGAGAGATTTTGCAGTCCCAGGTAACGAATTTCGATTACACACGTTGAATTCGAACTGCTTTTAGTATTTCTATTTAAACATTTTTGGAATTAGGGCGATATATTGAAAAAAACCTTCGGGCGTGAGAAATTCAAATTCCAAATATAAGAGACTCCAACAATATTGAAGAGAAATGAATATTTCCCATAAATTTCGCAGCTCTTTACTCAATTCGTTACGTTACGTTTGCATAGCCTCACCATGCGTTGCCAATAACTAACCAGATTTAGTGTTAGCTAATCGTAATTCGTACCACAACCTACCATCACATATCGATGTTTACAATTAATAACCATATATCTCATAAATGTTTTCAATCTGTATAATTTTTTTTAATGTTTAGTGTAACTAAATGGGAAATTGGCAACTTTTCAATGTAAATTATAGCATTGATGTTTTAGTCGGTGAAGTTTTCTTATGAAACCAAACAAATACAAAAACTGTAAAGCAATAACCTAGCAAAAATGTAAATGAATCCAAAGCAAAAAAAGAAGCATATTTGTGTATAAATCTGCAAGCTAATCATTAAACAAATTTCTCAAATCCTCATCAAAGTCATGTGTATTCATCATGTTAAAATTTGAGTCCATATACGATAGTTGAAAAAATTCCTATCACTTGCAGCACCCCTTTTTCACTGTGTCATCTTCTCTCTTGGTAAATTTGTTTAATGGTTGAATCCACATCCACTCCACCACTACCACCAATCCAATCGAAAATCATTTAGTTTTTCTTAGAAGAAGCTCTTTTCATTTCCATTCTGAACTTTTGGGTTTCTGTACAAAAAAGCATGGAAATTTTGCATAGAAAAAGCTTTTTCCATTTTAGTTTCAGTTTTCATTTCCAATGCGATGACTATTGGGTTATCTTATCATTTGTATATGATTTCACTTTTTTTCTTTTAATTGTGATTATTAAGTTTTGTTGGTATAGTACAGTATATATAACAGAAAAGCTTTGATTATGAACTAATACTTGAATGTTTCAAATCTTTGGTAACTCTACAAATCTGCTCTGTAATAGCTTCAAATGTAACAAGCAACTCACTTCACTAGGGACGATTATCAGTGGAAGTCTGAAGAGAAGTGAAAAAATAATTGAAAATTATATATAATTTGCAACAAAAGTACAACTACCTAAAATTTTTATTTCTAGGGCAGTTTACGCCTGACCGAAAAAAAACTTTTTTAGTTGGGCAATAATTTCATAAAAATTTTGATCTGGCAGCAGTTGCAAATTGAAATTGGGTCAGTTAAGAACTCAATTTTGCCACAAATATTGTGGTGCGACAGTTCTAAACAATACAAAATCTCAAATTGGTTTGAACAAACACATTTGCGATTTTATTCAAGCAACACTTAAAAAAACGATATTTGCGGTAAAAAATTTCAATAAGGCAAAAATTTAATATAAAATTTTCTTCCAGGCAGATTACATTTCTAAAAAAGTTCTGCCAGACTAAGCTTTAAGATAAATATTATTATTGATATAAAACTTTTACCGAAACTTTCAAACTTTGAACAGGCAACAATTCAAAATCAAAGTTTGGATGGGATACTTTTGCATAGTTTAACAGAGATATTTTTGCCCCCTTGTTTTTTGAAAAGGTTTCGGATTAACTATTTTATCTTAGCCGGCTCAGGTTGCTGAAAACAACTTTGTTGGGCAACAGTTAATTATTTGTTCAAAAAATATCTGTTCCAATAACTTTTTACATGTAAGTTTAAAAGGTCAATCAGTTCAGTTTCGTTTTTTTAAACAGAACCATTCCTAAGGTAAGCTTAAAACGAGAAACCGGGAGCAAGTTCCACGCGTTTACCTAACCCATACAGGGAGGAAGGAGGAACTTTTGTATGTCAGAAGATTAACATATTCATCTTTACTGATGGATTCTCAAAACACTGTCTCAGTATTACAGGGTTTTCTGTTTAATGTTTTCTATTTTCAGTAAATTGTTTTAAGGTCTATTTACGCTGCCGACCGATTATCACGGCAATGCAATAAGGTTATAAGGAACGTTTCTGTACAAACATGAATAGAACTTTTTCTTTGCAAATGCCGTATGGAACTTCCTGAGCAAATAAGCCTTTTAAATTATTTGTTAATGATGCCCACAAATATACATTTCTTTCCAGATAACGTTATTATAAATAATTAATTTATTTACAATTTTTACATATGCCAGCCTTTCCGCACAAAAGTGTGGTTTAAAGCACTGAATAGAAGCTTTGCCTTTTCTCCATCACTCGAATTTTCTTTTCGAAAAAGTTGTTATGCTACTTTTTGTATAAATATGTGTGTCTTTAAGAAAGTGATGCCTGCTGAATTAATGCTTAAATACTCGTATATTAAAGCCAATTTTGTTTTCAACAAAGTTTTACAAGGGCAACTTTTCTGTATGAAAAGTTCATGTATGGCAACTTTCTCTAGCTTTCTCTAACTAGCTTTTTAGGAACATCTTATCTATGCCAAGGCAGATCTTAATTAATGTTTATATTTATATAGATTTGAATGGCGAAATACTTATATGTCGGGGAAAACGGAACCCAATTCTGCTTTTGTCAAGTCCCACTTTAGTTTACGAAATTTCTTGATGAACCAAGTCTATGTTAACAGATTGCCTGTACTAAATGCTTGACTTAAGCAACTAAATATATTCGAAATTTTCATATGTAATCAATACCTAACATAACGAAGTATTTTTGTAAACAAAAATTTCCTTTAACTATCAATTCTGGGAATTGAAATTTTCTTGAATTGCAATTTTCTGTAGCAAAAAAAAGTTAACGTAAAGAAGAGAATAATAATTTCAGAAAATTGTATATGCTAGGAAAGCTTAGCCTAATCCTATCGCAAATTAAAAAAGTTAACTATCAACATTTTTATATTAAACAGTTGCCTAAATTATACTTTTCTATACGAGAAAGTTGACTTAAGGAACTGAATACGTGATATTTTTATATGTAAGTAAAAAAGTAGCCTAATTCCACTTTTTGAGTGAGACAAAGGATGCGTGTAAGCTCACCACATCTTATTCATGGGATGCAAGTGAATTTTATTAATTCCGATTTTGTAGACTAAGAAGTTGGCTAAAGTATCTTTTTTATGTTAAAGGGTTACCAAAAATAAATGCTGTTTACAAAACATTTGACTTTCTGTATAAAACTTTTACCTAAATCAAATTTAATCTATGAATAATTTTCCATTTCGATTGTATATCAAAATGAGGCCCAAACTTCCATAAATATACTTGCCTATATAGAAAAGTCATCTAAAGTCCATGTTGTATTCGAAAAGTTCACTAAGATTTTTGCTATGTGGAGGGATTGTTTATAAATCATTTACAGGTGTAATAGGCTGCATTAATTACCCACCCGTTCTCTGTTTATGCTTGGATTAATTAAATTTTTTATACGATATTTGCAAAATGTTCTTTTAAACTTCCACTGGTGATTGAGTCCTGAACCTGCAAATACAATCAAATTTTCGAATTACTAAATTTTTTTATTTGGATTTTTGTGTTTTTGTTTGAACGATGTTTTCGATTTAAGAGAATAATTGAAAACTTTCCATTCCGTTAGCCAATCCCACAACCAAGGATGGGGACGTTCGCTGTCGGCGGGGGAGCCCCACCAGAAAACGCACTCGATGCTTTGTTAGATGAATTGAAAACATTTTCAAAGCCTCTAATAGCCAATAACGAGGTAAAAAAAAAAAATGATTACATCGGGGTTTAGATTGTAATCCTGTAGAATAATGTTTTTATTTTGTTTCCCCTTAACTCAGACAAGACCCGATGATTCCACTTCTGATGATAGTACCCCTCTGGTACAAAGCACTGTTACCACTCAGATCTCCCAGGCACGTCTGTATAACCAAACCGAAGCGAATTTGGCAGTAGCCGCTGGCCAACAACCCCTTATGATGACGGTCAATTGTGTCAACGATATCACAGCTAACAATCTGGCCAACGCCACACCCATTCCAGTTCCCCTAATAACGGCCACGAATGTCTCCAGCCTCAGGCGTTTGCACTCCATGCCCACTCAGTGTGAGAGCGACATTGTGCCCATCCCTATAATGCGCAGTGTGAGCAAACCCCCGGTTCCTGAGCGAAATGCCGAGTTGATTATGAAAGTGGGCGGCAAGCGCATACCACCCCCTCCACCACCTCGCACCAGCTCCCGCAGCCCACTGGCCAGTCCCACCAGTCCAAATGTACCCCAAACTATGCCAACGGTGAATGAAAACGAATCGAAGGAACCATCAGCTGTAGCCGTGGTCACTGCTGCAACGGCCGTGATCTCGGCATCAACTGCGGCCGTGGACAGTGGCGGCGAAACGTCGAGCGGCAACGAATCTGGCAACGACAATATGCAACGTCAGGTGGCCCTGGAAATGCGCCACCAAGAATTGCTAAAAAAACAGAAACTATTGCAGGAGCAATACCAGCGTCTGCAGCAAATGAGCAAAATGCCCTCGGTGGACATGGCCACAACAGGCAGCGGGGCCAACGCAGCAGGTTCCAACATAGTGCCCTTGCAGAAAATGGGCAGCGAATCTAACATACAACAGAAAATAAGTTTAAGCTTGACAGCGGCCAATGACACAACCTCTGCTCCAGGCAACGGGGACTTGGTCTCCAACAAGTTGGTCAACAACAAATTGAACTCAACCAATGGTGGGCCGGCATCAGGGTCGTCATCCACCACCACTACCAAACAGGTCTACGAAACAGAGATACTTTAACATAAAGCAAAATTGACCTGGAACGAGACAGCCATAGACATTTAAACGGATACGAGACGACGAATATGAAAAGGATCGAAGCAACAACGGCGTAGCTACACTGAAACTATAAAGAAGACAACGGACTTTCGCAGAAAAAGAAAAACTACAAAATTGTTACAATTAATTAAATAATTTTTAAATGTTTATACGTATATTAAATTTCTTTTCCATTTTTTATATAGGATAAGTGCACATTTGTGACAAAAAACAAAAGGTTATATGATATTGAATAATGACTATAGAAGGAGATAGAGGAGAAGTTGGAAATCGGTTTATATTGCAAACTTTCCGTTTATGTCGGGTGCCAGTTTTTCAAAGGAGATTGTCATCCATTTTTTAAGGTCGTACATTTGCAATCGGTTTTTAAAATAACTTGATTTGCGTGCACGGAGAGAGAAAGCGAGTTAGTGTGAACAATGATTCTATGAGAAAATCTTATCTGTTATTTTAAATGTTTAATTGCTGGAGGTATATTTTATATATTTGATAAGACTTGTATGTATTAAAACAAACCCCTTGTAAAAAATACCCACTTATTATGGTTGATATAGTAGATTTTTGCAAAACATGTTCGATTTTTCTTACCAAACACAGACTTTCGTTCCATTTTTCTATCCACAACTCATATACAATATGATTTTGTCTTCCGAAGGTAATTTTACAAATATTTGTAGTTTTCGTACAAAACTAATATTTTCGGTTTTGTTTTTTCTCAACAATTTTCTGTACGTAATTTAAACCATTTTTATTAATGCTCCAGCCCCATTCCGTAATTTCTATATACAGCTATTTCTAAACTGGCCCCGAATATATTAGAACTAATTTTTTTTTTAAGATATGTAAAAACATGAGATTGCTGAAAATGTTAGCTACGATGAAAATAGTTAATTACTAAAGGTTCAATATTGACATAATTTTAAGTGTGTTAAAACTTGATTTGTTTTAAAATTAAATTTTAAACCTTTAAGTATTTGTTGAGTGGTTTTTGGGAATTTTGCAAGCGGGAAAAGAAATCAAAAATATTATGATGGCAGTTATCAATTGTACTCGTATGTTTGATCATAAAGTCCATTTGTTTTTATTCTCCGTTCGTAATATTCTGTTTTAAACACTAACTATATAAATATATATTATATATTAACATTATATGAAAGTTAACATATTGTGCACTCAGTTTTTTGCAAATGAAAATGTAATGAAATGAAATAAGACAACTAACTCGAACTAAACTTTTACATACGATATACATACGTACATACATCATAACATTATTGTAACATGCGGACATCAGCAAACTGTTAACTTTGGTAGTATTTGCTAAGTATAACTTCAGACAATTTACAGTTGAAAACTGATAAACTTCATAAAATAACATTAAGATTC
Source organism: Philornis downsi (assembly GCA_019455685.1). Lineage (NCBI taxonomy): Eukaryota > Metazoa > Arthropoda > Insecta > Diptera > Muscidae > Philornis > Philornis downsi. The sequence continues at coordinate 3,408,189 of JAHXMU010000006.1, forward strand.
TTAATACAAAATTAATTCGTTAATGTAGCAGTTAAGTTTGTCAGAAAATCAATTAGGCAAAGAAATCTTATTGTACTTTTGGCAATGTACTGTAATTTAGTAGTTTCAGATTTCCTTAACATTTTGCAAAGGTTGAGTTTTCATCAAAGTGGTGTTTATGCAAAAGTTTGTTGTAGTAGAGAAGGGCAGTCAGCTTTTTTTTATGGGACATTTGAGTGAATGGATATAATTTATAGGCAAGTTTTTCTATACTATTCTAATCGAAAAATCCGGAAAAAATTTTCTTTTGTTTTTTGTTGATCTCAAAACAACAACTTCTTCTAATTTCCAAGCTCACATTCAACAATCAATGAAATTGATGACGTATCCGTGGCGAGTGAAATCGTCCACCATGCTAAAGTTGTAGTTGTCAACATTCAAGCAATGATTCAAAACAAACAACTTCATTTTACCTTGTTCTATCACCGGATTCTCTTTTACGGACTCTTCAATAGTTAAGAGGACTGCAGTAACATCTCGCACTTTATAGCGAGTGATTTGTGCCATCAATGTAGGCACGTACAAAGGAAACTAGACATCGCTAAATCGCAAACCCTAGAAGTTCCGTGTTGTAAGCGTTCACTATGAAGGAAATATTTTTAAGCCAAAAGATGATTGTAGAAAAACAGGAAGGCGAATGTCAATAAAAAGCCATCCAAATATGCGCACCGACTGTTGCGGCACCCGTCTTTTACCTATCGCTTACAATGTTCTGCCGAGTATGGTAGGGGAAAAACTAACGTTTATTCCAACTGACCTGATTGAACATAATGATTGTAGCTGTAGACCTGGTACATGTGCAACTAACCTGATATTTTAATTGCGGCGGTCCTTGAGAAGGTTCACATAAAAAAAAATAGGTTGACAGATACCACCTTTTCGTCGACCGTAAAGATGCTTTCGACAGTCAATTGCGCAAAAATTGTATGGTGTCATGGCCGAGTTTAGTGTTATTGCGAAGCTTATGCGTCTTTATGAGATGGCACTGACCGACACGAAGTCTTCAGTAAAGATAGAAACAAATTTTACTAGGCGATTTACGATAACCTAACGTGCTACCTGCTCAACATACTTTTGGAGATGGAAAGCTAAAGTCGTCTGGCTTATTATAGTGGATTTGAACCCAACTACAAACTATCTTTGAGCAATCATACCGATGTCCACATGTGCCTCGAAAATTCTAGGAATCGACAAGTATAGCAAATGCTTTTAAGTATGAGTTGAGTTGCAAGGGAATTTGGTTTGTTTAGCTATTACCTTAGCGTTAATGTCTCGGCGAAATGTTCTAATGTGACACAAAATTGTTATTAAAACCAAAATATGTTTAATATAGCGTTGTTTGCCTTGCTCAAGTCAAGTTAAATCTGCCACGTACTTGTAACTGCTGCTAATATCTGCCTAATAAAAGTTAGGTTAATGGGTACAGCTGCAACGTCTGTTACGTATTTCTGCAGCATATTGTTAGTATTATGTTAAGCTAACATAGCAGTAACATCGTTTGGGTTAACTTGAAGTTATAGAGAGTTTCGTAGAAGGTGTTTATCCAAACATTTACTAGAATGAGCTTAAACTATGCGCTATAGGCAACTTAGAAAGTCTCTTTCTATGGTTCATGTTATAGGTCTTTGAATTACGGCATATTAATATTTCTATTTCGTTAAATTGGCAAATAAATATTAAAGTGATTTTAAATTAACACTTGTTGATTAAGCATTTGACTACCCAAGCGATACATAATAAACTGTTGACATTATGTTAAACTAACATGATGTTAACATTAGTTAGGTTAAAATAGGGCTATGGAGACCATCTTAGTCATCAGTCAAAAAGATTTAAAAATGGAACGGTATTTACGATTTTAGAGCTTTTTAAAACAATTTGTGTGTTAATTCTATTCTGTTAACGAAACAGTCTTGAATTTTCTTAGCGTCAAACATTTAGCGTGTTTAATCAAGTGTATTTCTTGTTAGATATTTTTTTCGGAATTCTGTTAGTGCTGTTTAAAAATACATAAAAAAACATAACTTTAACATTAGGTTATTGGAAGAATTTTTGAATACGGTATAGATATTTACCAGGTTCCTTTCCTTCTAACGTTTTCTTTTCATCCTCTAACTGCTGAGGTTGTCAATCTCTTGTGATTGAGGTTATACCCTAATGCTGCCAAAGTCAAACTGACCGTACATTCAGTAAACTGAAAACAGGAAAAATTCCTCCATTTACACCAGAACATTTTTGAAACAAAACAAATTACCCATTTATGCTATTTTTTCTGTATAACCAACAACCAAACAGTATTATAATCCCCTCCAAAAACCCAGATATGGAATTTGCAAGTGATTTCATTAAACAACAACAAAATTAATGAAAAGGAATTAAGAAAAAATCGGAAAAATTTCACGTTATTTTCAAAAGAAAGACAAAACTTAAATAAATACGAGTATATACAACATATATACATATATATTTATATATATTTTAACGAAATGAGACATATTATGAATAATGAAACCAAAAAAAAAGGATAATTATTTTATAAATACAAGAAACATACAGACATTAAACCAAAATCCCCTCCCAAAATGAAGAAAGAAAAAACCTAATAAAACAATGTTTTTTTTCTTATTTAGGCACGGGAAGTGAGACTGATAGTAATATATTGTATCTCATGCAAAACAATATTATACAATGAAACCAAACATTAAATTACTAATTAAATAATTAAATCCCATGGCTTAACAAATTTTTGTCAATAATATATAGAAATAACTGAATATAAGAAAAACCATTTGATTCATTTCAACAACTCACTCTCTATAAAGACAAGTTAAAGTAACTCACTAACCCACTCATCACTCACTCTCTTACTAAAGAAAAAACGCAAAAAAAAAAAAACTAAAAATACGCATGTATAATGCCCATCACATAGAGCAAAATTAAGAAACCAACCAGAAAAACGTAAAAACATTTATTAACTACACAAAATAAATTTTATTTCATATAATAAATTTTGAAATTTTTTGTTAAAACACAACTAGCAGTTGAAAATAAATAGAACTGAAATTTTATTACACCTACGATTAAAAGATTGATCAAATCAAGGACACAATTAATCAAAAGATTAAAGTAAACATAAAAAACCTTAGAGAGACACAAGAGCTTTTTTCATATGTAGTAAAAATAGAGGCAGCAAAGAGACTGTAAACATCATTGACTACTTTTCTCTTTAGCTTTCCTTTGTGTAATCTCTTTCTCTCTCCGTCTAGCATTGGTCAATGTTAGCCATCGGTGAGATGTTATTTTGTGTTTACAATATAACTCTTCATTGGGTACAGTAAAACCTTGCTAATAGCTTGGCTCCTAACGGGAAAGTATTTCCTGTTACCCAACTCTGATTTTCATAAAAAAGCGAAGTGGTTAAATAAACTGCTATTCTTCATGCAAGTTTTTTCCATTCAAAACTAATACATGTACATAACTTTTTTAACTTCTAACGATCCATTTATCTCCTCACACATTTTCATTGATTTGATTAATCTTTCAATTGCCTGAACACCTCCACAAGAACTTGCACTTGGTCAACTGCAACAAACAGCAGTAACAAAACCAGCAATCAGTGACGACAACTCCTTGTAAGACTCAGCAACATATAAACACAATAATATTAATTATTATAACGACTAATAACATTTAAATAATTTTATTGATAAATTAATTAGCAACAATTTCTAAATATACACCCAATACACAAACCCTATACAAAACTCACTCTCAATACAATAATTCAAAATACACAAAAGTAAAAGGTATTTCTTTAAGTGTAATCAAATGTTTTTCCTTAATTTTTTCTATTGAAATTATAGCAAATATTTTTTAAGCAACAAAATACAAAAACAAACGAACTCACTTATTATAGAATTTTTTTAAAATATTTTAAATTTTATTTAGAATAAATTTTGTTAACAAGAAAATCGAATAAAAAACGTAAATCAAATACAAAAAAAAAAAAAGAAAACAACAAAAAACAAAAACAAAATGCTCAAATGTATTAAAACCAAAACTCACATAAATATGGAAGAAAGAAAAATAAAAATGAGAAAATATAGAAAGCCAAAGAAAAAATCACAAAAATTATAACAACAAAATAACAAATAATAATAACGTATGAAAAACTTGGCAAAGAGCCCTTAAGGACAGACGACATCTCTGACATCCCCTGCGAAAAACAAAAGCCGACGATTAATATCTTTAGTCGAAAAGGTTTTGAAGAAACATAAAATAAGAAAAAAGCTAGAAAAGCTAGAATACATGTAAAACAACATAATAAAATACAACAAAACAAAACGTACTTAATCAAATTATGTATTACAACAACAGCAACAACAATAATAAAGAAAAATATCATTCACAACGATTGAATTTCTCAAAAAAAAAAAAAAAAAAATAAATAAATAAATAACAGAGGTTCGTTTTATTACTACATGTTATTTTTCCTGCTCCGGCCGTAGTTCAAATTTGACAAAATGGATCAAATGGTCTACCGGTAGCATCCCTCCTCAATGGTTGCTTACAACACTTTCAGGTAAAAAGTGTTGATATTGTCTGCTTCTAATATTGTCATACTGATGTAATCTAACCGACTTCAGTCTTACTGTGCTATACCTGTACTTTATGCGCACAACTAAAGTGAGCGACGAAACATCAAGTGTTGTATTTTCCCCTCAAATTTGAACTGACCTAGACTGATGACCCAGGAATAATGCAAAAATCATCTTTTGTTCATGAATTTATAACGTAAAACTGATATTCGTAACCTAAAAATGGCCAATCGGTAAAACTGGGTTATGATGATTGCATAAAAAGAGTTGCTTAAAACACTCTCAGACAACAAGCGGAAAATCAAAGGTCCTAAGATTGCCATATAATCCTACTTATAGACCGCCACGTTGCAACACATGGATACCACCCGTTTACACGTTTTACGGACAAAACTAATGTGGGCGACGGAACTCCGCCGTGTGCAACTGTTGAGAACATTTAAATGAGCTGACACAGAGCATATGCATATCAGCACATCGGATGTACTTTTTTGCTGTAAAAACGTTCATCAATATTGACGGTACATAATTCCAATTTTTTGAGAATATGAATCGAAATAAATTTAATTTAAGCGTTCATAGTAAAGTCGACTAAAACAAAAAGAAAAAAAGGGCAAAACAAGCAGAGATGCACAAAGTAAAACAGGCGCCTATAAACTGTAAAAATTTTAGAAAAATCCGAAAAAGAACCATTTTTCAGAAGTTTGATTTAATTCTTGCATAAACAGTTTTCTTCCTACCGGGCCAAGTTGCCACAGTTGTGACACTTGATAAGCATCATCAGATTAGTGGGCGTGTTAGAAACGACACCGCTTTGTTCCATAACTTTGAAAGTAATTTCATTATGTCTCTTTCATAGATAAATTTCGTCCTTATTGGCAAAAAAAGTGCATTTATTTGTATCCAGTCTTATTCCATGGCTCCAAACGGGTTTTTTTTTATGCAATGCTTAGCTGCTAGACGATTTCTGTTATTAAATCGACATTTTCGACAATTGGTCTTGCAGAGCATTTCCAAAGCTGGATACTGACCTAGATTTTTCCTGCTGGTATTTTTACGTATTTTTCAATAGTTGGGATAGTTTTTCCTGTAACTTAAACTTATTGATTAAATTGGTAGATATATAAGTTGTATCGGCAATTTTTTTCTTACTGGACTGATTTTATCCACATGTTCTCCCTGCTATTTATAATGTAGAACCAGAAAAACACTCGTGCCAGAAACGCCCTCTTCTTATACGTACATTTTTGCTCAGTTCGTTTTTCCAGAGGAAATGGGTATTTGCTACAGTTCGGGTTGTACATTGTTTTCAATTAACGAATAAATGGCAAAATTGTTGAAAAAAGTTTCTAGAGATGGGGTAAATTCAAGTTGTGGTAGCTTAGTGAACCACATGCCGACTTGTCGCCATATAAGAGGCCTTGTCAAAAACATCATACAATTGGTGCATCTATGATATAAACATTTTACGGGTTTCCTCATTAATAGAAAATTGTTGTGAAATGTTATTGCTGATAGATAAGCTGTCAAGTCTGGTCTTTTAACCTGTAGATTCAACTGTTGCGTAAGCCGCTTTTAAGAGAATTTCATCATTATCAAGAATTTCAACTGAAATGCTTCAGTGTTTTGACGTCAACCAACCCAGTGTTTTCAAAAAGATAGCAACAGCTTCTTGGGTACAACCTGATACCCAGTAGCACATTTTAATACTCTTAGGTCAAAGCTTGAAGTGAAGATATAATAAGAATTTAAAGTGAAGAAAACTGCACTCCATCTTAACCAGTGCCGACGTCGCATCTGCGGACATTAGCCTACTTTACTGGGGTCTGTCGTAAATTCCCAAGTCCGTAGGGAAGAGTTTACCTGCGGGATTCAACAAAATTCGGTATTCATATAGTTTATCAGAAGGAAAGCAACAGCTTCTTGGGTATAACCTAATAATATGTAGGAGCGATTTATGATTTTAGGCCAAAACTTCAACTGAAGATCACCAACTGGGCTCAACCAATTCCGAGGTCATATCGTCAGGTATTGGATGGCCTTACGGTGGCACCGCACCGCAATCATTAATCTCCCAATCATTCACAGAGAAGTTACCGCGATATAACCAGATGTTGTTGGGTTAGATAATTTTTCAAGTCTTCAAAAATTGTTGAAAGTATCCTTATGCTGGAAAAATATGCTGTAATCATACAACATTTAGTGTCAGCAGGAAGTTAGCGATAATTTGCAAGCATAGATTGTCTTACTATATGGTAGGATACTAGTGTGAGTCCCTTTAAAGTATGATGTTGCTGTTACTTTGTTTTGATAGCAGCAAGAGATCCTTGCTGTGCACTTGAACGTATCAACAAAAGAAAACAGATTGTGCAATATGAAACCTTTTGTTTTCATCTTCAAAAACCAGACATAATAAAACTATTTTTTAAATATTTGCCGTCTTGAGAGAAAAAGGACACATAAGAAGTAATGGCGGCACCGATAAGACACCAAATCATTGCAAAACTATTTTAGTATTGAAGGCTCCCAGTAAACCTTTTGACATGTCAGCATTGATATTATGGTACCCGACAGAAGGTCCATTCATAAACACTTTAGTTCTTTCTGCATCTCTCACAGTTTCAGCAACAAGAGATAATTTCATTTAATTTCGGAAATTGTTTATCATCTAATTGTGATTGTGGTTTGAACGGAAAACCCGTAAGCACATAAGTGGCACTCTGTCGATAAAGAGCTTTGTTTAAGCCATAACTCATGTACGAGTATTAATGAATGGTGAGACGATCTTGGTAACTGGAAGCAAACAAAGTTCTTTTAGGAAATCACTCTGATTGATTAAGATCGTTTTAATTCGAAAAAAGAGATTTTCGCAACTTTTTTATACTTTCATTAGTTATATTAAAAAAGGCACTTGAGAATGGTGGCTAAGAAGTCCCTAAATTTGGTGCCTAAGGAGTATCTTATCTTAGAAACAAATGGGTCCGTTGCAATGCTTTCAATATAGACAATTAGATGACGATTGGTTTTATAGCACAAAGTAAGAGTTCTCTGCTGTTTTTTGTGATTATAATTTGTAAAAGTAACCACTGGCTGATGATTATTTCGAGAACATCAAGCATTAGATCGTGATCTCTTCCTTTAACGTTTGAGTGGCGATCATCTAGATGTGCTGACGAACACTTGGAGTAGTCGAGTAATCGGTATGTGTAGTAAAATCATTTCAAATTGATATTCGGAATCGTCATTATACTAAAGATAGAGAATAAGATATAAGAAGCTTTCCCATTCGCTGGACGACAAAAAAATGTGTTATTCTAAGTTTGTGAAAGAATAACAAAAAATATTTAGACGACATTATAAATTTTATTTTATGCCTCAAAATTGTGTTCAACGTAATTTATGACTTATCTTCTTATACGATTTTGACACACATATGACAAGCGAGAAATTGAAAAGAACAGAAGTAGTAGTGTCCTTTGTTATCGCCCTTGCTATCTTACTAGTGATGGTATCCACGAACACCTTACAAATTTGATGTCCATATGTTTTTTTGGTGGATGAACTGCCAAGGATCTTAATGTGAATGACCACATGACCACATACTTTCGAAATAGATTGAGAAATGCAGGTAGAAACAGTGGCAAAAGGACTCTACAGGTGTTGTATGCCTTGGAGACAAATGGTTGTTTGTGTAACAAATTACAAATGCCAGAAGTTCCCAGAGAGAGAGAGAGAGAGAGAGGGAGAGATGAAGCAGAAGAAACTTATTGCTTTTACTATAAACCATGATATTCGAAACTTTATAAAATAAAAAAATAAATTGTCTTCCTGCTAGAAAAGGTCCTTATTTCAAAATGTGTTACACAAATATAACATTGACCATTAGTTTAGGATATAAAATGTGTTTTACAAGCGAACGAATTGAAGAGAAAGCGGGATAGGATTTTCTCCGTAAGACAACTGCTAGAAAAGGACCAAAATGTGTTACAAAAATATAACATTGACCATTAGTTTAGGTTATGGAATGCGTTCTGCAACAGAACGAATTGAAGAGAAAGCGGGGATAGGATTTTTCTCTTTAAATGAAAGAAACTGCTGCGGTCAAAAAGGGGGATCCACACCAAAAGTTTTAAAAAACCAATTAGATAATAGTATGACATTAACGTCCTACAAAATGTACAGCTTTTGCAAGCAAAGCTGTTGGAGATAACAGTCTTTAGCCGTGGTTCAAGGTGTTGATTCTGCAAGAACATTTCTTAGCATCATCAAGTCTGTGCGTATTAGCTCACTATTTTTTGTATACAAAAGAGATGAACCAAACTAGCGTGAGACCGGCGCTGAATTTCAATATGTGGAACCAAACAATTTAGAACTGATTACAATACAAGAGTGTTAGTTCAGAATATTAGAAGCCAGAAGCTTTAACATATCCCATTCATGAGATGCAAAGGAATTTGATTTTTTTTTTAATGTTAAATTTCCTACAATTTTGCTATAAAGGAAAGAAATTAGAAGCAAATTGTTGTGTATTTTTTTAACTTTTTCCGAAGTAAGTGTTGTTAACAATTTTAGTGCTGTACTTGATTTCAATTTCCAGATTAAAATGTAAATCATTTCTGGTTTTCATTTTAGTTTCCATGATGAAATATGAAAATATTTCCTGACGATATACAGGGAGCTTACAAACTCAATTGCATGAACCAATATTGCTACTCAGTGCCCTGTTCCATTCCCCGTATGTATGCAATAGCGCCGACTTTGTAAATCATCTTATGGCCATGATCCTTTACCGATATGAATGTCTCATCTGTAGGTATCAAGATGCAACTTTTGCAGAGACAATTACAAATTGATCATCAATTTTCCATACAGACAATCGTTCAATGTTCAATGTAAATTAAAAAGGATTCTTTTTCAAATTCAAATGATTCATTTTCGTAGTTTTTTAAAAATTGTCACCAAAAACGGTGGCTAATCAAAATGTTCTACAAATTTATGGCGCATATTATTTCATTAGGGGGTGATTGAAGACTATCATTCCCTATTTTATATTTCTGAATGTCCTTCAAGTCCTTCATCAAAATAATTCCAAATCAATGCAATGTTGTATGTCAATATTGGTCTTTTTGAAAACATTTTTTCAAATTTATTTTGAAAAAAGGACTTGAAGGACACATTGAAATCGAAGCCGGCACTATAAAAGCTTTGGCGGATTTCAATTAGAATTCGCTCATCCTCTTCTAAAACTTGTGTTGCTCTGTATAAGTTTTTACGTTTTTTTTTTCAAATAACCAAAAGTTATTTATTTGCTTCTGAACTCATGTGCAAAGTATTATATATCGATTCTAATACTCGAAAGTATAATAACAATTATTCTTAAAATTATTAATTAAATACAATTTTATTAAGATTTGTATACTTTGTCTAGAACTTTTTTTTGGCACTGGAAAAAATGTCATTCTAATACACGTTGGCGCACCAATTGTACTACAATAAGAAATTCATATAACTGTTTTTTTTAATCAATGTATTTCATTTATTTTTTTCTTTATATTATATAGAAAATTCAATTTTATTTTATATAACTAATTCGATTTGAAGATAATATATCGTAAATGGCCTCCAAGTCCATTCACGCACATGCGACACCTGGCCAAAAAATTATTCATTGCGACCTGAAGGGTTGATGGCGGAATCGTCTTAACTATTGCTTTAATGGACTGCTTCA
>JAHXMU010000006.1:3418563-3447394 GCA_019455685.1 Philornis downsi
CAACCGGTCAGCTTATGTGTGAAGTTGCTTCATTTTCCTGGAACTAAATGGATACGTTTTCGGCTCTATTCGGGGGAAAGAAACTCCTTCAACATATTTAAATAACAGTCCCCATTGGCAGTTGCAGTTGACAGTAGTATGATTTATGCGCCTCCCTGTAGTAACTTTTTCTTTACCATAAAAAGCAGATCAGGAAATTGGCAACTGAAAAAGCGAAAACTCCTCAGTAAACTAACACAATTCTTTCTAATATCTATTTCCATTAGTCTTCCTTTGTTATATAACACATAACGAACATAACTTTGGTGAAATAGGATTTGTTTTCTGCATATAGTTAAAATCTTTTAAACAAATTTGTCGTTAACCAAAGTATGGGACAAATCCCACGAGAAATTTCAATTGATATCAGAGATCTTAATCCTCTCTAATTGCTTTAAATCATTTGATTGAAAGTCTTGCAACATCCATTGTCATTCTGCAAAATGTATGATCCTTGTTATATAGCGAGGATTTTTATAATAAAGATCAGGGACTTTCACATTTTCGAATGTCATCAAGGAGTTTGGGAACAAAGAGCAAGGTGAATATTCCACATCAAAGGTAGGCAAAGTGGCTGCATATTTACAGGTCGTATTTGAGGCGCATGATAGTCCAGTTTCTAATTGCTTAAAAATGTTATGTGTGACTGGAAAAGATTTCTTGTTTTGGGGTGTCTGAAAGGTTTGCTGATCTTCTTCAACTTTTCTGAAATCCAACAGAGGTGGTTGAAGAATTCGTTGATGTTGATCATTTGTTGCCATAGAAGTGCAAACATTTTGGAAGTTTCCTCTCCTTTGTACTAAAGATTCGCAGGCCTGACAGTCCAACTGTTGTGGCTTTGGCGATTGTGAATATTGATGAGCGAGAAACTCATTTGAGTCATGGGCATTCAAATATTTCCGGCGTGAACCATTTACTGTCCATTTTAACATAATGAAATGCTGATCGTTTGCGGATTTACTGAAACAGAAAAAGAAAGCAATTAGAAAAAGTTACAGCAATAGTCTAACATGGGTTTCTAAATGAATTTAGTTCTTAGGGAGAAAAGAGAAAGAAAATACAAATCTGCAAAAAATGTTTCTTTCGATATTCTTGTTTACTGTAAGAATGTAAAAAACAAAAAAAATTCCAATCAAGATTAAGGCAACAATTTTAATCCACATAATATTTTACATAGAAAATTTGATTCCAGAGGCTTTTATAATATACTTTTCGATGTGCTTTCCTTAAGAACATTCTGTTGCAAGACCATTTAAAAAACAAAACTTCTTCCTCATACATATTTAGAAAAAAAAAAATAGATTTCCGAGCGCATATTTTTTATGTAAACGCCTTAGAATAAGTCTTCTCTGAGAGGTTGAAAGTTGAGAGGAGACCTAACCCTACGCACTTGCACTTACTTTTCTACAGAAAATCTTCTGAATAACGCTTTTCTATAAAAAAAACATTTCTTGGAAACCATTCTGTGGCCGAGCTGCTTTAATGACCCTTTTCAAAAATGTATTTTTGATAAAGTGATACGAGTACTTTTGGGAACGCTCTTCATTATAGAAATCGAGTATTTTACAGGGTTTTATGGTTGAAGGGTCCCTTATCAAACAATTTTTAATAGAAGTTGCATTTTATAACATCGTCTTTGCAAGAAATACTTATTTCAAAACTCAATTTTTAGAACATGTTTATTATTGGATGATGTTCTGTAAAAAATAGCTTAAACCGCTATATTCTAACTGTAATTGTTTTCTATGTAATTTTCTAAAAAAAAATTTCATTAGACTCTTGTCTGTTCAAAAACATTAATACTCTTGATTGATACTGTTCTTTGCTGTCCCCACTAAAACAAAACAAACTTCTTTTTTATTAACTTCCCAGCCGATCTTCTATGTTAAACTAATTTGTAATACTTTTGTATGAAAATTTTTATTTTAACATTGCATTTTATTCCATATATCGTAGTTTTCTATCCGAAAGCCTTTCACCAAAAATAGAAGCTAAGAAAACATATATTTGTAGGTAATTTTCTATATGAAATGTCTACTCTACAGAATTTTTGACATGAAAGATAATTTCCGCAAAATTATTGTCACTGAAATATGTCTCTTTATCTACTGCTTTCACACACTTTAATTGTGAAATATTTAGGTTTGTTGCAAAATATTTTTTCTTGTTTGAAAAATTCTTTACAGATTTTTTACCTCATAAATGGAAAGGCTCCTACAAATTAATAACAATCAAATTTCTATATTAATTTCCGTAAATAATTTTTTTTAAAGAAAAGACTTCTTGCACGTTTACATATGAGAAAAAATCTCCTTCCACAAAATTCTCTTAAGAAAAACCTAGTCTGGGAACTCATTCATATGAAAGGCCCCTTTTTCGTTCTCTTCTGGCAACTTTTTCATAGAGAGCGTCCTATCCATTCTTCTTTCTTCAGATTTTGAGACATTTTTTTGTTCGAATACAGGGTGGGACACGAATATTACTACTGTCAACTGAAGCTATCAATGCGGACTGTTATTTAAAGATGTTGAAGGAGTTTCTTTAACCAGAACTGCGGCGAAGACATATCCGTTTCAACAGCATTTAGTTCCAGTAAGATGGAGCAACTGCACACATTGCCGGTTATGGCGGAGCTCCAACGAAAATTCCCAAACAAAAATAAATATCCAGAAACTTTTCACTGGCCCTTAAGGTCAAAGTTTTTTATGGGGTTATGCCAGGCAAGAGATGTGCAGAACGAAACCAAGGAACCAGTTCATTAAAACAGTAATTGAGGGTATACCGACTTCAACCCTTTAGGCCGCAATGACAAATTTTCTGAATATGCATGCAGGTCATTTATGGTTTATTATCATCAAAACCGATTATTTATAAAAAAAAATGAAAAAATTGAATTTTCTGTACAATAAAACAATAAATGAAATAAAAAATAATTGAAATTTCTATACAATAAAATTTTCTATACAATAAAAAATAATTGAAATACATTGACTAAAGAAAAAAGTTATTTGAATTTCTTATTGTAGCACAATTGGTGCGCCATCCCGTAAATATAACACGTTTACTTTTAGGTAACATTTCAGAAGAAAAGTTGTTTTGAAATGCTCTATACTCATTCGCATTTATACATAACCAAGCTCTATTGCGACGAGTGCGAAATGAATCTGGTTATTTGAAATTGAAAAACAATTACTGAATCCGTTCGGTGTTGAATTGAATTCGTGATGTTATTCTCAGTTTTTCTACAAAATCGAAAACTTAATATTTGATTGAGAACACCGATACGGAGTTAAAACTCAATTCTTCTCCCTCTTTCTATCTTTCTCTCTATCTAATTGCAGTAACCATCGTATGTGTAACTTCCACACAATTTTCTATGCGAAGGAGTGCTTATTTAATATTTCTGTACAGAATTATTTTATTTTACATGTCTTCTATAGAAAACGTCTGTTGTTACACAGGTTTCTATTGGTAAATTTCTATCCACATAAAATGTCCTCTCTGTCTTATTTTCTAAGTGAAAGCGGTGCCGTGGAAAAGCTTCACTATGGCCGATATTTGCAAAGGCTTTTGGGTTGAAATAGGCGCCATTCTGAGTATTCTTTGAAGACTCTTTTTTCAGAAATATTCCCCCTCCCGTAATCATATGTGAGAAAGAAACAATGTGGAAATTTTCAGTAAGTTTCGAGTAAGTCTCTGTAGAAAATAACTGTCACTTTCCTGTGCTTTTTCTTAAGACAAGTCTTAGTTGTATTCACCCCAGGCAATTTTTTGCATAATTGGACAATTTTCTTTACTTCGCAAATTTTCTTCAAAGGCATTGTTTTAATAGAAGCTGGATGCGAACTTACTATGTAGAAGGTAATATCTCCGGAAATTATTTTTAGAGAAATGATTCTAACAGACAATTTTCCGTGAAAAAAAGCTTTCCACTATAAGAAGGCACTTTTTACTTTTTCTATAGAAATCTGTTATATGCAGTTTTTTCTATCAATTTCAAACAAATTTTCCAGATGAAAAGCCCCCGCTAATGCAAGTTTGTATACCAAAGTTTCTCAAAATGTACTACCTGCAGATATTTTTCTACAGAACTTTCGATAATGACCATTTAATACATCACTTTCGACAGTTTACCAGAAAACGTCATTCTTTTGAAAAAAAAAAAATTATCTGAAAAAGAAACTACTATGAAGAAGATGGCTTTCAGATAATTTTTTCATATAAAACCCATTTCCTTCAAAATATGGAAATAATCATTTTTAACACTTCAAAAGTATCTGAAAATTTAGTAACTTCGGCATATAAAAATTGTGTCTTCCACACAATTTTCTATATGATGTTAATACAGCAGCCCCACTTGCTTGTTATATTAAAAGTATCCAATTTTGTCCAAGATGTGCTGGCGAGCGCCTGGTGAGACTCGATTTTGTTTCTTTCGTCGTGTAATAAATAATTGACTAATAGCTTACGATGAACAGTTTATAATATATGTATATTTAATAATGTTTGTATTACACAAAATTGTCGAATGTTAAATATTTTCACCTTTTAAGGAATAAAACTTGACTTAAATGTTGAAAACCGTGTCTTATTCGTACTTAAGACAAAATAGTACTGAACGATCTTGAGGTTCTGCCATAACAACTAAGTATGGACTACTAAATTCCACATGCAACAGTTGTATTAATAAATTTCAGAGAATTTGTTCATTGAAATTAACATGAATACTCTCTTTGTTGTTCGAGACATTCTCTTAAAGAGCAGGTGATAGAATAAAAGGGAAGCATCAGAGAGAAATGGGAGCATGTAGAGAAGAAAATTCTTCAGCTTATACATAGCACATTAAAGATTAAGAAATATGCCTGAAAACAAATTTAATCAATATTTCCTTTAAGAAAAATATATTATGGTATTCTACATGAAAATTATGTAATGTAAAATTTAATCCCTTTTAAAATGCAATGTGCAATAAAATAAAATTTTAAAATAGCAACAGAAACGGCACAATTAGTAATATAAGTTGCAATCATCATCTGTAAATAACTTAAATATTCAGTCGCAAGTACATAATTATTGAAAATAAAGGACTTAATGTTGAAGTACACAACATGTGACGTAGTCGAGGAGTATGCTAAGTCGACGTTGCTGAAAAGTGATCCCATCAACCGCGAAACGCTTCTGATGGAGGTGCCAATGTTGGATTGTTTGCTCCGATAATTGTTTTTTCAGACACTGAAAAATAATAATGAAAATTGGTTCAGGCATGGATCGTTTGTAGATCTGAAAAACTATAATTACAATTATATAAATATCAAGTCAATTAAATCACGATAGAAATACTCATATGACCACATGTAACAGCGCTTTTATTTAGCGTCAAAAAAAACTCTAATACAAATTCTCCTAAAATACAAAAAATTAAAAACAGCGCCTGAAAATATGCTCATATCGTCCACCTAATTCAAATTCTTGCACCTTCCCACCGATTATATGAAAATTGTCACTCTATTATTATAGCCCAGCCAAAAACCATCATCAAAGATCAACATTTCGAATATAAAGAGTACTCTAGTGAGTAGTTTGATATACCTCGGCTAGATGGCGCCTAATACACACCAACTCGAGGGTCGTATTATCATTATTCTTGGCTTGAATACTAACAAATGAAGTGCAAAATTAATTCTTCTTTCCATCAAAGATTTCTTCGGGATCTTTGAATATATTTGTAAAAATATGTGTTTCGATTTTTCCTTTTAAACAAGTCCAATTTATTTGTTAATTTATATACAAAAAATTTTTTTTTATTTATTTAAATTAATTTAAAAAATTAGCAAACTCCATTTTCCATTTGTTAGCTGCTCAGTTGTACTTATCGTTGATGTTGTCTGTTCCATGGTCCAAACAGCAAGAGCTATAAAATCGCAAAAACTATGTGCAAGTTGAAGAGTGCACTTCCATATTTGGGCAGATCAAAAAAGTAATCCGCTACTTTGCAAGTCATACACTACGACCTCTACTCAACGTATGCGAAAACACAGAGTTGATGCTCTCATTAGTCAAAAAACAATAACTTAGTGCGTCGAGTCGTAAGTGTACTATATCCAATGCACAACTTTTATCAGTGACCGCAACAACAACAACAACAATTTAGCCTTGACATGATTTGTATCAGCGGCTAAGATACGGGAAGCTAAGAAGATACTTTAACAGTGCTGAATATAGTTATAGGATCAAATGAAATGTTGAAATAGAATTTTGCAAATAATAACATTAAAGGATATTACAATGATGATATGCTATGTTATGAATATTATAATAGTAATTTCAGTTACATTATTAATATTAATGACAAATGGTGCTTTTACAATTTGTTTTATATGGGGAAAAAATTCGTTCTTAGAAATAAAATAAAAGTTGGAGGAATATGTTTATTTCCACAAACAATATGTATGTTTGTCACTAAAATATTATTTTTGCTATGAATATTGCAATACTTGCGCTGGTTCCTGCATTCGCTGGATTTGCAACTGCTAATTTTTCCAATATTCTTGTTCAAGACTGTACCCAGCCCGTTGTCGGCATAGAAATGGGAGAGACGGTAAGTTTTGCTTTTTCACCTATAATTGAGAATTTTTACATCCAATTTACTTATAATTTGGCTTGTATTTTGATTACTTATATTTCGGGACAAATATGTGTATATTACTGACAAATATTGATTTCCTAAACGATGGAAAAATATAACTTTTTTAAGCATTTTGCAACGCAATTTGGAAAACGGTTCCGTGTGCGATATATTCAGAACCAAATCAAAGCTATTTAATATAGATTCAACGTTTTGCATGTTAACAGAACATAATAATTAATAACGAATAATTTTGTTTCGACCAAAGAAAAAACACGATGAAAGCCGATTTTGTGGTTAGTCTATTTTCGGAAAAATTAGTTTTCGAATAACTCGAATGATTGAAAATGTTTAGTACGTTAACGCTCTTTAACTTTAACTTTACAATGAAAACAATCCTCATTCGGTTTTCTTCGTTTTCATTTCACAAGCAATGCAAGCTTCCCGTCTCTGAGTATTAAACATCCACCACCGATTCCTGTTATGGCTTCATTAGTAGCATGAATAAAAATAGTGGCTGTGGCTTCGTTAACATAGACTTCGCTATTAACCCCCAGCTGCGTACACATTTTACTTGCACATTACAGAGCTTTAAAGTTACTGTTGTAGCAACAGTAACATCTGCTTGTTGCGGACTAGCTAACATTGCATTTGCTTGGCAACGTGTTGCTTTCTGCGAACTGGTATGTAGTAAAATTCAGTCTCAAAACGAGTTTCAAAGCGAACGGTTGTTTTTCGGCCTTGCAGCGTCAAATACTGAACGTCTGTTCTCCCTCTGTTTTATGTGAATTTTAAACGAAAAAGAAACAGAACGAATTGAACGCGCGTCTCAAAGCAAGAGTTAACCAAACCAAAAATACAAAAATTAATGAAGTTTATAAAAGAAGATTACAAAATAAAATGAAGAATTTGAAAGAAGAATCAGTATCTGAAAAGTATCGAAAAAATTCTAACTAACAAAAAAATTTACATAAAAATAAATCGCAATTAAAGGGAGAAATTGCGTGTTATGAGTTATACAAAAAATTGTATTGGCAAATATTTGCGTCCCTGCTGTTGATTGTTATTGTACGAGGAGTCGTGAGAATGCTCGGGATATTCCCATGTGATGTCGGGATTAATTAGAACAGCTGATCAAACATAAAACTCCTGATGTTGTTAACAGACAGCGACAGCTGACAGTGCACAAGAGGACGGCAACGAAGTCATTGTGTCGACGGTGGTGGTGATGGTTACTGGTAGTGATGTTAGCCTACAACGGCTGTTCTGATTGTTAGTGAGCGTCGGTGATTCTTTGATTCCTTGGACCCTACCCAGCGAGAGAGAGAGGAAATGAAATAACACTCACTCACTTTGTCGCCGTTGTTGTTATTTAGCTACCATCATTCTTGTCTTTGTTAGTGTTGTGTTCTTGTTCGTTCTTTTAATAACTTGTTGTTGTTTGCGTCTTTTGACGCATTTAACCGTTATAATTGCAAATTTTCTAAGCTTAAATAAACCGTGGCAGTTGTTGTTGTTGCGCTTATCATGTGTTCTCATTTGCATTCATTTAGTGATTCTGTTTGTTTGTGTTGACTGTGCAAAAATTATGAAAGAGAGAATATGATAAAAACAAATTAAACATCAAAAAAACATAGAATTAAGTTTAGAAATGATGCAAAGCTAATTTAAACCAAATGGACCAAATTCCTAAATTCGTTTCAGTTTTGCGCCGAATCAGCTTTAGCAGAAGCAAAGTGGAAAACTAAACAATCGAACAATGGATTACGTGGTGACCTCCGTTCATGTGTTACAAATTACGTCGCATGCAAAGACAATCAGCTAGTTATTTTGAAGAACCAACATCGCAGATAGTTGAATTTACTGTTTCAGGGGTGAAGTTTAGTTTTGGGTATTAGGATATATTTTTTTGTACGAAATTTGAGTTTGGAAAAACCCTGAGTTCAAGATAACTGACTAGTTAAGACGACTTTTCTGGTCCATAACTTACACATTTGCAGCCATTTTTAAACTTTCCTATCGAGAACTAGGGTTAGTTGCAACTTTTTCGACAGATCCTATATCTGATATATATATGTATATCCGATATATATCCTAACGAAACTACAACTACACCAAGCTTAGGGTTCAGGACTCAGTTGCACTTAGCTCCAGAATCCCTAGGGAGAACAAGGCTTACTTACACTGACCCTCATTTTTCCTATGAAAAATTGGCATTAGCTGAACTGAGCTCCATCTTTAATATATAAAACAGAGCTCAGCTGTTCTGACATCCACTTTTTATACAGAAAACGGAGCTCAGCTGCACTGAGATCCATTTTTATACAGAAAACCGAGCTCAGCTGCACTGAACTCCACATTTCATAAAGAAAACTGAGCTTAGTTCAGTTTCAACTACACCAAGCTCAGGGCCCAGCTACACCAAGTTCCTCTTTCACTAGGGAGAACAAGGCTTACTTACACTAACCCTCACTTTTCCTATAGGAAGCTAGCGTTAGCTGCACTGAGCTCCGCTTTTCATAGAGAAAACGGAGCTCAGCTGCTCTGAGATCTACTTTTCATGCAGAAAACCGAGCTCGGCTGCACTGAACTCCACTTTTCAAATAGAAAGCTGAGCTCAGCTCAGTTTCAACTACACCAAGCTCAGGGCTCAGCTACTCTAAGTTCCACTTTCACTAGGAAGAACAAGGCTTACTTGCACCAACCCTCACTTTTCCTATAGAAAACTATCGTTAGCTGCACTTTTTTTTTTACAGAAAACCGAGTTCAACTACACTGAACCCCACTTTTCATACAGAAAATTGAGCTCCGCTATTATGAGCTTCGCTTTCCCTACAAAAAATTGAGCTCAGCGTCCACCTAATTCGAATTCTTGCGCATTTCCACAGATTATACGATAATCAGCATTCTAGTATTATAGCCCAGCCAAAAAGCAGAACGTCATCATTAGAGCTCAACAATTCGCTTTTCCTACAAAAAATTGGTTTCAGCTATGCTGAGTTCCACTTTTTTTGCAGAAGAGTGGGGTCTCCAATTTTCTTTTGGAAGGGGGGCTCAATTACACTGAGCTTCACCTATGCTTTTTGTACAGAAGAGAAGAATCAATTAAGCTGAACTTAACTTTTCCTTTAGAGAAGAAGGGTGAGTTATATCGGGCTCTATATTTCCGGTTGCCCGATTACACTGATATTCTATTTAACCATAGTGTGCTTACCTGTGCTGTGGAAAAGTACGTTCATTTAAATAGAACTCTACTTAAACAGAACTCAATACGTCCGATGGCTTAGCAGCAGTCAATCCAATTTTTACAAAGAATTTCATCATTTTTTGAAGAAAAATAAACTTAGAAGTTTCTTGTGAGGGGCGGCAGTAATGCTCATCAATTACAGCTTTCGAGGGAAATGAGGTCTCTTCAGGTTTTGTGGAGGCCTTAACGTGCAATTTTTGTCATAGTTTTACCTGTTCTTCACCCTTGTCTGAGAAATGTATGTTACTATCATCGACCAGAGTTGTTACTTTTTGATGATTAATCAACAAACACTTTCAATATTTATAATAATTACGATGACATAGCTTTTGAGGAGGGGGAGGATGGGAGGTAACCAAAACATCTGGGACTGGCAATATCATTGAAACCCTCGCTCGCATAAATTTTGCTGAAGAAGCGAAAACATAAAAAAATTGCTATGATATGCAAAACACTTAATGATATAGTAAAATTAAGCACAACAGATATCGTATAATCTTAATGGTACGAAACTACTACTATTTAGACCGGCATCTCCCCCCGTCCATCATTCAGGGGTCGAATAAAACAGAGACGCTGGCGTATTAATTGCGACTGCTGGAAATTTACACTGAAGCCACAACTACGGTAATTGTGACAACAATGAAGTGAAAATATTTGCGAATATTGATAATATAATAAAAGTGGCATAAGAGAAAGACGACAGTAGACAAACGAAGGAATAAATGTGAACAGCAGAAATGAATATTTGATGAATATTTTTTTAGTTGTGCACTTATTTTGTAATTTAAGTAAAGTGTAAGGAAAATAAACTGAGACGTCTGCTGGGGTATTGTTTTCCTCGCTCGCTTTCTGCTTGTTGAAGCGGACGGAATTTAAAAACTCACGCTGCTGCTGATGGGGATTGAATTCGATCCACATTTTATATTTACTGTAGCGAGTTGTTGAGCGAGTGTCGTCGCCGCCTTTGCAGTTGTCGTCGTTGTCGCTGTCATGTGTTGTCATATCTGTTATAGTTTGTGCAATTTGTTTTAACTTTTTTGCTTTACAATTCACTGATATTTCAATAAATCCAGTTTTATAACAGCTACTCAGATTTCAGAATCAAGTAAAAACAAAAACAAATTGAATTGCATAAAATGCAGCCGGGAAATTCTTAACCACGTATTAATTTTACCTGGCAACAATTGCTAGAAAACGTGTTGTGTTTAGGGCAAACAAAAAAAGAAGAAAATTATAAGAAAACTGGAGTTGACTATAAAAAACTACAGTGAAACGTTGTACACCGCCACAAAAGGAACCACCAACCTATCTAAACTTTTGTAACTCAAACCCAGCTTAAAACCCAAAAACTTGTATTCGATTTGGTAAATTCCATTGCAGCTAAAGCAACTGGCAGCAAGACCTACCTGGTAAGCAAAAAAAAAAAAACTTCCGCTTTATCTTCTGCTTTGTCATTTACTCTATAGTTAGTAGATTTTCTGTTGTTAATATATTTCACGTTTTCCGCTTATGATTTTCTTGTTTTATTTTTTACTCGGGGGGGTTTTTACATAACACTGACGCTCAGTATGAAATCTTGAATAAAAACGGCGACAACAAAACAACCTACTACTTCATGGCAATAAAATCGAGTTTAGCACGCGAAAAAGAGACAATCTTTTTTGACAAAAAAAAAAAAAAAAAAAAAAAAATGCAAAATTTTGATGAATGAAAACAATTTTGCGAAAGAATAAAGAGAAGTCACTAAATATAATGTAGGCCTTCGGATTGTAAGTTCTCATAAAACTGTTTTTTTTCATTCATCTCAAATATTTTAGAAATACACATGTATTTAAATTATTTTATTTTTTAGTCAGTTATATATTGAAATGGAGATTTTGCTATAAAATTGTCACTTTTATACTATGCCATGTTTATTTTATATCGATTTTTGTTATTGATATCTTTAAGTAATTACACTAATTTTGGGCGACCTAATTTCTGCTTGTTTTCCTTAGTGGAGGCATCCCAAAAGTTCATGAATAAGTCAGCAAGTTGTATTGCCCCGCCTTTGCATGTTTATCGTCGTTGGGGCCAGAAGAGTTGGAATAATGTTGGCCTTTTATTTGCTTATGTTGTTAACTCACTAAAACCGCATTTTTGTTAACCATTTTTAAATTACAAAATTTTATTTATGTTTCATTTAAAGATTTTTTATGCAAATTGTCGAAAGACACGTTAACAGTGTTTACAAGGCTAACAGGTTCTTAAAAAAAATGAAACTGTTTACACGAATTAAGGCTCCAAGCGGTTAGCGGAGTAAAGAGATATTACGCAAATGTGATTTGTGTAAACAAAAAACTTTATTTTAACAAGAGATGGAATTATTGAATTTTAAATTTTGATGACTTTTTGCCGCGTTAAATACTGGTGCCAAATTTTTGGTTTATTAAATGAAGTACACAAATTCACGGTTTAATGCTAACACTGCATAAAATGCGCAAACGAGCGCGTTATATGATGTAAATACTGTTATCCTAAAGTGCATAAGACGGCCACTCTTCCGCCACCTATCGTGCATTAATTGAATTATTGATGGAAATATCACTCAGAACTAGGCGGCATACCTCCGAAGTCTTTTCGCCATCGGAGGAACGACATATGAGGGGAGGACATAGAAGCTTTATATTACACATAAAGATTGCAAAGGCCAAATGCTGTAATATGTAGGAAATTTTAATTTTATTTTAATTTGTTACAAAAAACTTCCAAATCAGCTAATGGTTGATTGGTGAAGTGTCTAGTTTTTAATTAAAAAAAAAGGAAAAGAAAAAAAAAATACACAGATATTTGAGTTGAAAAATCAACGTTTGCCATAAACTTTTCCAAAATAACTGCAGAAAAAATTTGTTATGACTGCTATTTTAAATCACTTTTTCCAACATATTGTCTGATAATAACACATATGCTGCGATTAACTCTTGTTATCGTGGTAGATGGGCGGTTACACGTGACCACCCCAAAAAGTAACCAAGAAGTGACAAAACACACAGTCTAGGTAGCATTTCTTATTCTTTAATTTTTTTAATTTTTTTTTTTTTTTTTTTGTTCAAAGAATTTGATCACAAAATTGATCTATTTTCAGCGAAATTTAAGGTGTCTTAAAAATGTTTGACATTCCAATTTTGATTGAAATCCAATGTCTTTTAACTACGAAAGTTCGTCAAAGTTGGTCTGAAAACTAAAGTACATTTGCGTATACATATTTTGGGACTAATACACACAATGACAAAAAAATCTTAGTTGACAAACGATCAACGATCATATTTACAAATTTTGAAACATTAATTTTGTACGCCATTTAATAACTTCATACACAAAGCAAACTGTGCCAGATCGTTGGAACAACGATCAACAAATGTACAGTACCCGACAATACAGTAAATTATTGAAAAACTATTTTTTTTAATACAATTTAAGATGTCTTAAAATTTTGTGATGTTTGGGACTTTAATGAAATTTGATAGTGTTCTGGTTTGAAACTCAGTGGAAATAAAACTGACGTGCAAATTATTTTATATGCTACATTTTTTTTTCTTAGAGAACAACATTTCAGGACAAAAAATATTCTATTTTAATGGTAAATGATCAGTACTTATACTAAAATATGTATGGATTGCGTTTCTTGATATTTTTTACAAATTTGGATTTACGTCAAAATTCAAATTGTTTCATAAATATTGAGATATTAATTTTATTTTCCATTTACTACAGTTTTACACAGTAATAAGAAAGCAGATCAATTGTTACGGAAATTTGTCTTGAGATTTAAAATCAATTGAAATATCGATTAATAAAAATCTTTATTTTTTATTTTTGTCCAATTTTTGATATAAAATGTCAATATATAAATCTGAATACAAATAATTCAGTTCAGAACCTATAAGCTTCATTTATTAAACATATGCCGTGTTAAGGTATTAGGTAGTTATGAAATTTACCTGTTTCCAAAGAGTTTTAAGATGTCCTTAATACTTACAAGTGTATGAAACATGAAAATTTTATGAATAAATTTATGAATTTTATGATGCGACATTCTGCATAATAAACCTTGTGAGACAATTTAGCCATATACTACTAGTTTTTCTTAGGGGACAAGACTTCAAACCTTGCTTTGATAATAAGTAATGAATGTTTGTATTAAAAAATACACGAATTCCTTGTTCTATTGCCAATATTGGTACGATATTCCAAAAAAAATTTGCGATAATGATTTCGTTTTATAGATATATTTTACACAAAATATTTCGTATTGCTACACGGAGACGGAAAGTTTCTATTTTCATCTGGAATTAAAAAATTCCACAATGTGATTGCCCGAACTTCAAACGATCGTTGCATTACCAAACTATGGAATCCAGAAATTAGTAAAGGATGAACCCTTGCTGAACCTCAAAATTCGAATATTGAAGATATGTAGTATATAAGATGCAGTTTTGAATTTCATAATAGTAAAATTATTCTAATATTAACAAAGTTTTTAAATGTACATCCCAACAACTGAATGGCGTATGGTGTTATGTGGTCATAAAGTTTTAAGTTATATAAATAACGAATAATGCGATTGAAATAATGTTTTAAGCGACTACTACTAGACTACCTAAACATGTTCTATAATAGACGTCTAATCCATAAATGATATGTGACATTATCAAAGCTGCTCTTATGCATTTTCGAACTTCAAGAGGAGGAATGGAGAATGAAAGATCGATCTTCGCAACAAAAAGTGATTTTCTAGAAGATCTTGTCAATGCGGATGCCAAATTTGAGGCTTCTATTTAAATAAATCCCCAAAATATACATGGTTTGATACCGGTTTGCTCTAAAATTCTGTATAAATTAATCTAATGCGCAAATTAACGTACATACTTATATACTTTCAACTTTTCTTAGTGGACAATATTTTGGGACAAATAAATTATCGATATTTATGTAGCAAATTATGCATGGGTTTAAATTTTTTTATTTTTCATAGATTTATTTTCGTATCCTGTAGTTGGCACTTATTATTTCACAACATATAATTAAAAAGGTTTGCTGCTGGTCTACTAATTAATTTTTTTGTGTTGATTCATTTTCAATTAATAAATGTATTTTTAAGAGTTTTCAACGAATCAAGTCGGTCGTTAACAAAACATTGTCTGGCAGCGTTTCTTGTTCTCTTTAACGATTAGAATGTCGTCTCAGTCAAGTGGCTAAATGACCACTGGTTTCCATTAGACTGCGGTTAACTTTGGCATTCAAAATATCGGTTGTTACAAAAGATACTCGTATGTAGATTTCCATGCTCCCATGTTGGTCGCTTAACAAGATAGCAATTGTAATGCAGACATTTGTATACAAAATAGTAATATTTCTTAATTGTTTGAATATGCAAATTGAATTTGGAATACCTGAGGTGGGTATGGGGGCTTCCCTATAAAGTCGGCCAACTGAACTGGAGTTTAAACAGAGGTAAAATTGTTTATCATTGCCTTTGGTTTAAAATAAATTCACTATTTGCTTCTCATTATAGGAATTTTTGCATATTAAGTGTTAGCACTCTTTAGAACGGTGCATAGGAATTTTGTCGAAAGCCATGTGGTTGTCTTAGCCATTTACACGTGACTGTCGTTCAAGACATTTCAATTAAATCTGGTCACTGGAAATCCACCAAAAAGTCTTAGCCAACAGCTAAATTCCTTTTGACCACCTGTTGTTGGTGTTGTTGATTGCTGACTAACACGACAGAGAATGTTAAATAATTTGGAGTCAACTTTGCCAAAAACGGTTTTTGCTGTTACCTGTGTTCTCTATCCCCAGCGTTGGCGAATGTAAATAAACAGCAGAGACCACCAACAACATCAACATTCTACCCGAAAATAAAAGCCATTAACCAAAGAACGTGCCTTCATTATGAGGGTCATAAAACTCCAGCATTCGGAGAATGTGTTCATAAGCCTCTGTGACTGTACGGGAGGAGAGTCAGAGCAAGAGTCCACCGCTAAGAAAATTTACACTGTTTTTTATGCTGTTGCCGCTGTTGTGGCTGATTGATCAAAGAGATCTCTGGCTGGTACTTCGACAAAAAATACAAAAAATAAAGAAAAAAAAAAAAACAACACGTTCAACAGGTTTCCGTGGCATACTTCTTCTGCGCATGCGCCGCAACCAGCAAAACCTCAGCAACGGACACTACACAGAGTGGACGGACATAGCACATACTTTTTTAGGTCATTCTGATGGTAAATTTTACTTAACCCAATGAAAACGCAAAGCAAAGCCAACAAAAAAGCAACAATATTAAAAATGCAGATTTTATTTTGGGTCAAATTGCAACATTGCAAAATGCACTTAAGGAAGGAATTGTGAATGCGTTTTTAAAAGGAATTAGTCATTAACGTGATTGATGACTGCTTCCCACAATATGGACCATTCCATGTTATGTCTTTGTTGTATAATATGCCCACCCACGTACAAAAGGTGATTGGCTGTCTCTCAAAGAAAATTTTTACCAGCTGAATTAAAACAATGTAATCTTTGGAAACAATTGCTTACGCTGTTCAAATTTGTCTTTATAACATGTGTATACTTGTAACCTGTGCGTCTTGTATATGTTCCTATGTCCAACATCGGACTAGTGCAAAATTTTGTGGCAATGGTCCCATACGAGCCGCTCATAGTTCCTTAACTAGTGCAATTAATGTATAATTATTAGACAATAAGCCCAAAAACTTAAATACAGCTATAACCTCCAACAAAAAGCCGATTTTCTTTTTAGAAAGTAACAACTTTCAAATGATGCCTATAAGAATTTCATCAAATTCCCATCATTTGCGTGTGAGTTTTAGGTGATTTTAGCGATACTATCAATTTTCGCTTTTTATATAAAAAATCAAATTTCGTGTTTTAATAAATCTGTGCTTTTGATGGGGAAAATGTCGTCCACACTCAGTAGTGGTTTTAAAAGGGGAAAAAAAACAACAATTTCTCAATTGCTTGCTGATTTTAACCGTCCCCGTACCGGCACTGATGACAATGCGGACAGTGTTCTTGATTCGGAGCATTGTTTGGAATAGTTTGAACACAATGAAAAGATTATTTCATACTGTATATGGCAATAGACGAAATATGGGCTCACCAATATACTCATGACATTAATCGGGAGTCGGCTGAGTGGAACGGACCTGGTGCAAGTCGTGTTTTGATAAAACATTGCTTTTGATAGGAAAAATGCCGTTCACACTCAGCAGTGTTTTTAAAAGCCTAACGTGACTTCTTTGGCGTCGAAATATAACCATTTGGCTATTGCTTGCTGATTTTAACCGTGGCCGTACGGCCATTGATGATAATGAGAACAGTGTTCTTGATTCGGAGCATTATTTGGAATAGTTTGAATACAATGAAAAGATTATTTTATACTGTACTCGTATGTAACAATAGATGAAATATGGGTTCAAAAATATACTCAAGACCTTAATCGCGAGTGGGTTGAGTAGAACGAACCTGGTGCACGTCGTAAAGTAAGATTATGTTGTTATACGCAAAGAAAGATCAGTAAATATAAAGTATTATATCGTTCATTTCGGTTGTTTCAAAGGCGAAATCAAAAAAAAAAAAAAAAAAAACGTCACCAAAGTAGAAAAAACAACGAGTTTTTTACCAAGACCATGCAACGTGCCACAAATTTATTGCCTTCGTTATTGGTATTTTTGAAATCGTATGTAAATGTTCCTAGGTGTGTCGAATTCGGCAATATTTGAAATGACGTCAGATAAAACTTCGAAAATTGAGAAGATTTCGAATAACTCGTCGGATTTTCGGCATCGTTGATTAGGTATTTGAAGTCAGAATAATAAAATTCAAAAAGGGGAAACTAGTAAGACGGACATTATTTGAAATTGAAAGACATTTTCTAGTATTCTAAATGAATTTTGAAAGAGAAGAATGGTATTTTCAAACACTTTAATGATCTTGTTGAAAAAATATTACATTACTTCCTGATGTCACACCAGCTCAAATATATTAAAAGACAAATATTTTTGTCGCAACCTTGTTTTCGAATACGCAGAAAATCTGATTATTATCAATATTCTGAGGTCACATTCGAATTTAGTGCACCAAAAACATTCGTAGCTGGGTCGTTAATTCTGAAGCCCAATCAAGTTTTGCCGAATAGTAATATTTCTTGCCAAGATATTAAATAGTCTATACTCTTACGCAAAATAGCTGATAATTGCGTGTATATAGGCTATTTTACACATAAATCTATGATTTTGACTCTGCATATTATCGTTTAGTACATCATCTGGAAAGCAGAATCCGGTTCTTTGCTCAAAACTTAATCGTATTTTGTAAGCCATGGCGAATACTTCGGGATATAAAAAGTATAATTTTAGATTGTGTTGACCATCTCTGAGTTCATGGCCTATAAATTTTTTAAACAGGTAAACTACACTTTATCATCAATTGTTGTGAAGAGAAGAGCCTAAATAAATGTAATTAGAAGAGGGTAAGGTTGAAAAACTGAGGAATTCCTTATGTCTTCTCCAGATATTGTCCGTAGAATTTTAACTTATTTTGCTTTCTTTTAAGCTACCTTAACGTATAAACAGTGAGATTATATTGAAAAAGAACCAGAAAAATTGAACTTGTTCTCAATTTGGGAATACTATTCGAGGATTCACTTCAGCTTTTTAGATGAGCAATTTTTGGGTTAGGAGTACCAATTATTGTCCTCTATGATCAACATATTAATGCATAGGAATTTTTCCTTTTTGTGACTCATACGAAACTCCATCTTATTCTACTGGTCTATGACCACTTTTCTCTAGTGATTTCGGGAAACGTCCGATTGCCACGAATATTTAGTTCGTAATTCCATAACATTATTATTTAGTACTCGTAATGTGTCATTATCTTGGACCACATCTATATTATCTACCATTAGATTTAGAGTAGAATGCGAAAAATGCATGTCATGTCGGGAACAATTAATACAACCTCGTCATTCTCAGCGTCATCCACATCATCATCATCATCACCACCAGCAGCGTCATCTTCAATCAAACCATCCATGTACGGCGGAATTATAGAATTATATCACTCGCTGGCACGCTATGTTAATTATGTGTTCCACTCCCCGGCCAAATAGCTTAGCGTTTGAGCAATGGCATCTATACTTGAGATTGGGAATAGTGAAGTTTATTTTGTTCTTGGCTGGTTCGAGAACATCCCGGCCAGTAATTATGCATATTTTCTTTGCTATAATGAGAAGAATTTGTAAGATCTCGTTAAGTATTGTAAAGAAGTGCAGGGTTGGCTTTTTTGATGTAATTAAATAATTAAGGAAGTTGAAAAAAGAAGAAGACTGCGTAAAGAAAACAGAATTAAAGGTTTTATAATGCTGAAGAGGGGTGGAATTTTAATAATTAAATTAGTCCAAAAGAAGAGATCCTCTGCTATCTATTTTCCTTAAATCTACTCAAAAATTCTACAATTTCCAGATTTTTCCCTATTCCATTACTAATATTCAAATATTTCCTATTGCTGGTTTCAAATCTAAATTTGTCATATTCTATCTCAACTACGTAAGAACCCTTGTCAACCCCTGCTTATGTCATTTTGCAATTGCGTCGTAAATTCTAGAAATATAAATTTGTTTTTGTTTTCAATTTCTATTTATATCGCACATCTGCTTTATTTCGCTCCCTTGATTGGAAGACCTTGAAATAACGTACAATTTAATGAAAAATTTGCTGTTAAACAGAACAGCTCCAGATTTCCTTAAAGTAAATTCATTAACAGCTTTCATAACAATAAAAATAAATGAATGTGCGTTTCTGCTCAAACAAAGACTACGCAACTTACCCCAATTCTTAGTTGACACAAGAAACGAAAGTTGATCACGCGGTGTGGTAGTTTAAAGACACAGTGGGACAGAATGAGATATGGTAACTCAAATGAGGACTAAGGAAGATTTGTTCTTTAAAATCCCATAGAATGTCGATATTAAGATTGCATAGCTCATGATTCATAATGATAATGTTTGGCAGAATTTTTTGTACACGAGCACAACCAATCCTAAATGCAAAAGCACTAATTTTAATAGTAGTAAGCTCTTTAAATATTTTCTTGTGAATTGAATCCAGTTCAAATTACATTGCTTCAGAAGCTCTCAGAAATCTGCATAAAGGAATAGTACCCCTCGTGTGCAAATCCAATATTAAATCCATTGGTTCAAACATTAATTTGAACCACTTCTGAATCCAAAAAAGTGATTGTTTTGTTTTTTAGAAGCTCTTTTTTGGTGATTACGCGCAACAGCTATTTTTCCTTTTTTTAGCACCAGTCATCACGATGTACTAATGAACACTTTATGTAGTCAAGCAACCTATCAATGAGTCTAAGAATTGAACGCGTCTAAGCTCACTAAATGTGAGAAGCTCTTCCATATCCAATTCATGTGATGCAAGCGAATTTGTTGTTGATATTTTAATATTACGATACCATTACGTGAACAATTGTTTTGCACGTGGATCAGGCAACGTAATCATGTGAGTAAGGTAGAATAGGAGAAGGTCTTGGGGCTCCACAAACATCAAGTGATTGCAAAGGGAAAATATAGGAGGTAACGGAGTGCAGCTGGATATCTCTGAAAGGGTTTTATGTAAATAGGTGTTGAGGAATGCGACACTGGATAGCTGGAATCAGTTATTGCAGCCAAAAATTTCTGTTTAAAATGGCTCTTGACCAAGAGCTTCTTACACAAAGAGACTGACTGGTAGGAGTTCCTCGTTTGAAAACCAAGTGTAGTCGATGCTTGCTGGAGGAGCACTAACAAACGCAGATTCGTTCTCCTCTAGCTTTTACAATATTTATTCAACAATGCTTCTTTTGAAATGATCTTAATATCTGCACATGAGACTGACCAGAAACGAAAGTTCTAAATAAACTCCTCCCACAATATTGCACAATTAAACGACATTGGTAAATATGTCCGTTTCAGTGGGTTTTACATCAAACCAAAGTCTCAGTATTATTCGTTAATTCAATGAATTGTGTCCATAAAAAGTTAATGAAGCTTTCATCATTTCACTGAAAAATTTATTTACATTTCGAAAAGTAATTTCACGGTGTAGGAATAACGAGATTTGCGTTTATGTATATGAATATTTTCCAATAGAGGAAATCTTCATGTTTTTTTATATGCGAAGATGTTAGTTTATTGAAGGCGTAGGCACATTTTTGTTACTCAATGCAGCCCAGCTTACGAAAAATTATGTCTAAATTTGAATTATTTTGGAAACAACATAATCAATTTTTGAAGGAGCACATTTACAACTATTTTTTTTTTTTTTTGAGATAGTATGATCGCATGGAAAAATTTCCGTAATGAAATTTTTTTTGTAGAATTTCACCTTCGAATATTTTTTCTTTCGAATGCATAATTGGTATGTTTTGGACGACGAAAATGTAGGACGACGAACTTTAGCTACCTATAATTTTTTGAGCGATGGCCTCTTGAATGTACCTGACGAGCGCTATGAGTTATCGATAATTGTACCAAAAGCTTTTCAAAATTGACGTTGGAGATCTTCATTAAACTGAACATTTTTTTGCAATGTGTCTTAACATAGTGTGTTTCAGGGCTCATGTGAGCAGCTCTTTCATATAACACTCAAGTGATGTTGAGAAGTTTATATTTTTTTATTATAAAAAAAAAAAAAAAAAAATTCCGGGTAATCTTAAGCATAATTTCTGCTTTATACAATGAAAAGTTGTTCTTTTTCTGACGAAAAGTACCTAAAAATTGCAGCACTTGTAACCATGATTAAAATCCTTGTACTCGTAAATAGAATGCTCTCTCTTTCTCTCCCTTTCTGCCTCTCTAAAGTAACCATATTTAACTTACTTCATTTAAAAATATCAAATATAATTTTAATTGTAGGAAACCATCGCTTCTCTATTTCCAACCACTAAATTCCCCTGAAATCGTCGAAATGCATTAAATTATCCCCTAAATCAGTGAGCAGTAATTGCGTCAATTATTGTTGCCACTTGTTCGCTGTAATACATAACGACCTCCTGTAAACTGTGTATGAAGCTAATTAACAGACTCTGTTACATCTGGCAGCCTTTAATGTGTTAACACTACATGTCCGTATGTTAGCTACCTTTTGTAATATAACGAATATAAAAACACCAATCGGAAAGGGGGAACTTTGAAAAAGAACAATACAAAGCGGAGTAATGCAATAAAGCCGGCGGGTAGCAAGCAAACAGTAGATGATCTTTGAAAGATCTTTGTGCGATGATGAACAGAGTGGAACATCAAAGCTTACATTGGAATGTAATTCGTTGTTAGAATTGTTAGAGAACAATAAATTACTGCCAGGGTCGCTGCACTCTGTGCTGAACTACAGTGGATAAAGACGGAGGAAGATACGAATAATGATTCTAAAGCAGAGGAAAGAGATGAAAACAAAACTACAACAAACTTCAACATTAAACAGCTGAGAAATAAGTCAACCGGTACAAAGAACGTAGATGTTACTTTTACATACGAACGGCACAAACGGTTGGAATCTCCAACCGTGCGTCCATGTCCGGATAGTCTATTCACAATATTTGCTTACTAACCAACATATTGCTATCGTTGGATTTTGTTGCTCACAAAGCTTTAATCTTTAGATGTTTACAATGAGCGGCATAAAGTCACTGACTGTGATTGACCACTGCGGACGGTGAGTTGTGGCCGTGGTGGTGGCGGTGTTGGCGTTGAAGATGATGATAATTATCTTGGCGATCATTGCATTTGACTACCAGCCACTTTATTCATCCGCATTGTGCTCTTTTTTTCTGTTTAGATAAACAATTAGAAACTTTAACAAGAAGATTTAGATTTGCTGTCTACAGATGAACCTCTTTAGACGTCGAATGGTTATTCATATAGCTCAAATTTTACAGCAATAATCAGCACAAATATTCACTTGATTCAATGACCTTTTTTACATGAAAGTCCATTAGTTCGTAATGAGTGGCTTATTGCCTTTCTAACTTTTCATACTTTTAGAGCATTAAATAAATTCGATATTTTGGAAATATTTGAAAAATTCGATTTCGTTTATACTTCGTTTCGTCCACGGTTTAAGAGACAATGAAAAAAAAAACTGTGAGCTGATTTTATGAAGATTATCGGGACTGGGCCTTCAGTAGGATCCAGAAAATTGTTCGAAACAAGATTTGTTCTTTTTTATGGCTACGACCTAGATAATTTTATTCCACTTCTTAACCCGTACATGTCTGTACGTTGCGAATAATCCTCTATACTGTTTATTCAATTATGATTAATCTTCGGCAGGCTATTTCTTAGGCAACTTGAACTTTTTCTATTGTAGGCCAATTACGGTACATTTGGTGGAGCGGAAATCGTTCCAATAAATGTAATACTGGTACACTAGTGATCTCTAAATGTTGTTTACACATACATAAATGTATACACAATTGTGTGTTCGTTTCTATCGTAAAGAGTCGACCGAAATTTTTCTCACGGGAACAATTGATCAAGACCGTTCTGTTTGTCCGAATTGACCGAAATAGTTTTGTTGGGAGGGGCAGAAAAATCGCTCCGCCGAGTTTGGATCGAAATCTTTCTATCAGGATGAGTCAACCATGATTGATTTGTTGCTCAGAAGTGAACATCTCGGAAGAATAAACCGATACCGTTTTTTTTGAGAAAATCGATCGTGGTTGGCTTTTTAGATATATAATACCGAAATAGTTACATTTGAATTAATAGTTAGGAAGAAATTGATCCAAATCTTTCTTTTGGGAAGAAACGATTAAAAATTTTCTGATGGATTCGAAAAAGTTGTCAGAATCTATTTGGCAGGAAAAATCAGTTGAAATTTTTGTCTTGAAAACAACCGACCATGATTATGGCCGCTACAGTTCATGCAGAACGACCAACCGAATATAATGTTGTTGGAAAGAATCTGTTCGGTAATTAATTAAATTGTTTGTAGATGCCTATCCGAAATTTTTCTACTGAGAAGAATCGATCAAAATCATTCGATTGGCAAGAATCGACGGAAATCATTCTTTCCCGATGAATCGGTTGACATCTTTTCGTCGGGACTACAATGATTTTGCTGAACAGAATTGGCGAAATATTTCTGTTGAGAATGATTAACCAAAATCTGTTTTCTGGAAAAATCGACCGTAATCGATTAATCGAAATCAAAATTTAGTTGGAAAAAATCGAAATATTTCCATCGAGAGCAATCGACCAAGATCATCCTAATGAGTAGAATTGGAAGAAAGAGTTATCTTAGGTTAATTTGACTGATGGCGTTCTATTTGGAAGTATTGATCGAAATCGTTGGACTAAGAAGAATCAATCAAAATCGTTCTGTTGAGAAGAATATACTGAAATCGATCTGCTAGAATCGACCGAAATAGCTCTGTTGTCTTTTCAGTCCCCTCGGATATTGGAAAGGTCCAGAGACTATTAAGAGTAATATTATGAACTATTCTGAACATTTTTGGTTTTTCAATTTTTAGAAATTGTTTAGCTGGAAAGTTATTGATGTTTCCTTATGTATAAAGGCCTCGTTAATTAATCTACAGTTTCTTATTAAGCTTATTCCAAGAAAAGTTACTACCACAAAATTCTTGGGTATTATAAACTTGTTCACTGATTGGCCTCAGATCTTCTTGCGATCTTAGATCAAATACAACTCTATCAAATCGTTGCTAAAGTACTTTGCTCCGTCTTCAAATTCGTTTAAATTTCGCTGTCTTTGCGTTGTTATGAAAACCTATAAATTATCACCGGAAATTTTTCGTAATTTCCTTATTGGCAATATTTTGGTGGGCATTAGATAGAAAAATTCGAGAGAGCTAAAAAAAAAAAAAACAAAACGAAAACATGCTAACATATGAACAAAACACGTGAAGTGTTGATTTGCGTTTTCTTTCAAAGAGATCTGTGAGCAATTGTGATCGCTGGGTGATAACGTTGGAGGGGGTCTCACGCGCCAAATTGCACCTGCTAAAGTAGCCACCAACAAAATGTTGCTAGCCGTTCTCAACAAGTAACAACAAATAAAAAATGATCTGTAGGAAAGCAATAAAATGTCGTTAGTAATTTAGCAGAAATGTCCGAGTGTTGTGGGTATTGTGAGTTGGTATATCTCTGTAGGATATGATCGTGTGTGATCTGGTATCGTTGGGGATCATAATGTAATTAAAACCAGTATGAAATCACAAAAGAACAGAAGGAACTAGATAATAAAATGATAGAATCAAGTTTAGCTGTAATTAGAAACGAAATAGCACACAGGTGAAGCTCAATGAATGTGCTAATGTAAACCAGTAAGTGTAATATCAGAAGCGATTTCCTATTGGTGTCTAACATAGGGGGTGTAGATACACAGTGTGCATGGATTTCAGAATATATTTGTGAGTCAGAGGCAGGTAAAGCAAATGATACACATACAAATATTTCATGTGATAAAGTTGTGAACTGTTTCGAAACAGTTTTACGATTCACCTTCTTATAACTGCAGTAGTTTTGCATCTTTTTTATGGAATTTAGTTTTATTGATTGATGGAAAATAATATTGTACATGCTAAATAGTAACAAAATAGATATAACCATTCCATTTGAATTAGTTCCAAATTAATGCAATTATTTGTTCTCTACAGTAAACTTTGCAGGTTGAAATAAATCGCTTTCTATGTAAAATGCCTGTTGCATTTTCTTTATTTTAACATACGATGAGAAAAGAAAAGTTAGGAAAATGACAGCACATCTCGCAAAATTATTCACACACAATCCTATAGAACTTAAGAAAGACGTTAAGAAAAAATTTGGCACATATGATTTTTTCAGTCAGGGAGGAAACTCGTATAAAATCTGGTACATCGATCAATGTTTTGACATGGCCTTCATTGCAAAGAACCTGTTAAGCTCGATTTCTATGATGCACCGATTGATTTTCATTTCATTTCACTTATTTAGGTCTATGGACATATAAATCCTTATAGACTAAGAATAAACATAACATATTTCAAGAAAGTTATGTAAATATGTAAATTATTATATTTTAAATATCTAAAAAGAAACAGTTTAAATTTATTTCTAGACATATAAAACTATACGTATTGAATTGGGTGTTCATTTCTTGCAATCCCATTTAGGATATTAAATTCAATAAATCCGCGATTCAAAGCACTATGCTGGGCGTAATTTGTGGAATGACGTATTACAGTAAGTATATAATGATATCTAAGTGATCACGGCGGAACATAAAACGAAATAAGAGACAATAATTCAGAACAATCAATTATACCGACTATTATATCGAATACAAATAACCAGATATGATAAATACGGTGAGCCTGGTAACCAGCATCTGGAAGTATAAGGAGGCACAAAATAACCAAAGTTAATTGAGGAGAGAGCAAATTTCAGAAAGACCCGCTGAATTCTTTTTGTACGTGATATATTGACTTGGAAAAGGGGACTCCAAACAATAGTGGCATATTTCAACTTTGATCTTACATAGGAAGTATACACTATTTTTAAGGTATGTGGATCAATGAAATCGGAACAATTTTTTCTAATATACGCTAGTATAGAATAAGCTTTAGGGAAAGTATAATTTATATGCGTGGTAAAAGCCAGTGCCGCATCAAAAACAACAACTAAATTCATTTTACTTTCAACAGTGAGGAGCCTGTAATCACCAATTTTGAAAACCAGTTGAATTGGATTACGAGATTTTGAAAATTAAATATGAACACATTTTGATAGATTTGGTGAAAGATTGTTTGTTTAGGGAACACCAATCAAGAAGATTATGTAAATCATTCTGAAAATCTAGGGCCTCAAAAATATTGGAGATTTTGTGATATATTTCTAAGTCATCTGCATATAAAAGAAAATTTACTTTTCTAACACAGTTAGAAATATCATTTATAAATAAATTAAACAACAATGGTCCCAAAATACTGCCTTGCGTCATGCCAGATGTTTGCAAATGTGGAAGAGATTCATAACCACAAATAACGACTTTGCGTATTCTATTTGACAAATACGATTTTAACCACTTTAATATCAAGGAATAAAGTCCCATAGATTGCAACTTAGCACAAAGTATACTATGATATACTTTATCAAACGCTTTTGCGAAATCGGTGTAAACTGTTTCAACTTGATGTTCAAGTTCACATGATGAAATACAGTATTTAGTGAAAATGGTTAAATTTGTTATGGTAGATATATCTGGATAAAATTCATGCTGAGATGGGGATATAATCGGTTTTGTAAGAAAAGATTACTTATAAATTACATGTCCAAAATTTTTCGAAACATTTGTTAGTTTAGAAATCGGTCTGTCACAGGTAACATCATTTTTCTTACCAACTTTAAAAATTGGTGTTATGGACGCCGACTTCCATCTATCAATAAAAATACCTTTTTTTAATGAAGAATTCAAAATATATTTAAGTGCAAAGGTTAGTGATGAGGCACATTTCTTTAGTGATAGACACAAATCCTGTCAGAATCCTATTTATAGCTGATTTTTAAATGCATGATTCTATCGAACACCTCATCCTCAGTCAGTTCCAGGACACCAATGTCTAGCATGTCAAACAAATTTGAGTATTTAGCTATATGAGTCGATGAAGGCACAAAATTTGATTTTAAAAAATTGGCTAAACAAGTTAACAGAATCACTGTATAACCTTGATACAACATGAACAAATGTCATGTTTGAGAGAATTTCTGAAACACTCCTTTTTGAATTAACAAAATGCCAGAACGACTTAAGATTATTGCAATTTCCAAATTTAATATTTCCATGTTTCAGAATCATTTCAAATTCCACAATTCCAATTTTAGTGATATCAGATTTTAGCTTACTTTAAAATGGTAAAGGATTCTTTGGGAATCAGTTACGTGTCATGTGAAATTCCATAAATATGAGATACTATGATTGCTTTTAGAGGTCTCTTTCTCCAGTAGATTCATTTGTGCCTAAAATTATCAACATTTCTTCACGAACAAACGTTTGTCTTTATCGACCTTAAAACCTTCAGAAATCTCTGCATATTTTTGTCACGACTTAACTTTTTTTCTATTTAATATTTTTTTTTATTACTTTGATGTGAGCTTTTTCATTAGATTCAATCTTTTTCCCACATCCCCAACAGAATTCGTTAAACAGAACAATTAAAACGTAATAATAGAAAAAATCAGTTTGAAATTGAACGCCATTTGACCCAATTTCTAAGACAGCAAATTGATGTTTGATTTGATCAAGAATGGCGTTCCGACCATGCTGCCGAAAGACGAATAAACCCAATTCTAAAAAACATCAAACAATTCAACAACTGTTGCTGTTGTTGTGATTGGCTTGATTTTCTAAAGCAAATATTCTATAGAAACCACAAAAAGAGTATGCACAGATCAGACCCAGCCACAGCCACATTATGTGGTTCAAAGTGGCAGCAGCACTGGAGGCCAGCACTATAAATTGCTTTGCTCCGGCTCTTTCATTCTGACAGTCATTTAAGTAAAATAAACAATTAAATTGAGTCTGGTCCGCGCTGTTTTTTGCGCTTTTTTAATGAATGAAAATCGCCAGTAAACAAACGCTCAAGACATGATTTCGCTTGGTGGGGGGAAATAAAACCCCAATAAAAAAAATTTGTTTAATTTGCTTGCATGTAAAGTCAGAGTTTGCTTTTAGTCGAACTTTTAACAACATTTTTGGTTTTAGTTATTACACTTTAGCGTAATACTGGCGGAGTTGTTTTCTAGGGCAATAATAATTCCGTAGCCATTAATAACTCGATTTTTATAATTTTGACCTACTCCGGCCAGA
>JAHXMU010000006.1:3447404-3495167 GCA_019455685.1 Philornis downsi
AGCCATTAATAACTCGATTTTTATAATTTTGACCTACTCCGGCCAGAGTATGTGCGATGGAAAAGTCGCTTAATGAGCACCGGTTCTGAGTTGAGGTGTGTTCGTCCCAAACGACAGAAAAAGTTGAGAAAAGAGTGAAATCTTCAGTTTAATGACGACAACGATTCTTAGAAAGCGAAAGATGTTGCCAACAGGTTTTGTTGTAAAGAAATTTTTGGTTGGAATGAAATAAAAATTAAGATTTGAATAATAATTAAATAAAATTAAAAAAAATCATTACAGTAAATCAAAAAACAGAGATAATCTTTAATTAAGAAATCGAGAAATCGAATACGCCACTGCGAGTCTTAACTCGATTTGTGATTGTGATTTGAATAAATACAGAAAATTTCAGCTCAAAATTGTTCTTCAGAAACGTCACACATATTAAAAGAAATTGAGAATTTTATGAGCTTTAATGTGGGAGAAAATCGATTGAATGTTGAATTGAATTGAATGTTGCGAGGAAATAGCAAAATGAAATCTCATATTTGCTGTTGAGAAAATATCACTGAATACGAGAATTTTAGTTTGATTTGTTCAGTTGTGGAAATGTTCAGATACTATTGAGATTTTTCCCTTGTAGTTTAGAAAAGCCATTTAATAAGGTTATTTTGCTTTCGGCATTGGAAAGAAACAATGAGACATAACTTTTTTTTAAATATTGAGAAATTTTAAAAATATGTCACTAATAATTACAAAATTTGGCTTTTCATAGCCTACAGATGTCTGCAATATATTGAAAAATCGGAGGTTAATTATATAAAATATAAACTGATTGACTGAGAATCAACTCGTTTAACAACGTCCGTCTGCCTGCCTGTATGTCCACGGGTTATTGTAATCAGAGTACATGTCGCTATTATTAATCGATTTCAACTAGAATTGGCACATATGTTTTGTTTGGACGTGCACTACTGGCCCACAATAGCCCCTTATTTTTATTCAGCTCCATCTGGGCTTTTTCTCTTCCGAAGTCATGGTTTTCATTGCAATTTGAATTATATTTATTAGTATAATACGTCTAAAAGATCCTGCTGGATTAACCACACCGGACAACGTTTTGGTCCATACAAATGAACCGTTGTAAAGTGGACCGAGCCATGCCCAACTGCTGAGAATGGCGTTTTTGGGATGTTTTTGGGGACCTCTCAACACTGGCTCGTACGGCAGCGATATTCTCGGCCGATCGCCTTGGTCGACTTTTATTTGGCCTCTTCGGATTAGAAAGAGCCTCACCAGTCGAAAATTTTTCGTATAAACGCTTAATGGTGTTCTTAGAAGGCGCACTTCTCACATTTTTTAATATTTTAAAAGCACGTTGAGTTTTCACAATTGACTTCTTCTGTTGAATGTAAATTTCAACTATTTCAGAGCGCTCGCGTGGCGTGTATTGTTCCATGGTAAAAATCTGCTTGGACTGACGCTTCAAACGCGGTATGTCATTAAGCGATCT
The DNA here is from genome assembly GCA_019455685.1 of Philornis downsi. Taxonomy (NCBI): domain Eukaryota; kingdom Metazoa; phylum Arthropoda; class Insecta; order Diptera; family Muscidae; genus Philornis; species Philornis downsi. The sequence continues at coordinate 3,448,900 of JAHXMU010000006.1, forward strand.
GACATCTCTGTTAAAAGTTATGGCGTTGCCAGATGGGTCCGTCGAATATGGGCAACCCTGTATTGCTAATATCTGCTAGTAGGAATCAGAAAATGTTTTAGTATGGGCTTACATAGTTTTCGATTAAATGTGCTGATTTGCTCATTAAATTTATTATTAAATTAAAATTAAATCCGAAATAGGTCTATTTATCTTCAAGTTCGCGTTCAAAGCCCTCTCTAATGTTGGGGGAAACCGAAGTAACATTTCACAATTTACCTCCCTCTAATGTTTGAGGAAACTGAAGTAACATTTCACAATTTACCGCCAACGATTTAGATATATTCATATCGTTAGCCTGTAGCCTGTATACACAACTTCTCCCATTAACAAATAAGAACCAAATTGTTGACTGAAGAATTCGTGTTGGGCACAGATGTACAATCAATTTTTCGATCAAATTTACTCATCGTCTCACTGAATTTTATAGCTTTTCAAAGACGTACATTTACCTCCATAATAGCGTTTCCTAGCCATGGCAACGGCTGAGAATACTGCGATAACATCACGCAATAATGGATAATTGACGATGAAATTTATTCAGATTGCTGCGTATTGCCAGCACTACCATAGCAGGTGGCTTCTGCAAAAGGCGACGCCAGGTGTATTTGTAGCCTTTCGCATTAGGGTCTGTTTCTTTACCCAAGAACTCTCCCTTACTAACTTTTCAATTCGTGAAATTCATGTTGCGATATTGAACTCAGATAGGCCCCGAACAGTTTTCATTGCATCAGACTGCTAAAGATTTATTTGTTGTAACTGAGACGGCAGTTCAATTAGTATTAAATTCAACTTTGCTTCCCAGTTGATACTTGAGAAGATTGTAGTAACATCTGCCTGTTTTTCGCTGTCACGTACTTTTATATCAATGGAATTTGCTACATTTATTCCATTATTATCTCCATCAAGAAGGTGAATGAAGATTACTGGTAAGCATTTTTCACTGAAAACTTCAGACTGAGCCACGTGGCAAACACGACTGCGCTCATACGAGTATGATTGTGGTTTGGAGCAACGATCATTTCGACGTTTTTAATTCGGTGACGTCATTAAATTGTAGGTCGCTTTTAGGTAGTCTATGCAGGTGATCAGATTTCCAAAAAAAAGGAGTCAAATTAAGATCTGCTTGTGTATGCAGAAACTAGTGTAGTATAACGACTTTTCAATTGTATTCAATTTATGAATTCTCGTGTGGTCAGCTAATCTAAATCATTTTGCATTCATACGTCAAGTGTTGTCTCAATTTCACTTGGTCGCAAAATATTAAAATTAAGTTTTATAGGGATTTATTTATTTATTTATTAATGTATTACGTGTTAATTTGCATATACTGAAATATTGCTTACCTCAGAACATACATACATATATATGCAGGTTTACAATTTTGTAAAAATAAAGATGATTGCATTCCTCTTTAAAGCTTTTGCGCATGTCCACATCATCAATTTTCTGTTATATGGCCTTATTCAAGTCGTTCGCTTTTTCATTTCTTAATTATACAATAAACCTGTAATATTTATAAATAATACCATCAAGAATTTCAATTTATGGCACAACGATGTGAGAGGGAAAGAGAAAAATATTAATGTCTACAATCGTTAATAATGTAAATTAGTCAATAATTGAAGACGAGTCGCTGAGATGTTGGAAGACAAGTCAAAATTAAGTATAAAGAATTTCACACAATTGTGTAAAAGCATTAATGGAAATACTGGAAACAATCTTTAATCTGACATCAGATTAGGTATTAGAAAAAAAAAAAATAATTAAAGAAAAATGTGTAATTATTTGCCGCTGCAGGTGGATGGAAACAATAAAATACATCAGCGATGAATAGAGAAAAGTTGAGATCATAACATTTATGTGGCATTATATTCTTATATTATATTCTTATATTCTATTATATTCATTATATTCTTCTAATTTACAGTGAAATAATTGAAGGGGGGGAGTAAAGTATACATACGCTTGGAACTTGAATTGTTAGCAAATTACACATTCTAGCTTTGGTGATTTTTTTTCCTTTTTCCTTGTAAGTTTTAAAAACTTTCAGCAAATACCTGCACCTAATATGTATATGAAATTTCTGCTGATTTCATACTGTTAACAAGAGAATGTTACAGGATAACATCTAAAAAAATTTTTAAAACCGGTACAGAAATATCAGTCAAGTGAACTTCTGTGCGAGTATAACTATTTGCTCTATGGCGCATAAACACACTTAAAGTTTGAGGAGTCCAGTGTATTTATACATTGTTTAATATTTGTTCAAATTATATTTGACGTTGTCAACAAAACAAAGTAACAGTAAAACAAAGTAACAGAAATTGAAGTGAAAGGTGTATTGCATTGTTCCTATCGGAATTTATGAACTCGGTTAGAGTCAGAGACTAATGTTTTTATCAAAAATGTGAACATAATACGAAATACGCAACAAGTGGTTAGGTCCAAAATAGAGTCTTCAAATCTTCACCAAACAAAGTACTAATAGAGGTATGAAATGTTACCTATTACTAACTGCAATAACGCTATACTAACTAAAATGATTAGGGAACCATCTATCGCACATTATTTACACTATTTTAGGCATTTGCAAAATTGTTACATTTATTTACGTACATATCAGCATTATTTATTTATTTCTAGAGGATCGAGAATTTTTAATTTAATAATAATTAATAACTGATACCTTTTACAGAATATCCTTTATTTAAAAACAGGTACATAAATGTTATTCAAGTGAACTGACTTTTGTATATCTTCACTTAATGTCCTTTTGCATAGTTGCTAAAGTGTGCACAGTACAAGTAGAAATGCGGTAAACCGCGAAATTCTTATCGGCAAATTAACGCACAGCAAAAAAACCTCAGCTATAACTTGCTTAATTTGCTTATTATAACTTATAACTTTTCGCTTAAAAATAACTAAGTATCCTAAGAACCTGATACTTCCTAATTTTTACTGAATTTAATACGTTCGAAGGAAAGATAGGAATGAAGAACTGTATTGGTTTGTATGGCAGGTATCAGAAAGAGTGTCAATTTTTTTTCCAAATTTTATGGTTAATAAAATGTATTACAATTTAGATATATTTGAGTTACTCCTGTGTACGAATTGGAGTTTAGAGGTTTAAAATTAACTTTCGATAAATAGCTTGTATGAGAGATGCTAGGAGGGATGTGGCAGTGCACTCAATTTTCATTCTCAGAACTTAGTTCACAAATCTCATGATGTCTGCCAAATTTGACTGAATTCTGGACAAAGCGCAAAGGTATGAGCCTAAGAAATATGGATAAAGAATGGGTTAAATCGTTCATTTGTATGAGAGGTACCAGAAAGGGCATGGTTAACCGGTTGATTTTTTCATTTTTTTTTCATTAAAATGTACACAAAATATAGGTTGCTGGGGTCTACAAATAAAGAGGTACGAGGAATATAATTTAATTTCAAAAAATCGACAAGGAACGGTGGTTTAGTATATCGTAGCCCTCTTGAAGTCTTTGGCTTGAATCTGGTATAATACGATACAATATTAGGCAGTGTGAAGTTTTAGCAAGTTTCATAAAAATTTTCACACAGACGGCCATCGCTTAAAACCGACTTAAAAAGTCATGAAATACATTTGCCCAAAATATATTACGTGCGCAACTAAGTTCCCTCTATTTGGCAATAGATGGCGCCAGTTGTAAATGCTAGTCGATTCTGCCATAACCTAAACGTCATGCGTCAAGCTTAGGCATACGGTAAACATACCGCCTCGACACAATAGTTATTTTCTTTTGACGTCATATTCTTTTTGGTTATGTGAATATGTATGATTTTTGCCAGATAATCGTTATATGCGGGAAGTATTGATTTTTTTTCAGGCGAGCTCTGCGCGAGAAACGCCCACAATATGCGGAGAGACACGGAGGAGTGATTCTTCAGCATGACAACGTTCGACCCCACGTGGCCTTTCCCGTTAAAACCTACCTGGAAACGCTGAAATGGGAAGTCTTACTCCATTTGCCATATTCTACAGATATTGCCCCGCCGATTATCACTTGTTCTGTTCGATGACACACGGCCTGGCTGACCAGCACTTCCTTTCGTATGACGACATCTAGGGATGGTTAGATTTGTGGGTAGCCTCAATAGATGAATAGTTTCACCGTGATGGAATTCGAGCTTTGCCAGAAAGAAGGGAAAAAGTGGTAGCTAGCGATGGGCAGTACTTTCAATAAATCACTTGTAAACATGTTTTCATAGTAAAGTTCAATTTTTATGTAAAAAACAGCAAGAACTTAGTTGCGCACCTAATATTATACCTGGTACATTAAACACTTTCTAGTGGGTGTTACATTTTTGACACATTAAATAATTGATTAAATTGATCAAATAATTCATTACTTCGGATGAATGCATGAATAATTTACAGAAATGTATCTACGAAATTATCAAAGCAGAAAACTTTTTATTTCATAGAAAATCTAAAAATCAAGCTGGGATTATCTTTTGATGTAGCTGAGGAAACGGAAACATCTCCAAAATTAGTTTTGTATCATCTTGTAGTCATGCTTATGATATTTCGCAAACAAAGGCGATACTCATCTTAATTGCATTATATTCCTCTTGGGCCGTTCCTCAAATTCGAAAAAGGACTAGGCTTCATAAATGTGTTTTGTTTTATCGAAATGTTGAGTACTCCATGCCTTTGTTAATATGCTATCTCCACTACGTCGCCGATAGAGATGAACTAAATTAACAATCATTGTGAAAAGTTATGCCTTTTTCCTTTTGGAACTCAGGTTCCAATTTACTGTAGGCAATCTGGAAGAGTTTAGGCTCAATTGTGGGGGTTGAAAACCGGGAGATCTGAGTTCCTATTCATACTCCCCATCTACTCGTAATTGACTTGCGGAAAATTTAAACTTTCTGGAAAAAGAGGTTAGGAATCTGAGACTTACGTTGGTATTTATTCGAAAGCTAAGGGCGGCTAGCGACGTGGCTCTGGTGGTTGTTGAAGTGTAGAGAGACTCGTGCTCTCGCCACAACCACGAAACCTCCGTACACCGCTGAATTGCCACCTAGGCATCACAAATAGTGGGTTTTTTTTCATTTCATGGTTGAATAGGTTTACTTTTACATCATCTAACAATAATTCATTTTAGAATTAAATTTAAGTTAACTGTAGTTTTTCAAATAATTCATTTTAATTCGTTTTTAAAACAATTCATAAAATTCATTGGATAATTAAATCAGATCTAATTATATTAAACAATCTCTTTGATATTAGGAAAACAACTCTAACTAACACTTCATTTACAATATTTTATGAATATGTCTTAAATAAACTCTAAACCCTGGCCCAATTTGTAAACTTCCATTCATTTATTCATTAAGAAATTGAAAATTTCAAATACATCTTCGATTTGTATACAAAGCAATGGCTTTGTAAAATAATCAAATTCGGGTCTCTAAACAATCGAACAAATAATCGAATCCACAGCGCAATTAAACTTTCATTCATAACATCCGCTTCATCATTTGAATATTTACAGTCGTGGCGATGAATGCAAATTGCTACCTCTGGTTTTGTTAAAAATTTATGAAAATTGCACAGAGTTATGTTCGTTAGAGCAGCGAGCAAAAACGTAAATTGCGAAAAACGTTTAGTTATGTTAAGTTTTGTGTGTTTATTTATTTTTATTTTCGCTGTAACCTAACAGGAAATGCAAATAGTATCCAATTACAAGTTAGTTTAAGACGCTGAAGCGTCAAAACCGAAAACACACAGGAAAGTATTTTGTCCCGAAAACGAATTCCGGTATTGGTTGCCGAAGTAAATTGCGAAATGTGACCATTTCCTTTGCTTTTGCTTTGGAGACCACAAAAATGTTTAATATTTATGAAATACACACGATTTTTGACACTTTGCTATCAAATGAGGTCATTTTATCAGCTGTGTTTATCAAAATAAAAAAGTGCTAAAATTGTATTTTTGGTCGGTAATTTTTCGCATCTTGCATTTAAAGTTGAAAATAAACGAAGTGTTAATATAATAAAGCTAAGAAGAAAATAAAAATAATTGTTGTATTTGAGGAATATGTGTAAAATACTGCAAGTGAACGCAACGCGAATGCGAACCTTTTTAAGTGGGCAAGGATATCATGGCTAAATTATTGTGACAATCGCTTCAATGGTTCGAGTTATACTTTGATTGAAAATAGTGCGGTATTTGCAAATGGTGAGAACATACTTTTTGAATGGTGCATTAAAACACCAAGTTCAATGTTTCGCCAGTGTGCCGAAATTTATAGAATGCTTTAAAACTCATCATTCCATTTTACCCTTGACCTAAGCCTTGATTCAGTGCAAATAATAATGAAATACTGCGCACAGTTCCCATGGAAATCGATTTCATATCTGAATACTGCTAGCAAAAACGGACAACTTAGAAATGCTTATAATAAAGAAATTTTTTATAGTTAGTTATTTTTATTTAGTATCACACTAACGATTATCACATTTAGCTACTGTCATAACAATGAAGATTGATACAGAGCCACATAAACAAAACATTTCTTGAGGTATAGAAGTGGTTTCAATTTGTATCAGAATCAGTTAACTTAACATGTACTTGTCGTAGGAGAAAGGGTGCTCATTTGTGCTGTCTTTTAAGTGCTTCTGAAGTTGCGCCCATGAAATAGTTAAAATGTGACATAGTCATGAAAATGTCATGACTAATGTCATGTGATTTAGTCTAATTGACCAAAAAAAAAAAATCCAGTATTTCGGCTACCAAAACTCTGTTGGAAGAACCAGGCTTTTGAAATACTATCAAAACTTGGTGTGACGAATTGGAGGAGAACTGCAGAAGATCGAAGCGCTTGGAATTATTTTTTACGGGCAGCGTATAATAGATAAGTAAGTCTATTCCAGTAGCCACCTAAAAAGAAGAAGTATTTCCGGTATTATTTTATCATTCAAGTTGGTTCCAATTCGCTGGAAAACATTTGAAAAGTTCAGTATTATTTCATCATTCGCGGAACGTATTTTAATATGTAGTCAGTGTAATTGGAGAATAGTCACTTTTATGGAATCACTTTTTGGAAGCGATGAAAAGGAAACTCCCCGAACTCTACAAAACATGGCGATGTTATTGTTTGTAACATATTTTTTTTCTCGATATAATCTAACTAAATTTCAATACGCTTAGGGAGCTTCTAATTTTTGGAAATCATCGGAAGACTGTCGAAATGTGCTTCCAAGATTTGTATTATCTCTTTGTTCGATGAAAATCATTTTTCCAGCGTTAATTTTTTGATACGTGAGAAGAGAAAAATAAATCAAATGGACAAAATATTGCAATAAATCGTACTTAAGTGTGCTGATTTTCGTAATAGTTTTTTGAGTCGCGATTTAAATTGTTTTATTTTTTTCATCCATTAACCTGGCCTTTCGTACATCCAGCTGGTCCAAAACATTACAATAATAATATGAATACATTGATCTATCAGTTTGGAGATAATTTATAAACAATATTGCTTTTGTATACCAAAAGCCCGACGCTAATGTCTTATTCGCGAATTTTTGGTCTCTAAGTCGCTCTCTCTAAGCCTTTAGCCTTTTGTACTGTCTTCCAGATCTCATTCATATTAATGCAATGACGGCCAAAATATTTTTTATTCTTCCTAAAACGCTTCAGGTTTTGCTAAGAAAATCGCACTCAAATCTGTTTTCGTTCCATTGTTAGAGAATGGACCACCCTTTATGCACCCAACCCTCCTTCCGTGTGCCTCTTTAAAGCACGATAGTGAACTCATGTGTTAAGCTAGAAGACTGAAATATTGCACGAAGATGTCCCATTTCCATATTTTAAAATTAGTCAAAATTGGGCCTGTAGGGAAAAACTTCCCAGGACTGAATATCTCTAAATAAACGGAAATTGTTGTTGTTAGAATTGGTTCTTAAGTAATTTTTAAGATGGTTTCAAAACAAAGACATAAAACCTAGGGATTTATTGCACGGGAATTTAAAATAATTAAATCTCTTACCTCCTCGGAAACAATTCCTTTTGTCGTTTTCCGTTACGGCAAAGTCGTCCGTAAAAAAATCTTTCAAACCATTTCTGGTAAGTTCTTTCATTTAGTCCGTTTCCTTCATACACAGACTTTATCTTTCAGCTGGCTTCAGTAGTCGTTTTTTTCTTTTCGGAAATAATACAGCATAATACGCCTAAAATGATTTTTTTCACTCACTTTTCCCACCTGCTTAAATTTTTTTAAACGCTGTAACCACTCATGACTGGAACGAGAACACAAATAAACAATTAGAGAAACAGTTTAGAGAAGGAGTAGAAGGAAGTAGTTATGATAGTGTTTGAAGGAGCTCTACGTCATGAGAACTGACGTCTGGTGAACTAACGAATTAACCGAATGAACTTTCCGAACAACCCAATATATGCAGGTCATAGTATCATCATCATCATTATTATATCTGAAGTCACATATCATGAAGCTTTTGAGGTATTTTATCATAATATACGTTACGGGAAGCGTAAAAAAGCGTATTTGTGTCCGATTAGACTACTTTTTAGATTATGATAACATAAACGTTGGCCTCTGACCAAAATGCGCCACATGTAATAGTCACCAAAATTTTATACAAATTAGTTTTAAACCGAGTAAAAAAATATTTGACCCCGCGTACTTCAACTTCTACATTAGGTGTTATTATAGGAATTGCTCTCGCTCCACCCCTCGTAAGCTAATTACGCTGCTTTGACCAAAGTTTTATGGCATTTATTTAAAAAGTCTAAAAGCTTATGGAGAACAAATGGATACAGAGGCACATATGTGAACGTTTATAGACAAGGATATCTACAAAATTCTATTGAATTTTACAATTTTGTACTTATACGAGTAAGCTACCTGACGGAACATTAAATTATTTCTCCAAATAAGGCTTTCAAATAGTTTAATTTCAGATTGAATATCAAACAAAATAGTTGTTAAGTTAATCTCCAGTTTTCACAATACAACAACATTCTTATTTCTTAAACATTGTATGATAGAATTCCCGATTCCTGAAGCATCTCAATCCTGAATATCAATACCTAAAGAGAATTGTTGTATCCAAAAGATTTTTGAGAAATTCGAAATAAGACTCGAATGGGCTGAAGTCATTGCTTTTAATTTTGATTTTTGTATAAATAATTAAGGAAAATGTGGATATTATATATGTTCATAACACAAAGTTTGTGAAATTAATTAATTATTTCTATGTTTCCTCTGTTTTGACTTAAAATAGTACACCTTTGTTCCTTTACCAACCCCGGCACAGGTCATAAGTTCGCCAACAAATTGGCTTCACTCTCGTTACTTTTCCATTGCAACACATTTTTTATATTCATTATTGTTGCATGGCTCATTTTAAATTAAAGTAATTCACTTATAAAGCGTACAAATTAATTCAAGTTGAAAACACTCATTTTATGATTGTTCAATGTTAGACTTTTTGCTTTCAGAGAATTGTATTACATTTTCAGTTAAAATGGTCAAGTGTGAGTTACGGTTTTATTTCCAACAGAAATTTAGCTTAGTGATACTTATGCGGTGTGTTTTATTTTATTTGAAATGATTTTCACTTTTTATATTTTCGGCATTTTTATTTTCATGTACAGAAAATAATAACAACAATTAATGCGACGCGTTTCTTTCGGTTGTTGCTTTCTATGGGGTAGGATTTGTAAAGTCATTGAAAAATCTAGACAAGTAAACTAAAATTTGTTACTGATGCTCAGAGTATTAACAAAAGTAGTTGTATTTAGATTTGGAACCACCTTGTATAAGGTGTAATAAAAATAAATACATAATTGTCAAAAATTTGTTTTTAATTATTTCTTTTAAAAAAAGTTAATAAATAATTCCCGTGTCTATTTTTAAAATTCACAAACGATAAAAAATTGTTTGTCTTTAATTCCATGTAATAACTAGACCACTTTTGATAATGATCGAGCAGTTTGACAGACGATTTGTTTACAAACAAAATGAAGAGAGAACTATTAAAACCAGAGAGAATACAGAGGAATCAAGTATAATATTTGGTATGTGTGGGGTGAAATAAAACTGAAACATAAATGGAAAACCATTTCTGCGTTAGGTTAGGTATTTCATCTTCCAAATTGAGAGATCATGTTATTTACAACTCAACACATAGTTTTTGATTTACGGCAAGTCCATCATTAAATTTTCTTGGTAATCTATTATGCAGAAACATTATAACATCATCAATTATTAGATAACATTTCTAATTTTTTTGCATAGTCTTTCCCTTGCGGCGATATTTTAATTTTCACATTTTAATGATCTTTATTAGAATTCTGTTCGTCTTCAAGCTTTTGCTACCCAATTCCAGAGATTTTGCAAACAAATTTTTTCAGCATTTACTTCTTTCTGTTCGTTTCGCTTTACACTTGAAGTAATTATTTCTCAGTTTACTCACGCATTTCAACCAAATCCATCAATTAGCCGCAATTCTAATTATCTCCACCACATAACTTCAGCTCTCGAGTTCAATGACCACAAATTTCAATTCAAAAGTAAACGAAAAGATACAAAAATACATAATTCCATTCACAAACAACAACATTCCATTCCCCTCTTTAACGTGGCTAAGATACACGTAATACCATAATTTGAAAACACCCTAAAACACCTCAAAGCCATCATTTCCATTTAGAGTTTTCCGTATATTTAATAATAATGAGCCACAGGTTTAAATGAAAACAAAAATGCTTTTACCTCAGACATCGGAGAGTTTCTGTTATTTTGGCCATCTTTGTCTTGGCCATTAAAGGAATTGGCTTTTTGCAACATTAATTTTCCTGCTGGTGTTTTTCTCTTTCTTTTTTGCTTTTGTACGTGATTATGGTTGGGAGAGGTGAATCGAAATCAGTTAAGACCCACAGTAAAGTTATCGCTGGCCATCGTAAGGAAAACATGACTAAATTTATGTATGGAAACTTTGGCCAAGTGGAAAAACAAAACTGCCAAGAAAATCCATTATTGAATGCTATGGCCACGGGGGCAACTCACGATATTATCAGAAAAGGGCTTCCACTTCAGCCACCACAGAAGACGAACTAAAGGACAGTGGAGTGAAACAAAATGAAAGGGTTCTGTGCAACTTTCAGTTTTCTATGAAGGGATTCTTCTTGCAACGTTCTAAATAAAGTGCCTACACGGCACTCTTCCATGTTCTACTGTCCTATGTAAAAAGTGTTCTAGATAAAAATTGTCTACGCGCTCATTTTTCTTTGTGGAGTGTGAATATTTTATATGTTAACAATATTCACCAAGACTCTTTTCTGCGTTCTATATGAAAAATGTGAACATGAACGGTATGGAAAACTCAATATAAAAATTGGCTACTTAGATATTTTTCAATATGAAAGAAGTTTATTCAGAAACTTTTCTATATGAAAGGTATTACGCACGAACTTTTCTATAACAAAATGTCTTCTCAGAAATTTCCCTTTAAGAAAGGTGTGTATTAGAAAGTTTTGCTGTAAGAAAAATGTAAACTCAGAAACTTTTATGTGAGAAAAACAGAAACTTTTCTGTATAAAAAATTCAAAAGCGCGAACTCAAATTCTGTTCTATGAGAAAAATATCAGATGTAACTTTTTCATATAGAAAAGTTGTTGAGCTTACACTTCTCATATCGAATACAACATTTGTATACTCAAAGGTGAAGACATTTTCCGTAAAAGAAGGCCATTTCCACGTATAAAAAGTGATAATAAAAATTATTTGTATAGAAAAGTGTATGGCTATGTATAGGTAAAGTCTTTTCATATAAGAACGTGTTGTTACTTTTCCTACAAAATGTGTTCAGGTAAGACAATTTTCAATTGTTTTTTTTTTTTCTTATTTGATATTTTGAATTGAAAACTTTGTATGAAAGGCAGTAGCTACTCATAGCATGTCTATGATTCTGGATACAACTACGATACAACCGTTTACCATTTTTTGAGAGGTGGTCAGCTCGAAGTGTCTGACGAATACTACAAGTAGTCAAGTAATCGACAAGTCAAATTCAGTCCAGCTTTTCAAACTGTAGTTAGCAATTAGTAGTAGTAGTTAGAAATTATAACTAATTAAAATTTTTCTATCCTGAAAAAAAAAACGAATTGAAATATTTCTTTAATTTATTGTTCTCTTAATTTAGCGTTACCATGGAAAATTTTATCCACCGGCATTTTTCATATTAACTTCCATTAATGAATTACTAGTACGATTTTTTGAATTGCACAAATTCTACGTGCACTCATTGTTTAACATATTTTTTAGTATACAAAAAATTTATTCCTCCCATAAGCTTTTTTGCAATTATTATTATTATTATTCCCACGCCTCTGCTCCCCCCAGATACCGCGCGAGCTGGGGTCCATTAATAGCTGAACATGACGGTGGACTCGGCCACAAGTCACTTCAGCACTGTTGTGTCCATTTTTTTCACTTTACCATTACCATTTATCCCAAATCATTCACATGCCCAAACACGGAATTCACCACTATTCCAGTGCTTGAGATCACTATCGGTATAATCTCGATCCGTCGGAGATGCTTCCGTCATTTAATCTCAAACGCCAGATCCGTATTATTATTATTATTATTTTTTTGGAAATAAATACCGTAGTTTATTTCTATAAGATTCCACGTAGAATCTGCTGTTATGCAGAAAATTGGTTTACTAATATGTTTACAATGTTATACAGGGTGGGCCATATGAGTGTTGGCGATTTAATTCTTCAATTTCTCGGTAACGCGCGGCACGGGGTGGCGGGGGGATATGTTGTTCGCTGCGCGGCTTCCTGGAAATTTAGTCGCCATGGAGCCGTACACGGAAATGCAGCGTGCATTTTGTGTCCGAACGTATGACGAAAACAATAAATCAGTGATTACTGCACAACGTTTGTATCGGCATGAACACGGTTTACACGATTTAAGTGAAGTTCCAAGCGCCAATGTGATACGAAAATGGATCAGAATGTTCGAAACAACCGGCTCAACAGTACCAATTACAGTTCGTGGTCGCCCAGTTTCTGCAAGATCAGCCGACATTGTGGAGCGTGTTCGTGTTTCAGTTCAGCGAAATCCGCAACAGTCAACACGTAAGAGAAGTCAGTCTTTGGATGTCAAAAGAACAACTTTACGACGTTTCAAACATGATTTGCTTTTGAAGGCTTATAAGATTCAGATAGTCTAAGAATTAAAACCCGATGATGCCAATAACCGACTTAACTTTGTCAATTTGATTTCAGCTTTGCAAGAACTTCAAGGCAATACCTCGAGGATGTGGTTTCAACAGGATGGGGCCACATGTCATACGGCTAGGGTATCCATAGAGCTGCTGAAAAATGTTTTTCCTGGAAAACTCATTTCGAATGGCCCCCACGTAGCCCCGATCTCTCTCCATGCGATTATTTTCTATGGGGCTACCTCAAATCGGTAGTCTACGAGAATAATCCGACCAATTTAGAGCAGTTGAAGGGGAACATTATTCAGGAAAGTAACAAAATACCGAGAAAAACTTTTCAACGAATTTTCCAAAATTTGCGACTTCGGTTCCAAGAGTGTCAAGCAGCCGAGTGAAGCCATTTGGACAACATTATTTTTAAGTCTTAAAAATTCCCATGCTTCTACTTTTTAAAAATACAAATATATTTTTTTTATGTTTCGTAGTTTTTTTTAATTGAATATTTAAACCGCCAACACCCTTATGGCCCACCCTGTATAAATTTCAGCTATATTTTCCTATGTAATGTTTTAATACTTAAGAAATATTAATTTTCATTTCTAATGACGCTTATTCCATTCTTCATTTATTGATTGTAATGATAATTTGTTTCGGTGTGGCCCACAGTGTATTGATTATACCTTTTTAAACCTCATTTGTTTATCAATTACGCCATCACAATACGAGTAAACCTTTCTAACAATTCGATGATAATTATGTCAGTTCATTTCTAAACCAACGTTCGCTGTTTCAGTACTTAATTTAAATTTAGTATTATCATGCAATAACATAAACAAAGATAGCATTTTATACTCTTTCTAATATATGTTATTTATATGCCAGTAGAATATTAATATGATAGTTTACACATTAATATTCAGAAACAAACATCATCCTCATTGGTTATGGCTTAGTCTTTGATTTGGAATAATTAATTTTTATAAATTGTGAAAAAATCCATGTCTTCTGGATATCTATGTTAAAGGCAGTTCTAAAATTATTTGCAAACTTTCAAATCAATATAATATAAATTAAGGAAAATGTAAAAGTAAATTGTCCAATTTTCAAATTAATCTACTTCACCCGAGGTGACCAAGCCTAATTAAGGGACTAAAACGTTTCCTCTTAGCAGTACTTGTAGTATATTGAAATTTGATATGGTTTATTATTTAACATTTTCGAATTGCTTCATAAATCAAGTTTCGTCCAAAAATCGGTTATATTTTATTAAGCGTAAATTTGTTGTATTATTTTTAAGTTTTTATTACAGATAACTCTTGAAAAATATCATATCATTAATGTTGTTATCTTATGCATTTTTTGTATCAAAAACTTGTACGGGTTGGAAAAAATAATTAATTGTTAATTTATGAGAAAAAAACGTCTTAAACAAGTTTCTGCGATGATTGTGAAAAATTATACCGAAACTCAAACTTAGACAAGATGTTAAAGTTGAAATGAAAGAGTATGATCAGTTCGAGAAAAAGCAGTAAAATCATGTACGTAATTGATGTTTTAGGAAAAAGTTTAGGTCAATTGCCTATAACAATCAACTAATTTAGTCCTTATTTTAAACGAAATAACATGAGGTCTAAGCAATGAGCCTCACCCATAAACATTAGCAATTCGAAGCTTCAATTCCTCTTAGTGAGACACTGAATTAATATCATTATTTAAAAAATAATTTTAATGTCTCCAGTTGAAAATAGCTCATTTTGCTAATTTTACCAAAGTGTATACTTTCATATTGCATAAAAATCGAGGAAGGTAGGAGACGAAAACTATTGCATACATACAGGCGTTAGGAAACGCATCAATTTCTACAATTAATTAGCCTTAACGGTAATTATCAACAAGCTTGGAACTAAAATATGACATGAGCAAAATGAATTCTATCAAATTACCGAGGGCACAAGGAAAATGGGAAACTTTTATTAATATAGAACAAATCCATAGAAACAAACACTTCTAGCCTCATCTCATGGAGGAATGTTGAGGGGGAACTCATCATGACTCCAACAATTCTGTACACAAATTCTTGAGATCTACAAAGCAACGTACAGAGTTACCAAATTGTTAAAAATGATCGCGAAGCAATTGGCCGATCAACTTATGTTAAATAAAAATATCGGTTCAAAGCAATATCATCTTTCACTATTTGTGGGCATAGCAATTTCTATATTCCCAAGTGGTAAGAAGTAATATAGTTCCACCACAAATAACTTTTGGTCTTATTGGAAGTATAAGATTCCAAGAATGTTACAATCATATCATTTTTGATATTTTGAATTTTCTATATCAGACTTTGATTTTTATATTCTCCACTTGCTACTTCCACCTCATCGAACCGACTTCGTTAATGCAGTTCAAGATAATTGAGGCGATCTTTTTGCGCTGATTGTACCAGTACTTAAACGCTAGTTAGAGAACAACTTTATGTATACCCGGCAATCTATGAAAAATTATGGCGTTTTTTCATTTGCTCTTTCGTGTCTGTCTGTCTATCTGAGTTGAACATGTTTTATGCGTATAATAAAAATGAAAATTATTTGCAATTTTTCTCTGAATTAAACCCAACAAACAGTGCAGAGATGGCTTAGAAAATATGCACTTTTATGTGTAGAACGAATAATATATTTAGCTGGTCAGAGTCTAAAGCAAAATATAGGCAATTTAAGATCGTTTTGTGCTGAACTAAAATTAGATAGCCAAAAAATGTCAAACTTGCCATAAATATTCGATTATCATGAGAACTTATGATTTGCTACCCTATTTTCCATTGTGGATATTAAGATTTGGATCCTGGATGGCGAGTTTTGTACTGAGTTCGATGTCCACGATTACATTGCACTGTTTCTGTAAAAATTGGTGAAAAAAGAAGGCGGCTCCATTCGAGTACACTCCAAAGAAAACCAAAAAATGTCGTTGAAATAGTGTCGAACTAAGGAAAAAGCATTACGGACAACTATTTGCAGCACATGTATGCTACCCTAGAGAGTTGGAGATTGGTATTATAAAGCGTTTCTTCCGAGGTAATTGGTATCAAAACCGCCGGCCTGGCAAAGCTGTCAGCTGTTAAATATCTGTCATTTGGAGTGTTATTTATTATGTGAAAAGTTTGCCCTTTACGAATATAAATCGGCTAATAACCGAAGAACACGTACAAATAGTTAAAATTTACAACAAAACTGGTGATTTGAAGGTGGTCACTTTTCGTTCATTACGGGGTGATTATGGTCGCCGTAATTGACCTACTGTGCAAAGAATTGTCAAGATTATAAAGAAATTTTAAGAAACTGGAAGCGTTACAGATGTGATCAGGTCTGTGCATCATTGCAATATACGCACTGCCGAAAATATCGCTTCTGTTAGTGAAAGTGTGGCGGATAATCGGAATCTCAATTCAGAGCGCTATGGCTGTATGATAACCGACTTTGATTGGAGATTATGAACTGGACGCTATGTGGTTTCAACAAGACGGCATCACGAGCCAGACAACCTGACCGATTTTGCGTTTATTGCATGAGAAGTTTGCAGAAAGCGTAATTTCACGTTCACCAAGATCATGCCATTTGACGCCATTTGACTTTTTTTATGGGGCTACGTCAAAGATTGTGTTTACACGGATAACCTCCAAACGTCGAAGCATTTGAAAACCAACATTCGTCAAGTTATCGCCGAAATACCGCCCGAAATGTGCGAAAAATAGTCGAAAACTACGTCAAAAGTATCCAATACTGCACCCAATGCGGAGGCGGTCATTTATAAACATGAATTTGTACTCGTATTTCGTTTATAATGGCAACGTCCAAGCATTATAATGAAATAAAAGTTTCGTCGAAATCATACCTTTATGTGTGTTTTATTTAACTTTACTTTTGAAATCGAAAAATGGATATCCCGATAATATGCGCTCAACTTGTTTTGATTGAGAAATGTAAAATATTTCTATTAACCCATTTCGTTGCCTATGGTAGAAGTACTTGCGTTATGAATCGGTATCCAGAATTATGAATATTAATGAATATTTTTATATTTTGATCGTTTGTTCCGAAATCCGTTGGGTTTGTGGCAATAAGTGGGAAAGAAGAATTTATTAAAATTTTTGAACAAATATTGATCCTTACCATGTTAAATTCAACAATATTATTATTAATTGTGGCAGATATGATATGCATTTATAAAACGATTTACACTTTAAGTTTTATATTCCTATGCAATGGAAGTTTATAAGCTGTATTCAGCACGTACTTTTACAAATTTGACTTAAATTTACCTATAAACAATTTCAATGGAAATGGAATACGTGGTTAAACAACACTAAAAATTCTGTGTAAATGTTCACGCTAATAATTCCAAAGTCAACAATTTTTGTGTTGTGGCAAAAAACCATGACGTGATTGATGCACAATTCTAATATGACTTGGACTTTATATTCCATTAAATTATTAAATTTTCCATAAAAATGTACAAAGTTAATGTTTGCTGCTCGTCTCCAATACTTTTAAATATTTAAAGGGTTATTATACATAAAGAGATGATTAACTGTCCAATTACTTAACAAAACACATTATCGTGTAGTAAACAGCAATAAATTTAAAATAAAGAGGAAAATTATGTTCACTAAATATTCACCTAAAATATTCAAATAATTGCTGAGTTATGGTTAAAAATCCTTATATGATTTATGGTCTTTAAGGTTTAATATGACTTAATCTCCATTCCATGCAAAGTTATCTATTATGAAAAAGTTTTAACTGTTTCTAAAAATTACATAATTCACTTTTGCTACATTTCTGATAAATACAAATTTTTTATCTATATGTAGATTTAATGACTTACAGGACGGCGCAAAACATATCATTCCACTGAAAGATGCTCTTCTTTTTGAGAATGTTGTCATCCTACTTTGTTATTTATGAAGAACTTTGATGGAAGATACTCGCCAACTAGTCATAGAGCGTTAACTCCTCAAAAAAGTGGAATTATATTATTAGTTGGACAAAAGTTATCATTCGAATTTATAAATGAAAATAATCAGTTTCATACCCCAATCGAAAGATAAGTATTGTCTACAAGTATAGGCATTCAAACTCATTAAAATTTTCAATGCAACTGTAAGCTGTTTGGAAATCTTTTACATGACAGGGTTACTTTTTTAATTTTTTTTTTTTAAGAAAAATTGGAAATTCAAGAATATAAAAAGCAAGTAGACTAGCAAAAAGTTAAACAGGCGCTATAGTTTTCTTACAAATATATGTAGGTTGATTTTTTAATCGTAGTTTTTTTAAAAATTGAATAAAACACTCAAATTTGTATCATATATTAATTTTTTCATTGGAATCGATAAATTGGTCTTTGTCATTTAATTTTTAAAGATGATTTCATTTAAATGTTGTCCGCGGCTCCGTCTCAAAACGTCAATATTTCGTCACTTTTTCGATCATTTCGGCCTGTATTCCACGAATAACGTGTGTTATGTTACTCTATAAGGCTTCAATAGTGTTTGGTTTGTTCACATAGGCTAACGACTTGACATAATTCCACAAGAAATAATCAAGAGACGTTAAATCGCAAGATTTCACAGGGCCACCAGGGCTGCTCACCAAATTCATCGCTTAACATATCCATTGTTTCACGAGCAGTGTGCCATATTGCATCGTCCTGATGAAACCACAAGTCAATCAAGTTCGACTCAGCCAATTGGTGCAAAAAAAAAAATCGCGCATAATGGCTCGATATCGTTTGACGTTGACGGTAACTTTTCTTCCATGGTCGTCTTTGAAGAAAAATGGAACGATGATGCCACCAACTCCTAAACGGTAATTCATGTATGGCATGTGGCTGTTCATCACTCCAGATGCGACAGTTTTGCTTGTTTACGTATCCATTCAGCAAGAAATGAACCTCATCGCTGAAAACAATTTTTCGATAAAACAGCGGATTTTCATTGAGCTTTTGTAAGATTCATTCAAAAATTAGACGTGGTGGTAGGTCATTCATCATTCCATGATGTATACCTATAGTATACTGCACACTTTTCACTTTGACAGATGACGTTTGGACGCCATTACTAACCAGTGCTGCCAACCTGAAAAACTTAAATCTTAAAAAATCACCCTATATAAATTAGGGACTTCTTTCCACGTATCTTACCTTATATTGCTTGTAAACAATGAAAAAATATTGGAAAATTGGATTAGTTTTTGCATATTTTTTTTGTCGGTTGCACTCGCTTAAATTGCGATGTCACGTAATTGAGTATTTTCATATGTAATGTAGAGATATATATTTATATATATATATATATATACATATATAGGTATATATATATATATACCATGCTAAATGTAACTATTAACTGTCATCATATAAACAGTTTTTAGTTAATGCATAAATGGCATAATTATTAAAAAAAAAATGCCCCAAATGCCATTTATACCAAAGCTAGATTCGGTCCTTGTACGGCGAAGTTTTGTTATGTCGCCACATTTTCAAACAATTCGGCATATTTTAGACACTATTTTATCATATATTATATATCGACAAAGCCAATTTTCTCATTAAAGACTGGTATTTTTTCATATTTTTCAATGACCACGCCTATAATTAGGGCGATCGATCTGTTCTGTTCAGGCAATACTTATTATATGTACGATAGTTAACAAATTAAGGATAAAATTTTTGAAAAATCGGACAAATAGGCATTTCTTTAATTGTATGTCCAGTCATTGTATGGGTTTTTTTTTCTGCTGGTCCGATTTTACTCGGTTTTGAATATGAAACGTATTGGTACAAAATGTCAGTATCCTACCTCGGCAGGTGCGACTTCCATCGTGTATTAAACAGACGCGCAGGTGGACGAACATATTTAGATCGATGTAGGTTTTTGTGGTGATTAGGAATATATTTACAATATCTCACGCAAAATGTATTACAAATGGAATAACAAAATCAGAATATTTAAATCCTATGGGTGGTGGTGGGCACACAAAAATAGAAGAATTTGACGATTTCACCGCATTATTCTTGATTAATCTCAAGGAATGTAAAGCTTATTTGGTGAATTGAAGAAACATTACGTTTCATTCTTCTTAGACAACTTAGGCATTATCACAGCTTCCTACCTGACTTAGGTCCTTTTAGAAAAATTGAAGTAACGTCAAAAGTTGCGTTGGGTTCTTAAAACTTCTGAAGAATTATTGCTATAACCGCAGATTTTTTTAATCATCATCCCACTGAAGTGGTGGTAGCAGATGACGATGATGATCATGATATTACAATTGATAAGAATAATCATCATAGAGGTAACTAAATGAGCAAAACAGGTAGCAACCAGCAAAGCAACAGTGTAAGTAAACGCGCAGGCGCAACACCAAACTATGTTTACGAGTAGAATGGTAAGCATGGCTGACTGGACTTTTGAAAATACTCGTAGGTACAGATGTAACTATGGACGTTTTTCTGTTGCCTCCATGTAGTTGCTGTTATTGTTGTGTTTTATATTTATGGTTTTTCCACTTGACTGGGAACAAAGTGAACCTACTAGGCATAAGGTTTTCGTTTTTTTATTGCCTTGTTCTCCCAAAATAGCCAACTTTAAAGCTCTTTGATGATGTTTGCTGACAGAGGCTTTGTTGCTGGTGCTGATGCAGCTGATGTTGTGCAGCTACTAAAAGTGGCAATTGCTAACAACAGCAACAAATAAAAAACTGTTTTAATGCATTTAATTAAGATTTGTTGGGATGGTTATCGAATGCCTTCTCATACATTCATCGAAGATGGATGAATTGTTACAAAGTTGTTGACGATGGTGGCAAGGCAGGGGAGCATTTTAGGTAGGCCTCAACGACTGGGCGCTAACTTTTGATTTAGGAAGCTGCATAAGACGATAGTTCGGGCTAGTTATAACAAGAGTTGACAACGATCTCTTTAGTATCGAATTGAAGATTTTTGTATGTTGAAGTTGTACATGATTTTAAAACTGATATTTAATTTGAAGTCCCAAAAACAGTTGTTCTCCATAAGTGAAGCATTCTGTATTAAATAGTTATAGATAGAAAATATTTCTTATTACTATGTAGATAAGACTTAAGTTCAATTGGCCATAAAATGAGTCGTACCTGTTACAAATTAATCGAATATGCTAGAAATATTTGTGTATGCAAAGAAAAAGTTTTTAGGTTTATGGTAATATGATCTCACTAATGAAGTATTTAACTTTAATTATTTTTGAATTTGAACAAAAAGCGAAAAAATAATATGAAAAGCTGAAAACAAAATCCCACTGAGAGTGAAGATACCTCTTAATATCTGTACTCTTTGATTGCTACTGCTGTCCATTCCTTGTAACGTGATTTGATGTCGTTTTTCTGTTTTTGTATATTTTTCTTCTTTTTTTGCATTGCTATATCGAGAAAAGACCTTGTCAAGGCTATTTTAAGCCAAAAGATTGACAATTTTGCTAATAAAAACCAAGGAAATCATCCGAGATAGTAACGAATCTTTA
The DNA here is from genome assembly GCA_019455685.1 of Philornis downsi. Classification (NCBI taxonomy): domain Eukaryota; kingdom Metazoa; phylum Arthropoda; class Insecta; order Diptera; family Muscidae; genus Philornis; species Philornis downsi. Next base: position 3,470,732 of record JAHXMU010000006.1, read on the forward strand.
GCTTCAGATTTCATTTCGCTAAATGAAATAGATGATAAAAGAAAAAGCGGTTTTACAGCAGTTTTTTTTTTGCACAATAATTGGTGTAACAAAATGTTTAAGGTTTGAAAATAAAAAAGGTAATTGCAGCAGTTAAAAAAAATCAGAATAAGTCGCTTAAAGAGCAATGTTCTTCAAACAATTAAAATAGAGAACCTACAACTTAATTTGTTTGCAATAAACTATATAAATTTGCAATTTAAGCCAAATACCCTTTAAGTTTTTGTTGATAACGTTGCCAGCATTCATGGTGTGGGTGCGTCGTTTGACTTCGGTAATAAATGGCTATAATATGGCGCCTGCTTAAGGCTCCATCTGCTCCTCTCCACTTCATTTCCTTTTTTTTTTTGAGTAGAACGAACTTCTGATTGTCCAGAGCTAATTAAGCGACAACTCGGGTGAAGGATGTGATGACTCAGAATTTAAATATTTCTCCTGAGAGCATTCTTAAGGTTTCGTTTGCGTCCTCTCCACTCTATCACCTTTTTTGAGGAGAACGAACTTCTGATTGTCCAGAGCCAATTAAGCGACAATTCGGGTGAAGGATGTGATGACTCAGGATCTAAATATTTCTCCTGAGAGCATCCTTAAGGTTTCGTTTGCGTCCTCTCCACTCTGTCACATTTTTTGAGGAGAACGAACTTCTGATTGTCCAGTGCCACATGACTGTCACTAGGTATTTTTCCAGCAAACTGCTGGTACGATTCAGAAGTATTGTGGCAAACCCGTACTACCTTTTTTGTCACATGCCGCATTAAAATCTTTTTGAATTCTTTAAATTACTCCAAACAACGCTTCGAATCAGGAACCTATTAATGTTTCTGTCCCACCATGAACGAACTCGTTATACATTTGGAATCATTTTCATCATGCCCGAAACTTTGGCCAAAACAGTGGATACACTATCGTTTGATATTTTTAAGGTGCCAGCTATCCCTTGTTACTGACCTTTCGATTATGGGGAGCAATTTTAACGATTTTTTTTTTTCTGAACATCCAGCGCATTTGACATTATGGACATCCGTACCATCTCGTGTAAAATCGGCAAACGATGGACAATACGGAGAAGTCTCTTCACGATAAGAGTTTTCCAACCATTGCTGAGTTCGATTTATAGATTTTTCTATCTAAAAACTATATTGATATGTAACTATGCAACTACTTAACTATGTATCTATGCACCTATGTAACTTTGTAACTATGTAAAAATTTACCTACATATGTTATGTACGTATGTAACTATGTAATTATGTAATTGTGTAATTATGTAATTATGTAACTATGTAACTATGCGGCTATGGAACTATGCAACTATGTAGCTATGTAACTCTTCCAAGTCATTGTTAATTTTAAGCGATATTTTTTCCCACGTTCAATCAATACGCAAAATTCTTTCTTTTCGATCGTATACAAAAAAGAGAATTAGTGCCATTTAAGGCAATGTAACTAAAAAATAAATGGCTTGACATTTTGAGAGACGTACGAGTTATAGGCTGAAGTGTTAGTTAGATTTATATTGGTTTGTACAGTTTGCATATTTTGTGGGTTCTGTGAAGAATATTCCATTAAATAGGAAGACAAATAAATATTTCTGGTCCACAAAGTACTACCTCTTAATAATTACACCACGAAGTAGAAAATGTTGACAGAATGTTATTTTTGTGATAGAACAATGTACGCGAAATATCATACGCTTTCCATATTTCTCTGACATTGTGAATAAATTGGGAAAATGTTATACTTACGGAAAAGAAAACTAAAGAAATCTGAACTTCTTCACTGAGTCTGTATAAATATTATTGATCTGTTTTTAGATATTCAATTTTCTTTCAGCCTCAAACTACTGAGGCCATATTCCAAGTCATTGGCCGGTTATTGTCCATTTTGCCGTCAAATTATATTTTATAGTTTTGTTATTCCTTTCGAAAAAAAAAATGGAATAATTTGTAATCCGCACATCTGTACAGCAAGTGCAACCTGTTTTTTGTATTATAAATGCTTAAACATTTTCTTTTCAAACTGATCACTTAGTATTCACAACAAGAAATTTCACATGATTTCGGTTTGTGTCTGTGTTTTTTTTTTTGCGTATTAAAAAATGGTTAATAACAAATGAAATAACGAAGGTTTTTTCTCCCCCTTGTTTGTTCATAACGATCCCGGTTATACAAAATTTGCTAAATAACTTTTTATAGATTCATCATGTTATAAATCTCAGTTTTTGCTGGATGTTTTGCTAAGTAGTTAAGTTGGATTTTGTTTATTATTATTATTTAAGCCAGACAGTGTTAAATTAATTTCGAAAACCAGCTTGGAATTTCAATTAAGCTTTTAGGGATTAATTTTATGAGGATCTTATTTAATGTATTCGAAGTTTACTAATTTTTCCTTCTGATTTATTTTACTTTTAATTTTTTACAGATCTTTTATGTGGTCACCATAACGTATTATTATTGTTAACTGGTTTTAAGTGGTGAGTGACATTTGTTGATACATTTTTTGTTGTACAATTTAAAATCGACTTAAATCTTGTGTTAGACATGATCGTTAAATCTCGTAGCAAGAAGATTGATGTAGCCCAATACAAGAGAGACACGACCATATGTGCTACCAATTTAAAATTAACATAAAAAATGATTGCTTTTTTGAGGTTTTTTGCCATGACAAAATTGGATACTTAAATTTAAATTTAAAATTATATCTCAACAAGAAAAGAAAAGTTAGTTCGTAAATTTTGATAACAATACTTTGGGGTTACAAAGCTTTTCAAAGAAATTTGGATATTGATCCAGAGATATTGAGGGCACACAGATTCGCACAATAGGAATCTGTGCCAAGTAGCCCAGTAGCAGGCCATGGGTGTTGTGAACAGGCAACGATGGCAATGTTTCGGAATGCATATTCCATAATTATGGCGAGGAGCTTCAACAGCTGGTATTACTCAGGTTTTTATCATCTCGAATTCAGATGAAATCCTCCAAAATCTCAAAGACAAATAACTAAGACTATGAGTCGATATAGTTAACCTACTTTTTCTTTTCACATTTCCAGCTAAATCGCCTCTGCATCTCTAATTCTCTTAATTTTATACTAATCATCATCATCATAAATGATTCCATAAAACTTCTCAGTCTTTCTTTTAAATTTACGATCGGTTTTCTATACCATTGCGAGAAATGTTGACCTTGGCTTCTAAGGTTGTTCTCTTGATTTGGGTGTTTTTTTGGCGATATTTTCTTTTGGAGTGATATTTTATGCGTTAATTATTATTATTAATTATTATTATTAATATTATTAATTATTCTTCAATAAGTCGTGATCAAATGAAATATTCGATATGTGGTAGACATTTGCCGAGATTATGGCAGGCATAATGCGCATCAGTGGATGTTCGAAGAAATTTGCGCGATAATAAAATTTGGATGAGGAAACAAAAAATTTAAAATTAAAAAAAAATCGAGTATTCAGTTTTTGAACAATACGGAAAATAATGATCATTTCATCAAAACTAAAATAAACTAAATTAAACAATCGTAAAACTTAATACATGTTAATGTATGGAAATTTAGCATACGGGGGAGGTTGAAAAGTATGTATCTCAGTCAAGATTTATTTCTAAACATAACCATCTTCTGGCACAATATATTTGATTCAGCGGCTCTCAATTTTGTTACAGATTTATTAAGGTTTTAAAAAAGACAGTAATTTTGCTGGTGACCTCTGTATTTGGCTGAAATCTTTTTTCATCAAACCATTTCTTCTTTTGAAAAAACAGATAATAATCTGTGCGATCCACATTCGTAGATCGCGGACGGACAATCAGTTCACACAATTTGGCCAAGGCGACGACTTTACGTTGTTTGCTTTGTTCTTAGTGGAAAATAAATTTTTTCTTCATCATGTAGAGCGACGTTTGTTTTCAACCAATCTTAACTCAGACCAACAGCTCAGATTTGTTTATTTGAGTTATTAGAAATTATTTCAAATAATATGCATGGAACTGGACAGTAGGAGGCAGGGAGGAATAATGCTAAACGGAAAATGCTCCTATTCCAAAGGCGTAATTTTATACTTCCTTATCTTCCTATAAATACGCTTTCACACCTTACATCAAGTCGATCCTTTTTCCAGTTTCCAATTATTTTTAGAACTGAAGAAAAGAAATGGGACTGCGATGTTGTCATAAAGTTAAAAAGGTAAAGAGTGGTAGTGTGCAAAAAGGATGTTATCCTATTTTGTTTTAAATTTCTATTAACTTGTTTCGCACAGAGTGCGAGCAGCAACTTCTGCTTGGACTCCAGTTTAATCTGCTGGATTTCGAATCGTGCAAGATGAAATTTGAATCTTTTGAGGAAGTCCTTTCAGAGGCTCTCGTCTTGGCGACTACTTACATACTGACCAGTCATTAACTGATATATAGAATTTACATGTACCAACAACTTACCAACACTGGCCACGATGATTCCGTATGTTCAGTAAATCGATTGGAAGGTTTGTTGGATTATCCGCGTAAACATGATCTTTGTCGTAGCCTCACAAGAAAAAAAAAAAAGAAGAAATCTAACGGCGTCAAATCGCACGCCAAGACGTGAAATTACGCTTTCTATAAACTTCTCAGTTCGTCCAGTTTATAATCTTCGATTGCAGGCCAAAAAATGTTGGTTATCATTCGGCCATAGCACTAAGAATTGAAATTCTGGCTATCCGCCACACTTTCACTAACACAAGCGATATTTTCGTCAGTGCGTAGATTGCGATGATGCACTGGCCTGATCACATTTGCACCGCTTCCAGTCTCTTCAAAATTCTTTACAATCTTGCCAATTCCTTGCAAACTCCAGCTGAGTTGGAGTTCGTGGGAATGCCTCTGGCCATTTGAAAGTTTCTACTGCGAGATAGAGCGTATTTAGTTGCAAATGCTAGGTGGGAATCTGTCCGAGGCACTAATCGATCCAGACAGATGTGGCCTCGCGTAGATCTGAAACGTTCACAAACACTGCTGTCGCTATCAAGACCCGACGTCTCATTGTTTGTATCCGTCATGACGGGACACTATCTGATTGGAAGAGATGCAGTGAGATTGAGTAGAAGGTCTGGAAAACCCCAACGTATGGCATAAAGGTCTAATTGAGATTGAGTAGAAGGTATGGAAAACCCCAACGTATGGCATAAAGGTCTAATTTAATGAAATCATATTTTAGAAATTTTTCTAAATTGCTTGGTTTTGGGTTAAGGGCGAATTTGGGTTAATGACAATCGATGCAAACACGGCACGGGCATCCCAAAAAACAGCCGCATTACCGTATTAGCCGCAGTGACCATCTTGGCCTGCTTTAGTTTCGTTTCTGCAGAAAAAGTACATTGCTTAGACTGTTCTCGCTTCAACTGTTCCATATTTTGTGATTGAAATCGAGGGTGCTGATTGTGAATAAACGCTGATCGATTTGACTTTAATCTCTTGATTTATTTTAATTGTTTATTTGTATTTTATTGATTTATATATATTTTATTGATTTATACTATACGGGACATGAACTTTGACATATGTTAAGGAAATATAAAGTGATTCAGCTGAAACTGGTCGGTAATCATATTAGATGTCAGAATGTTTGTTAATAGAACTTATGGTCTACAGAATTATCATGCCAGATCTTCCAACCCGCTACAACGACAACCACAAAATGTTCATAATTTATAATTTGCCTAAATTCAGAATTTATAGCAAATTCCTAAAGACAACAAAGCTGAAAGTAGAAAATTTTTCCTACAATGTAAAGAAATTACGAAATATTTTTATTCTGCCTGGCCTACATTAAACAATTAAGTGAAATCTAAACTTCCCCTCTAACGGCAACTGGTTTGCTGCTGATCCTATCTAAGAAAATGGTCATTTGTTCATGTTGTCTTGTGAACAAATATCCTGCTAATAGAAGTTACCGTTTTCATGTCTCCATTGGAAACGTATACCGGAAATATTAGCTGCTGATGTAACTTCACAGCTCATTCGTGTTTTAATTGTACGAAATCGAACACATTTTCTCCTCTTAACAATTTGATGAGAAATTTTTGTTGCTAGCAACGTTTGCCATGCGGTTAAAAGCAATTTTCTCAATTCATGTCTCTTAACAAGTGTTAAAGAAGATGATGTGTTGGCATCGGGAAGCATTTTTAAATCCCAAAAAAACATGTTTTAGCCTTATTAACAACAGCAACTATCGATGCTGTTGTTTTTGTGATAAATTTAGTTTATGAGGAAAACTTCTTTATGGCCATGGAAAACAGAGATAAATGTTGTGCGCTCCGCAATTGGAAAAGGCGAAACCTGCAGAAAAGAAACTCCGGGGAAACCGGTTGTTTATTGCATTTCAATGCTGCTGGAGATGACAAGTCTCTTTTCCTGACCTTAAGTCATAAGATAGAAATGGCAACAACAGGTTTCTTTTTCTTTTCCTCTAAAAGAAAACATAAAATATATGATCAAATCGCATGAAACAGCCAAAGAGCATTTGGAGTTGGAGAGTAGAAAAAACATGACAAAAAGGAAAAGTTTTGAGAAAACGTAAAGAAAAAAACTTTAGCAATACCCAAATCGCATGCGGAAGTTTGAGAAGGTGTACAAGAGCAAAGCTATGCGAACAACTAACTCAGTTTATAGTTTATGGTTTAAAGAAAATGTGTGAAAAATTACAAATCTATTGCATATAACAGCACTAATCGAGTTTTCCATGTCATTGGGCATTGTTTTATAAGAAAATACTCGTAACGTTATGTGAATTCATTGTTTACTTTTGATAGCACGTATGCTGAATTCATTCCTTTCATTTTTCTTCACAAAAACCTACTTTTGGAAAAGATCATGTTTGATTGCATTCCTAAATGCTATTTGCACTATGGCAAATATGGTTTGGGGCCATTAAGCCAACCAGCAATATAAGTTGGTGGGCAAAAGTGTCCAACTGGCCATCTATATATGGCCAATCATGAACATGAACGAAACACCAGGAAATGTTTAAAACTTAAGAAAACAAATCTCATGTGAATTTAAAATGAGAGTGTTTTCTTCACGTCTCAATAATAACATAATCAAGTAATGGGAAATGGATGAAATTACGTTGTCGAAAGTGATGAAATGCTATTTATGGAGTCCTTATTAAGATTGCAAAGATTCACTTATGAGGAAATTCGTATTGGTTGTCTAAAAATACACCCTTGTTCCGTGATCTGTCGCACAAGGAAAGAATCACTTTCTATAATTGTTGTATGTAATGAACATTTGCAATTTTGACTAAAATAGCTTTGTTTATCTTACTAGAGATTATAGATTACTATATCATAGATTTTTGTATTTGATTTTTGTAGTGTCCCAAAGTAATCTCTTAGACATTTATAGAAATAGAACACTGCAAACTGTTTTCAAAATTGTAATACTATAATGTTACGTTTCACGATATTAATTTTAGTGAAATGGTGGTTTCCCATTGGACGATTGCAGCAGGAGTAGCTGGACAGACATCACATAATAAACAGTAGACCGATGCTCATATACTCGTAATATAACCTCCACCATATATTGGCATTTGCATATAAGGGGTTGAACAACCAGGCATACAATTTGGGCAAAATCTTGCAAATGTATTAAATAGATAAGAAAGTAAGTTTTCATATCTCTTGACGAGATGGCTCAGCATTTCAACATTCACCTTATGTAGGTGCCGGGCCACTGGGACATACCAAGGAACTGCAGAGCAGAGGGCTGGTAAGACTAGGGACAACCTTAGACTCCAGCCGAGTTGGAGTCCGTGGTCACGCCTCTGGGCACTTGCAAGCTCCTATTGGGAGATGGAGCATATTTAGCAGCAAATGGTAGGTGGGCGTCTGTCCGAGGCTGTAATCAATCCAGACAGATGTGGCCTCGCCTAGATCTGAAACGTTCACACACACTGCTGTCGCTATTAAGACCCGACGTCTCAAAGCTTGAGATTGAAGGTTGCGACTGGTGACTTCTGCAGGAGCTGTAGGGATGAAGAGGAGGAGGAGTCCATAGAACATGTTTTCTGCAATTGCCCCGCCTTGGCAAACAGAAGGGGATAAACACTGGGCTCTTATTTCTTTAGGGAACTAGGAGATCTGGACGATATAGATATTATCCGACTTGAGAGCTTCTTAAGATGCTCAGTATGGTTAAACGAGGGAAACCAGAGACATCCATATCTCTAGTTTCCGTGATATCACAATGGACTATACAGTCTAAGTGGGTCTGTCTATTCAGACTGCCACACTAACCTGACCTAAGTTTGCACAAAGATTGTGCTTTTTTTATGTTTGAAATGTTTTAGCAGAGCTGATTAATTGAAGGTCTTGAACCTGCGATCATGCGAACGATAGTTGCTAGTACTAGCACTCCATGTGCGTGCCACTGAATATGGAGGCAAACCAGAGCATTCTGGCCATATTTTGCTCTTTTATTTTAGAAATATAAAAAGCCATAGTGTCACACCAGGACATTTGTGAAATTGGTTCACGAAATTTCTTTGTGGCGATAACCTCCGAAACTATCTTTCAAATAAGATTGATGAGCACGAAATCAAAACTGTTATCAAATCGAATCAATACGTTCCTGTTCGAGAAATATACCATTTGAAATGGTTGGACTCGTCAAAAAAGTTTTAGTTTTGATTTATTGCTTAAACGCAACCGAAATGATCCCCTTTAGAAAAACGTTATAATTGAGGATGAAAAATGGATTGAAAGATTGAAGTTCGAATAGCACCAAAAAAGGTTATGTTGTAAATTTGACTGAATTTTAAGGGAATTCTTTACTTTGAATTGATTTGAAAGAGCCAGACCATAAATTATGGGGTCTATTTTCAATATTGATGAAGATTGATGAAGTGCTGAGAGGAGAAAAAAAAAAAGTATTTCGCAACGGTGTGATTTTCCACCATGGCAATGCTAGGTGCGACGAATAGTAGGAGAAGCACGTAAGATCGAAGCGTTTACAATTATATTCTACGGGCGGCGTATAATAGATAAGATATGTCTATTATAGTCGCCACCTAAGAAGAAGAAGAATGCTAGCTGTATGGGACAGCTTTGTAGGCCCGCCAAACAATGTTGATGCTTAAATGGGAATTGAAGTCACACCCTACTTTTTGCTTTGAAAATCTATCAATATAAATGAGGATATAGAGGCGGAGTTGGTCCAATGATTTGCTGGGAAGAATCAGTCCGAAAGTCGCTACAATTTTGTAATTTTTCTGTTTTTTTTTTTAATCAAGAAAATTGAAAAGAAAGAAGATCAAGTCAGAAAATTGCTTTGTGTTTTCCAACACATTTACCTAATGTTAACAAAATCGAAAGGGATCGGGTTAACAATATGTATGTAGAATACATCGATGTTTATTGGATCCACTATCCAATCCTATAATCATACAATGCTTTCACATTTTTCTCTGGGATTATTATTATATTCATGGATTTGTTACAGATGTAACAAATCTTTTGGAAATCTTTTTCATGTGTTGATGGACTTGGTGTTTTCACTTCACTCATTTTGTTTTTGACAACCACACCATAATTACCATTCGATTGCCTCTATTGGTTAGCCTGAATTTCCATAATCATCTTTACCTAGACATTATTTGCTTTAATTTTGCAGTAATAAAAGCATTAATAACAAATTAGGAGCCAAGTTTTAATTTGCAATCGACAAATGAAAGAAAACAAATTTAATTGATAAGTAAACAATGTGATTGGCGAAGGTATAAACAGCGGTTTCATTTCATTCGTACAGTTTTCCCAAATGCAAGTGTGACTGCCGCTGAGTTGCCACAGAAACAAGTTTTGGTTTAGGAATAGGAATGATTAAAATATTGATCGTGCTTATCAGCTCGATTGGAAGAAGTTTAGTCTTGCAATGAGTCGTGGTTGTTTGTGGCGATTTAAATCTGTTGTAATGAAAAATCATTATTAATGAATGCTTAATACCGCAAAAACCACATTATAAAGCGATTTTTTTTGTTTATTACAACTCTTTTGTCTGCCATTCGCTTCTTGGCTATCAGTGCCAGCTCGTTGTCTGCTGATGTTTCTTTCTTTCCGACTGTGGTCTTCTCCTCTGTTTTCTGTGTAAGTTGGCTATGACCCTGTGGCAATAAACTGCTACCCATATTCGCTATAACTGTTACACAGTGTTCCAATAACGCTTCATTATGAACCGATCGCTAGCAATCGATCGAACGAAAATGTGGTTCATATGACGGTAAAGATAACGTTTATAGTTATTGCACTCTACACCACATTTTACATCGCGGTTCATTGACATGAATTGTATTGCATTAGTTTTTCCCTACCATTCGCAACGTAAAATATCTTAAAAGGAAAAATATTTTCGAAAGATTAACAAAAGAAATTAGACAAGTCATTAAGATCACTTTAGATATTATTTCTTTGTATAAAATTAAAGTAGAAAAACGCCCTAAACGAAGGTTTCTTCAGGGAAAGCTGTCCGCATTAAGATTGATGCCTAAATAAGTTATAAACGTGCATTAAATGAAACTCAATGGAAATGGTCAGAAATATGATTGATTGGAAAACTTGGCTACGTTACGTTTTTTTGCTAATCTTGAAAGTATTGGCAGTTAGTAGCTAATAGTTAACACTTTGGAAAAAAATCTATAATAGTTCACAATACAGATAGTTGGTGTGTAAGATCTTAACGTGTAGGAAGTTACCAAAATTGTTACAATAATTGGATACTATTTTGGAGTTGTATGACCTGACAGTCAGTTAAGGCATCATAATGTTAGGTTTTTTAAATGTGTATTCATTTGTAACTGTTTGGTTTTCGGTTTAAAGGCGGTTTATGGGAGAAAACAACCGTCATATTAATATTAGACAATAGCACGTTATATTTTAGTAGAATTGTTATGAAATTCTTAAAAATATTAAAAAGTTCAATGTCTCAAGAACAGACACAACAGAAATGAAAGGTGGTGCACACAGAAAACGGTCAACCGAATTTTTTGCCAACTTAATTTCTACAGTTCTATGTATTACGATTCTTCTGTGTTGTGAATACCAATAAATGCATTCCCTGGCACTGAAACTTCTGTCGCTCGACTGAGTGTAGTTACTGTTAGTTACAGTCACATCTATATTTTGGTGGACTTTCCCACTTTCTGTTCAGACTGTCAGACTATTAGTTGAAGTAGCAGGGAACTGTTGCGACAACAGAAATTACAATATTTTGTAAAATGGATATTATAACTAATTCTTAGTTTGGTTAAATGTTGTCTATGTAAGTAAGTAAAAATATATAAAGATCGGGGAGTAATCAACAGATTTTATTTAAACGTAAAATACAGTTTATTTTAAAACAATGGAATGTATAGTAAATTAAATTATTAATTGCATTCGTTATATGATCGGCATTTGGCGCCATTAGCATATGAGATACAAATTTCACTTTAAGGTCTTTTATGTTTATAAAATATTTGTTGAAAAGTTTACTCTTTACGCATAAAAATCTTTGTCAAAGAACTATATTTCTAGTATTTTCACACATACATATAAGTTATAATCGCCAATAAGGCCAAATATAGGTTCATTATTTTCAAGAATGTTTACGCAAATTTAAACATTAAACATATTTAAAGTGAATCTTCAAAATTAAGCCACGATATTTCTGTTGCGCTTAGAGCTAGTTTGTAGTTTTTAATGCCGTTAATTGTTGAAAGTGAACCAAAGAATATTTTGGCATCACATCATCATTCTCTAAAAGTAATTTGGCTGCCTTAAATTGATTTTTTTATATTCAAAATCTTCTATATATTATTTCTGTTATTTGAAATTTGCAAAGTTTTTTTAAAAACTGGTTGCTTCCTTTCAAATCTTATAGAGTTGGTGTGTACTGAAGGACTAATTTGCTTAAATAAACTAGCATATTGCGTCATGAAATAAAATTTTGTTTTAAATGTTCCGCAAGATAATTTTAAATATAATTTATTGTGATTCACAAGTAACGACTCCAAATGCACATATATGTTAAATGATACACTTTTTGAGTACAAAATATGAATTATATCCCGTATTAATATTAAAAGTTGCCATTCGAAACTTTAACTAACCAAATCACCTATTAGTAAAGGCATATACTGAACTACTAAAAACATTTCTGATGCAGTCAATTTGAATTTTGTGTTTTTTTTTCAGACAACGACAATCAAACAGTGGCGGCTTAGCTTTGTTAAGTTCAAAATCAAAAAGTTATATGCGTTTATTTAACATTTCTATAGTGCATATTTTTTTTATAAACAATTTTTTTATAAACTATTAATAATTTTAATAGTTTATTTGTTTTGCGGCAGAGGAAATATTTTATATACCAATCGTCCACATTTTAACAACAATCTTGGTATTTAATCAATCTGAAATATACATCCCCCTTTTCCAACGATCAAAAGTGATAGTGAGAATATGAGAAAACGAGCTGGCACTGTTAATAAAAAGTATTTAAGTTGAGCTCTGTAATAATTATGTCTATGCCGATTACAGGAGAGACCACAAATTGTTATTTTTTATTTTAATTTTTTTCTTTTTTTGATAAACTCGCATTCTATTCCTTTTCGATCAGTTTCATTTCTATTATGCCGATCAGTTTTCTCACTCGCCTCTTTCCGCACCCGATTTAATATATTTTTCAACTCAACACCATTAATCAACGTAGAATGTGTTGTCTGCGTGTTCATATTTTAGTGATTTTTTATGTTAGCGATTTAAAGAAATTTATACTATGTTAAATATAATTGGTAAAGACATTTCTCCAAAATAGAAACACACTTCGTTTTTGAGATAGTGATATACCGGGTTATCCATTTTACGGTTTCAAAAGTAAAATTAAATAAAACACACATAAAGCTATGATTTCAATAAAACTTTTATTTCTTATAATGCTTAGACCATCATGTACGAAATATAATGTCATTTAAATGATCGCCTCTAGATCGGTTGCAGCAGTGGATCCTTTTGGGATAGTTTTCGACCACTTTTTCGGTTATTTCGCGAGGTATTTTGGTGATAACTTGACGATAACTTGGCGAATGTTGGCTTTAAAATGCTCCAACGTTTGTTGATTATTCGTGTATATACGGTCTTTGACATAGCCCTATAAAAAAGTCTAACGGCGTCAAAACTCATGATCTTGGTGGTCAATTGGCGTCGCCAAAACGTGAAATTACGCTTTCTGGAAACTTCTCATGCAATAAAGCCAAAATCGGTCGTAATGTTTGGCTCGTGGCACCGTCTTGTTTGAACCATATATCGTCCAGTTTATTATCTTCGATTGCAGGCTAAAAAAGTCAGTTATCATACGGTCATAACGCCACACTTTCACAACAGAAGCGATATATTCGACAGTGTAATGATGGCCGGCATAATCTTCAATTGCAGGTTACCATACGGCCATAGTGCTCTGAATTGAAATTCGGATTATCCACCACACTTTCACTAACAGAAGCGATATTTTCGGCCTGATCACAGCTGTAACGCTTTCAGTCTCTTCAAATTTCTTTACAATCTTCTCATTTCCTTGCACAGTAGGTCGATTACGACGACCATAATCACCCCGTAATGAACGAAAAGTGTCCACCTTTGAATCACCACTTTTGTTGTAAGTTTTAACTATTTTTACACGTTCTTCGGTTGTTAAATGATCCATATTCATACATGGTAAACATTTCACTAAACAATTAACACTTCAGATGACAGGTATTTATCAGCTGACAGCCTTGCCAGACCGGCGGTATTGAAACCACTTAAAGGATAATTCTGTATTTGCATTTTAGTGATTTTTTTTATCTTAAACTTTTGAATATTTTCTTACTCTGTGATGTCTACTACTATTCTTAAATCACTTGGGAACCCAAAAAGTTATTTTCGAGATTACAAGCCTCTTTTTCGCCATGAGATTATTTGTAATTTTTTTAATTCGCGAATTATTCATAGTATCAATAATTCGCGAATAAAAAAATTACAAAATTGAAGATAAAATTAATTCTTTCTTCTTTCAATTTCTTCTTCTCCCTACTATTAAGACCTCCATTTGCGCGATGTGTGCATATTTTTATCGTAGTGATAATTCTATTTAGCGTTTTTTTCAATATTTATTTACACCATATGATGGGTGCCGCTTTAGCGATTTTTGTACTTGGTTACTGTTTGAATGGTTTTTTACACTAAATGATGGTGGTACCCATTATTATCTAAGTTCTTCGGACTGCCGAAAATTTGGTTATTTTCCTCTATTTCCTACACCGATTTAAGATATTGGTAATATGTTTGACTCTTTGGAGTCAACATTTTGGCAATTTGATAGTTAGTTACGCCATTTGCGAGATATGGGTATATTTGTATTTTACCTGTTGTTCTATTTAACGCTTTCGACAAACTTCTTTAATACTGGAAAACCTTGAAAAATCGAAAATCTGGTTGGTTTTGCCATCGGAGATATAATTACTTTTGAATTTAGCCGTTTATTTTTATTTTAGCTTAAACATATTCGCTATATGTATGTAGAAGACGATTAATATTTTCTTAATTAGATGCTCTGTTTCCAAGATATGGCCGTAATTATACTTTGGCGATGTTTCTATTCATTTCATTATTTCATTATTTTTTTTGCACTATTTGAAGGTACTGCTTTCTTCAAACCCCTTAAGAATACTTCTTTTCTACTTTAGCAATTTTTTGATATTAATTGTTAAAAAAATATTGTGTTACATTGAACCCGAAAAGGAATGACTTTAAGCCAAATGTTATTATTTTCGCGATATACCGACATATTTATTTGAGCGATTTTTTCAGTTGGCATCTAATTGAATACTTCTGAATGCCATTTGTTAAATACTGCTCTCTGCAAATACTTTGGCAAATATAAAATTTGGTTATTTCCGCAGTTGAATGGTCCATTTTCATAGTTATTTTTGCAATTTTCTTTGCTATTTTTTATTTGGTGAGCTTTTGAGAATTTTGTGACACCATTTAACAGGTATGCTGGAAAAGATGCTTTCGGATATTTTTTTGCACCAGACAAAATTTGGTAATTTTTGGCATTGAACACTCCATATTCGATATTTAGCTTTTGTATGTTATAGCAATTTTTTTTAACTGGTAGTTTTTTGATAATTTATTCAGCTCTACAGTTCTACTCGTTCTACAAAGGTTCATAATGGTTAGATACTGCCTTCGAACAAATTCTGTCGCATCGGCAAAACTATCTGGATTTAAAAGAATACCGAATCTAATCTTTCCCATAATATAATACTTATGGGCACATGCTATATAGTCATTAGCATTCTAAAAGTTTATTTCGGGAGTTATTTTCCTGAATTAATAATTAAATTAGTAGTTTTTGGTAGAGAGTTGGAATATTTGCAATTTCGAAACCTAAAAAATAAAACGAAATTTTCCTCTGCTTAAAAACTCCTTGTAAATTATAAATTTCTTTTAAACTAAGGCCTTCCGCATACTCTGATAATCTTTCTCTTTTCAAAATGGAAAGAACTTTGATATCCTAAATTTTTTATTCATTTCGTCAAGCCATAAGTTGACAAGAACTCAATAACATGGCATATTCAACGGAGTGTAGGTCCCAAATATAACATAATTTAGAATTCATAGGCTCGATAAATCTTAAGCATAAACAGTATGCTGTAGAAAATTTGTAAATCTGGGATAATTATTCATATTCAGCAGAATTTTTTATACATGGAAAAGAGAATTTTCAGAACTACGTTTCCTAATGATCCCATATCCAGTACTTCAGTTTTTGCTTGATTTTTTAAATCAACAATCAGAATCAGAATTCATCAGCATTACTTAGATATCCAGTAATGGGAATATTGCTTTGGAAAATGCAGTCAGAGCATCCATCAGCCCTTTACATGAACTGTGATATGCCTGATTTTCAGATATCCACAGCCTATTTCGAAATATAATTTTCTGAACTACTACTTTATCTTTCCATTTCAGATACTTCTTCCATACGTCTTTGTACTAATGTAGTTGATAAAGCATCATAACAAAGAAGAAGTCACATGTTTTTAGAAATAGATGCTAACCAATTAAATAATTTCGCACTCTGTACGATTTGGACCCATTCAGTAGTTAATTTTCCATATAATAGCCATCAGTTAAATGGACCGATATCGGAAAGAATGCGAAATTATTCAATTTTGGAGGTAGTATTGATTTGACAACAAACGTGTACTTTCTCTTCAAGGTACGAGAAGACTGCAATAGCATCCCCCACTATGAGGTTAATGTGATTTGACTTTCATTGACCAATCTGTTTGAAAATATCGTTTCGAACACATCCATTACTATAGACTAAAGTGAAAAACTAAAAACATTTCCAGTCCCGTCCCGCACCAATGGGGTTACAATAGTACATGAACTCCTTTCGGATGTAATGTTTGTAAGCAATGTACGTTTAATCTGGTTTACCGCTTTAAGTACCCGCTCTGCGTTCTGAACATTAAAATTTGCAACTGCTGCTGTGAAAAGTATACGAGTATGAATTCCAATTTGCTTATATCTCATGTTTATCAATTGGATTTACTATCTATCACAACTTTGACAAATTTTCATTTCGAAAATATAGTTCATATCAATTAGCAAACACCCGTTAATTGACAGTTCTGTGGCCCCATATTATCACTCCCAGCCCCCTTCCCACCCACAACCAGCAGAAAGAAATTGTGCGCTTATTTCTGTTTTCTTATAATTTGTTGTAATTTTGCTGAAAAGTAATTTATTATAGTGAACTAATTTTAAAGTGAGCACAAATTGCCAACGACAATAACTTTAGAGGCGGCGGCGGTTCACAAAACGTGCAGCTTGCAATGTTCAATAGTCTTTATTGTCACATGTCACGTTAGAGCGACACAGTGAAATACTATACGATGGCTGGGAGTACCACGACTATACCAACACCGCAACTAACCACATCGCCGCCTTATACTCCAAAGCGTTACAGTTACTTGCAGTTAGTTGTATGCACTCCAATGCGGTTGCGCATGCGCAACTGTAACAAAGCGAATCAACAGCCGGCAAGCGATACATGGAGACAACACAATAGCTGATGTCAGGTCGTCCATTCGCCCGCCTGTATGCCTGCCTATCTGTGAAATAGTTTCTGTACTGATGGCTCTGTGTGGCTGCTGGCGCTCGCTCTTTGCCACCGCCACTGTGGTCGGACTTATCTCGTCCATACAATCGATCATTGAACTTAAAGAATTCGACTGTGTTCGAGTTTATTTTAGCGGTTAAATGTTGTTTACCTTGAAAGAGGTGCAACTCCAATAATAACAAAGTTAAATGGAAACAAAAAAATTTTAATATTTCTAATAGCCAGCAAATGCAATTTATTTATTATTGTTATTAGTATTTGTTTTGAAGCAATACGAAAAGAATGCTGGGAATTTAGATTTATCAAGAGCAAAATGAATTACGTAAGTTAAATACTTGTGTTAGTGTAGGCTAAGCGGTTCACAAGAGGAATGAATGTAGATTGAATATAAAAGTTAAGGGTACACTTAACATGACAATTGACTGTTTTGAAATTGGTCTTCAGCAACCAATTTTTGGTACAACAATTTTTTGTACTTTTTGTGTAGAAACCAACTTTTTGTATGGAAAAGTTGATGCGCCACAACAAACTTTTCGCATAGAAAAGTTGGTGTTTGGCAATCAATTTCCCATATAAGAAAGTTGGTATCCATTAACTAACCTTTTGTACAATCGGTTTCTCTAACCAGATTTTGTCCAGACTGGGTCCAGCAACAAAATTTCGCAGCACCCAAATTTTCTCATAGAAAAAGTATTGAATCATTTTTATTTGCTCTAAGAAAGTTATTTGTATTTTGATATTCTCACTACAATTTTTTTGTCAACTGTTCTTAGAGAATATTTGGTGTTGGGGCCTTCTCTCATACAACGCTTAAATAACCTGCGTGTGAATTCAATTATGGCTTTCACATGAACAATACTAATAATCATTTCTATGCAAGTTCGACTTTCTTTACCAAATTATTCATTGTTTATTAGTTGCCATCAAGGAGAATTTCTTAAAATGTGATTTATTTTTCTTTGTGTCCCCAACAGAAGCTGCCTGTTCATAGGATTCCTTGGCCAAACAAAGCACCTGAACGTCACAGGGCCTCCAAGTCGCCAAATAACAGTCACAGCACCAGAAAACTCTTGCAAAACAATGAACTTCCCAAACACATTTCCCTACTCCCCCTCTTTCTCCTTCCCCACCATTTCTTTTGATCCAACATCGAATGTTGACAAGTTTATCTGGTTGCAAATAATCTGCATTATTTCTAAGCTCTGGTGTGAAGTGAACTGGTTTGGGAGGCGAGTCTCGCTCCAAGACTTGGATAAGAGAAGCGGAGAGAAGATGCAGAGTCTCGTTAAAATGGGAAAATAATAAATGTGGAATTTAAAGCCTGTGAAAGTCTTAAATTTTGTTTTCAAACAAACGTTTTATTGAGAAACTAGTTTTTTTCGCAAACGTTACGTACCTACGGCATCACATGGAGAAGATTCCTTATGGCAAAGTGGTCTTTTATGCACCCAGCTAACGGTAGATGTAAATAATAATACGGCAGCAGCTTTAATATACAACAATAACAACATCAGTCAGCAAAAAACTGAACTACCTTCATATCATACAGGTTAAATCTGCACAAAAAAAACCAGCTTTAAATTAATCTCAGCAGAGACATGGAAAAAATGGCTGAATGAATTCATGGCTTCATATGTGTGAGAGTGCAGCCGTGTGGATGCAGTGCATCCAGCTGCATAACATTCTTTATGGGCGAATGTGAATGTGACTACAAGTAGACCAATAGACACAAGTGCTCGTAGCTATTCGGTATACAAGGGGTTGGAACCTGCTCAAAAGGTCCAAATTGTAGACTACAGAAGTGTAGATGAATGACCTAAATATCAAGGAATAGTAAAAATTGGTCCGCTTACAAACAAATGAATATTATTGAAAAAAATAAAATCAAAATTCGGAAAGGTTTGTAAATGCTCAAACTACTCGGTTACAAACATCTTAATAAACTGCAGATAAAATTTATTAGATTCAAAAGATTGTCTTGGAAATACGTAAATAATTTATGAGGAGTTGAAAATTTATCTATAAAATCTAGTCGGATGACCTTGCTTCTTTCTATTATGCCAATACTGATATAAGACCATGTCACATTTTATACAGATATTGTCAAAGGAACTCCAAACTTGGATCAGTTAGCCATGAAAGACGACATACATAATTCACCAAATCGGGAGACTGGATTTAGGAGAATGATGTTGGATCGTCCTGAAACTATTTCTATGCATCAACGATTTTCTCCCAATTCTCGCTTACACCGCAGTACTCCGGTGAGGAAACTAGTTAACGTTTCATTGCCTTGTGATATAACCAGATATGAATTTCAAATCGCTCCTGCGTAAATTAAGCAGCACCTGCACACAAGGTTTGTCGTATATGTCGTTTCACAGTCCATCCTGGAATACCGCATTTGGCTCACAGTCTTTCAGATCCGGTCATCTATCAATTCAAGGAGGTGAAAAATAGAGGGATGAATATAGCCAAGAAAATCTTATGCAGCCAGCGCAAAGCCAAGTATTTCCACTTCGTTAATGGGTGTATCACTATAGCCTGAAGCTTACCAACAGCGTTTTCTAGAAAACTTTCACTACTTTAGAGTTGCGCTACACCGACTTTTTTGCCTTGTTAGCACCCCAACACACTTCTTAAGATGATCTTCAACTTCAATTTTGCACTCAATAGTGCACTCTATGGCCTTCTGCGGTATTCCAACAATTATCGAGCAGGAAAACGATTCTATTTTACAAGCTCTCACTGTAAATACCTGTAATCTCCTGTTCCCCATTTCATCTTAAATCCATTCGTGAAAACGTATCTCCTATTATACTGTCGACCCATTCGATCTACTCATTTGCATGACATGAGTATAATTGTGACAACACCATCAATATACGCCAAAACCTGTTGATTCACAGCAAGAAGCCACATAAGGTGTGAAAGAACTCCTTTATGTAGGGCCCATCTTGTGGTCAATTTCCTTATTCTTAAGTTAATTTTCCCATCTCGGGTCGCCACTACAATGAGACAGACTAACTACACGAGTGTTGCTGAGTACACGACAACCAATTCAATCCTGCTGATCGTTGGGCTCTACTTACTCTTCCTTTTGCAAGGAATCGATCTTTTCGGCTACGTCTTTCAGAGTGACATCTGAAAGATTAGATAATATAGATATCTGATCACCTGTTTTCGTTGACCAGCAGGGACAAGCAACTGAACGTTTACGAAAGAGGAGAGTCTTGTCAACAGCATTTGTATTTGGTTCTTCTGGCTTAAACCTCCATTGATTGGAAATTATATTCGATAGGATACACTAAGTGAATGTGTTCTCTTAGCAAGGGTTATAAGGCCAGACTGGTTCTCCAGATATGTCTTCCAGAGGCAAGATAACCTCATTGAATCTATGGGCATAAATCGCTTGATTATTTCGCCATGTTCTTCCAGGATAGGTGCTCGCTAATTAGCGAGATCAATATGCGTGCTCTTTTGGGGGGAATATGGTCGTGGTTATATTTTGTTGCGTGATTACATATTTTTATGATAGCTTGTTTACGTTTTACTTCACCCAATATCCACGACTGTCATGCGACAGTCATGCATGTCATGATTTGGATCGTCTCTCATCAAACATTTCTTTGAGCATTGGACACCTCGAAGTGTTTCACGAATCCTTCGAATTGTTGGATAATCCTTCGAATTGTCGGAATAGCCGTTAAGCTTACTGAATGTGGTCTCCCACATACCATTCATGGGATGCAAGGCAAATTATTTGCTTTCGCATTCAATATTTTAAACCATGGTAGACATTTTTATTCACCTACTAACGACCTAACCCCTTAATGCTTCCACTCAAGCTGTAGGTATTACGTTTTCTGTTGTAACAGCCCTCACAATAGAAGGCGTGAAAGTCTTCACATGTTTGGAATACTATAGAAAATTGTTAAGTATTTCGTAGATTATTCTCCTTCAGTCCCAGCAGCTACCGCTGCTGCAGCACCAACACCTTAGAGACAACATAGCTAATAACGACAACTTTTTAAATATGTGTCCTAAGTTGACTCCCGTCTTCTGTGGAAACAATTGCAACAATTCACATGGCAGCCGAAAAAAATTGAAAAAAGTTAAGTAAAAATGCCTAAAACTCGATCTACAACTTCTCAAGGAAGCTCTATGATAGATACGATCATTTAAACAAACAATATTTGTTACTTTGTGGCTGAGTTTTTATTTGTGGTGTTATTTTTCTTGAATTTCAAATTGCAATCACAAAAGACAAACGGACGGACGAAGAGACCGACGCTGAATGTACACATTCTTTGATGGTGAAGGATGCCACAATAGTAACAGCAACTGAAGTTGCAGTTGCAACCAACGAGGAAAAAAAAAAACAAAAGAATAATAAATGAAATAACCATCAAATAAACGGGCATCTTTTAGTCATAACTTAACGGCCAAACTACAGAAGAAGCCAAGAGTAAAACACAAAAAAACAAAAAAGTGAAACTTATTTTTCATAATACGGAATAAGATATTGCAGCAGGGGTGTTCACGTGGGCATACGGAGATGACTAGGATTTTGTGTTCTGTTTGAATGCCCAACTGATTTTGACTACATGCTGATTATTATCATTTATACTGAGCCCACACTAGGATTTTGTGTTCCCCGTGAATGCCCAACTGCTTTTGACAACACACTGATTATTATCAATCTATTCTGCGCCCAGGCTAACTTACAAAAATAACACAGCGTTTTGTTTGATAATTACTAATGTACCGCCAAGCTAAATATCAGCTACTAGCCGTAAATACATAAAAATACAACAAAATACATAAGAAAACACGAAACTACAAATATTGAAATAACTAAACTTAGCAAGTACTTCTATAAGTGTCCGTACAATGATTTGTTCCTCTTCTGAGACTTTCACTACCATTATCTTTGGCAACAGCTCATAAAAGTTTATGTCGACTTAGACTGGTAGACTTGTTATTGATAATTACTGATGTCCTCAATCACAAAACGTCCAATTAAATACCATTTTAAACACGGTGTAGCTCAAAACTTAGAACAATTTGTCGAAAAGCGATTAAATAAAGTTTATATTCTACGACACAAGCTTTCTTTCTCCCTTTTTCCAATTTAAAGCAAGGTATGCGAGATTTTTTGAATTGCGTTTTAAAATAAAAAGCTTAATATTTATTTGTATGCGACAACATTTGAACTCAGATTTTTTTATCTATTACTAGATGTGAGCAAACGCTTCTCTCAGTCTTAGACGAAAAGTGTAATTTTCAGTATTGAAATCAATAGGGATATCGTGGACTTTGCCGTTCATAAATCTTGGGTTACCTACTCATTGCTTTTAGTTCGATTACGCTTTCAATCATAGAAAATATTCAAAATTCATGTAGAAATTAATGTTAATATAAAATATAAATCTTTAATTGAAAATTGCATAATTTTGTATGTAGGTTCGTAAAGTTTGCAGTATAACAGCAAATAGTATAGCATTATTATAACAGTATGGCATTATTAACTGAACAGTGTTGGGTAAAAGGCATCCGTCTGGCATATACAAACTCTTTTATCGAAATATTCCACGACCTTTCTGCAGAAATGTAGCTAAAATTTATAAACGCAATACTCAATTTCTTCTTCCAATGTAAGAGTTATCTTCAAGTCGATAACATAAACTTCAAGCTTTTAAAATCGCGTGGCTTGTGCATCAAATATTGATTAATCCCTAAAACGGAAAAATACCGTGGTAGGAAATTATTCGTGGAAGAATTGAAATATTCTTCAAGTTGTTTCGCATGTGCCGAAAAATCAAAAGAATTTTTAAAGCTTTGTTCAACACTGGAAACGCGTTGTCCTTCCTTATAGCTTTCCAATTTGAGTAACTCTGAACTGTCAGTCATCACGTATTCTTGTTATTTAACAACAACAGTGCTGACAAATTCAAATTTTTCGTGTACTGTGGAATAATACTTATGTATATCTATATAATCTATAAAATATTCCTCAAAGTAAAACAGATGTAACATTAATCTTTGTCTATTTTGTCTAAAATATCACAATAAATAGGCTATAGGTGGCGCTCGAAGCTCAATGAATGAAGTGCACGACAGAACGCAAAAATGCCAAGCAAAGTGGCAGAGTAAAGCTATTTTTAACAGTTTTTCTTTATGGAATATAAAACCTTCTTTTTGAGCTTCATCTTGACTCTACCTGTCATGCAATTTTGGTAGCCTTTTGCTGCCGTCATTCATGTTGCAGCATCAGCAACGAACAAACAATTTTTCCAATGTTGCTGTCTAAGCCTACTCGTTGCTGTGTGTTGGTTTGCGAGGGGTTTTCGCTTCTTCAACTCCAGCGTGTTTTCTGCATTTAAGTGTGTTACTGGTGGCGTTTTAAACGTTTTGCGTTGTTCGATGTTTGTTTGATGTTTTTATCTCGTCTCGTTTCCATCATTTTATTTTTCTATTTTGGCAAAGTTTTTTTTTGTGTCTGGCCGCTGAGGCAAATTGCCCAATAACATTGGAAGCAACTTTTCCAACTCACCTGACATCGAGACTAACGTATCTTGTTCGCTCCATAGTTCCCATAAAAAATTCGCAAACAAAAAAAAAAGAAAAGAAACGCCAAAACGCGTCAAACAAAAAACGCAATTTTATACGTCAAAAACCTGGTTAGGATGGAGGTAGCTTAATAATACAGATGGTGTCTGTTTCGCTAACGTCTTGCTTTTTTTTTGCTTAATTTCCAAAAGATTTTACTAAAGAAAAAAATATATACGTTGAACAAAGTTGTTTTTTGTAATATTAAATGGAAACTTGTTTCTACTGCGTTTTGCTGAATTTGTGGAAAATGTTAAAAAAAAAGGAAATTTGTGAGTTATTTATTATTTTTTATGCTTTATTATTATCTTTGGCACAAAAACGTTAATTATCTTTTGAAGATGGCTAAAGAAGATTATTAAATTTCCTCTATGGCATTTTAGTGATATAGGTGAGAATCATCGGCTACAAGGTCGTTATAATATGAATTAATACTAAGAATAAACATTTTTGGAAAAAGTTCTCACGTAGTAATTTTATAGAAAAAAGTTACCATTCGCGCGAACAAAATGTTTTCGCGTAGAAAAGTGTCTGCAGAGACTGTCTGCGGAGACAGTTTTCGTACAGAAAGGTGTCTGCGAAGACAGTTTTCGTATA